>CM053408.1:15315221-15350901 GCA_028644305.1 Xerus rutilus | reverse complement strand
AGGGACCAAACACACATGAACATTGGGATAAATACAGAAAAGGCATTTATTCAATTTCCCTTTATGATAAAAACAATTTCCCTTTATGATAAATCTTTAAGCAAATAAGATATAGAAGGAACATACCTCAACATAATAAAGGTCATGTATAACAAACCCACAGCTAAAATCATACTGAATGTGGGAGAAACTGAACAAGAGAAGGCTGCACACTTTCTCCACTTTCATTCAATATATTGGAAGTCCTAGACAGGCAAGAAAAAGAAATAAAGAAATGCAGATTGGAAAGGAAGAAGTCAAATTATCACTGTTTGCAGATGTCAAGATCTTAAATGTAGAAAACCTCAAAGAATCTGACAAAAATTATTAGAACTAATCAATAAATTCTGCAAAGTTGTATGATATAAAATAAACATACAAAAATCAGTAGCATTGTTATACATCAATACTTAACTATCTGAAATAGAAATCAATAATGCAACCCCATTTGCAATAGGTACAAAAAATAAAAATCCCTAACAATGAATTAAACCAAGGTGAAAAACCTCTATCATGCAAATTATAAAATATTGATGAAAGAAATTGAAGAGGACACAAGGAAATGTAAAGATATCCCATGCTTATGGATTGGCAGAATCAATATTGTTAAAATGTTCATACCACCCAAAATAATCCAGAGATTCAATGTAATTCCTATTAAAATACCAATGACATTCTTCACAGACCTAGAAAAAAAAGTTCCTAAAATTTGCATGGAATTACCAAGAAATCCTGAACAACCAAAACAATCTTGAGTAAAAGGAAAAAAAGAGTAAGAAGTTTTCACTGCTTGATTTCAGAATATACTACAAAGCTATATTAGTTAAAACAGCATGATATTGGCACAAAAACAGATACATGGATGGATGGACCAGAATAGAGAATCTAGAAGCACATATTCACAGTCAACTGATCTTTGACAAAGGTGCTAAGAACACACAATGGATAAAAAACAGTATTTTCAATAAACAATGCTGAGAAAATTGGATGTCTCCAGGCAGAACAATGAAACTAAACTTCTGTCTTGCCATATAACATAAATCCACTCAAAATAGATTAAAAACTAAATATAAGACTTGAAATTATGAAATCGCTAGAGTGAAACTTAGAGGGAACTCTTCGGAGCATTAGAATGAACAAAGATACTTTGGACAAAACCCCAAAAGTGTAGGAAACAATAGCAAAAATGAACAAAATGGATTTCATCAAACTAAACAGTTCTGCATAGAAAAGGAAACAACTGGCACAGTGAAAAGACAGCCTACAGAATACGAGAAAACATCTGAAAACTATTCATGAGATAAGGGCTAATAACCAGAATATATAAGGGAATCAAACAACTCAATAGGGGAGAAAAAAGTCCAAATTGAATTTGCATGATAGAGTAAACATTTTTCAAAGGAAGACACACAATTGGACAACTCATACATTTAAAAATGCTTAACACACTAATCATCAGAAAAATGCAATTAAAACTACAATGAGATATTACCTCACTCTGGGAAGAATAACTAATATCAAAAGGATAAATGATGGAAAACACCGGCAAGGATTTAGAAAAAAGGAAACCCCCATGCGCTACTGGTGTGAATATGAATTAGAAGAGCAATTGAGGGAAAGAGTGTGGAGGATCCTCAAAAAGTAGAAGAGAACCTATGATCCAACAATTCCACCCCTGGGTGTATATCCACAGGAGATGAAATAGGTCTTTCAAAGAAATATCTGCACATCTACATTTATTGTAGTGGTGTTCTCAGGACCCAAGACATAGAAACAATCAGCTCCATCAACTGATGAATAAATAAAGAAAATAGGGTACAGAGCACAGTGGAATCTGGTAATTTGCAGCAACTTTGATGGAATTAGAGGTCATTATATAAAGTTAAATAAACCAGGCAAAGAAAGACAAATACTCCACATTACTCATATGCGGAATTAAAAAAGGTTATCTCATAGAAGTTGAGAGAAGAATGGTTGTGTTCTCAAGCTTGGCGTGAGTAACAGGGAGGGAGGGACAGAGGAAGCTTATTTATAGGTGCTAACTTACAGTTAGATGGAGGAAAGAATTTTTGGTGCTTTACTACATAGTAGGGTGACCCTAGATGACAATAATGTACTGTTTATACATGTATATATTTTTTAAAGCTAGAAGAGAAGATTTGAATGTTTTCACCAGAAAGAAGTGTTAACTGAGGAAGTAGATATGTTTAATTGATTTAAACATTGCACAATGTATACTTGTACAGAAACATCACATGGCACCCCAAGAACATGTATAATTTACATGTTTTAGTTAACATTTTTTTAAAAAGTGAGAAAAGCTAGTGAAGAAACGCACTGGTCTAGGGTAAGAAAGTATTGCCAATAAAGTACATTAATAAAAATAATATAAAACAGTAAGTTCTCTTATGCAGTTGAAGCAGCACTTTGGAGGTAGGTATAATATAGTATTTGAATTCTTGTCTGAAAGAACATAAAAAATGTGCCATTAAAGTTTACTTTTGATTGTATAAAGTCAGGAACTCACACAAACTGAATGGCCATTTCCCTGAAAAATGGCTTTCAAAGCAGAAGGTTGACATTTTTGTTCTATTTGGAACATGAATAAGAAATGAGATTATCAATCACATAAACAGAAATCTTATGTTTGCAAAGTTGGCTTTTATGCTCAAACAGTGAAAATAGAGAAAGGTTTGGAAATAGTTATGAATGATATTTGAAAATACCTTCATCCATTCATAAATAATTGATATGGGTATGTAAGTTGTATTGGAAACTTGGCTGTATTATTTGCACATCTTGCCACACATATATAGGTCTTCCCTTTAAAATCTACATTTGTTTGTACTTATACCTAAGCATAGTTTGAGAAGGCAAAGATTTGTGGACTATTAAGTAGGTTTCTGACAGACTTAAAACTAAAGTTATGAAATCAACCTTTTGCTAGCATTTATTGATAACTCTGCAACCAGAGTCCACTACATGATGCAGATTACAGAGCAGTATAATCCATAATCTTCTCTTTCCAAATGGAAAATATATAACATAATTGTTACTACAGTTTATGATGTGTTGTGGTGGACTTTTTAGGTTTAATATAACTATAAATAGTGTCTTTGTGAATAATCCTATGCAAAAAGATTTGTATATGTTATGTGTATATTTATGTGTTATTATATAGAGTGATATTTTATATGCACTCAAAATCTAAGAAAAAAGGAATTCTGCAATTAATGTGTTAAAGACTCTATAATCTGTTTATGCAAGTGCCATGAATTGTACAAACTAATCTCTTAGTTGCAGATCTTCTGAGATAGACACTGTTTTGGTATCAGCATGATGTGTAATATGGAAAATATAAGATTGTGAAACACTTAATATTGGCCAACTCTTAAATATATCTGGCCTGAATTGGTGCTTCATTAATTTAGAAACGGAGGATCAGACATACACTTTTTTAGGATCACACAGAAATTAAGCCATGAATCCAATATTTAAACTAATCTCCATCAGCAAAAGCTCATCTACTGTGAGCTCTTTGCAGACTTACCTATATAGTATTCACAACGACTAGGCGCTCAGCCCCACCTGATGACCTCATGGCTTCATATGCCTCATCCTTAATCCTAAAATTAAATATGTGTTAGAGATTGTTATCTTCAATTTATAAATGATAATATTTGAGTTCAAATAGTTTAGGTAATGTGACAAAAAACATATAGCTAGAAGACTCCATAGTTCTTTCTTTTTATATTTTCATTTACAAATTTTCATCATAGTATCATATATATATCTACATACATATACATATATATACTGACATTCAATAAACTTTTATTGAATTATTGAATAAATTAATGAATGTGTGCCTAAAAATAAGTTAAAGTACCATTTTGTTAATTTTACTTGTGCTCGAATAAAACACACACACACACACACACACACAGATTTTCACATACTTTAAGATAGAATCAACAATCAGAAAAAAAAAACAGCTAATGGAAAAAATCTTGAATATTATTTCAAAGTAATTGCAAAATGGACAAGTTTCTTTTTCTGGGTACCTATGGAGCACTCAGCTTTATAACTATTTGATCTTTTGTGTAGTCTGAATAAATTCATCTTTAATATATTTGAAGCAAAATTTCATGTCTGCATTTCAAGTTTCAACTAAAAATCTCCCATGTAATCAGCAAGCAGATTTTATTTGGTAGCTTTTTTTTAGAACTAATAAGAAAGAAATAGATGACAAACTGCTATTTTGACTTAAAAGGAGAATACAGCAGGGATTCATCTCTGGATTTACCATTTAATTTCTGTGTGATCCTGGAGAAGTCCATTTTATATCAGCCATTTTCACGTGTAGAAAGTGATGAAAAGCATATGACATTGTGGACTTGATCTAAGACAATCTGCAAGATAACATTTTCATTGATGTGAACCAATAGAAACCAGGCTGTCATCAAGAAAACAGCTATCTGATTGTGTTGAGGCCTCACCATGTTAAACATAGCAAATTTTGTATGATCCAGGTGGTTGGTCCAGGATGGTGTCATCTGAATGCTTAGTCGTATCAGGATGATATACTACCATGATTCCTGTTTCTGAATAACCCAGTCAAGTAACTGTGATGTTTAATCAGGACACACTTTTCTCAGGCAGAGTGTGAATGAGTGGATACCATCCCACCAACATGTCCCTTCCTGTTCTGTTTCTTTATCCAGCAGCATTTTCTTAGCCAGACTTTTGCTTTCTTCCTAATGGTAATGAATTACCATCAAATATAGCCCTGGTCTGGAAAATCCTCTTTTCTCTTTCTCCTCTTCCTCCCTTACTACCTGTTCGAATTGAATATAGAAATATATAAAGAAAGGCCTAGAAATAACTTGTGTTCTTAGTACTAAAGGATGATCAATGTGAGGTGCACTATTAACCTTTTCCTTTGTAGTGATTATAGTACATTCCAAAATTTACTTTAAAATTGTATTTTTTAGAGTATAGAAATATACATATATATATGTGTGTATATATATCCTTCCTACTGAACACACTAACATTCTACATCATTTGACTTTTTTCAAAATCCAAATGTAACAAGTACATAGTACAGTATTTTAACTTAAAAGTCTTATTTAATGAGACATTTAGAAATATTATGATTTGTAATTTTATGTACTTAGGATCAGAGTAATCATCTTTGTCATGTGTTATTTTTGCATAGATCTGACTGTTTCTAGCTATTTTGGGGACAGACTCCCAATAGTTAGCAATCACAAGGATCTTAATATTGCTAACTAAAAAAATAAATGTCACCCATGTGATATAATATGACATTACCAATTTCCCTGTACCATGCCAATATTCAGAAATATAAGTCTAATTTGCTAAGTTAAAGGTTCTTGGTTTTTACAATATGTACAACATGTAATCATACTATCTATACATAATTATAATTTAGTATACCTCCTAAAATTATATTTATCAACAATTTCTTAAAATACTTATTAAAGCAATAATGGGCTATAATTTCAGAATAATGTTAAATATTAATCCTTCTTGATTTTATTGACAATGATTCTGGGATTTTAATCTTAAATGGATTTTTGGCTGTTAATTAGAAAAATATTCTTGTATCAAAGAAGTAAATTATTTACATTTCATAAGATATTTTATTATAGAGGATTTGAGTTAGCAGATGTCTTTAAATTGCAACTGAGATTACCTTGTAATTGAACTCCTTCTGTTTGTATAAATGTTGTAATACATTTAAACTTTGACATGTTTAAATCATATTATTTATGTAGATATCTATATTCTAATAACTGCATGTAGTTTTGTCAATCTTTGTTGACTTTGTGGCTTATTTTTTTTGAATTTTGATGAATTTAGTAACTGTTAATTTGATTTTGAAGATCTACTTTCACATTCATAAAATATATGGATGTCTGTTTTCTCAGACCTAGGTAAGACACAGATGTGCATGTGCGTGCACAGACACACACACACACTCTCTCTCTCTCTCTTCTGTGCTGTATTTTCTGAAGTATAAAGTTTTAACATTCTCATACATGCTGATAATTTGTCTATGAATACAAAAATGGCTTCTTTTATACAAAGTAAGTTAACGAAGTTTATTTTTTCTTGATATTATCATTGAAAAAAAATCTGTTCAAAAATTTGCATCAGAAACACTTAGGTTCAAATTCCAACTATGTGATCTTTAGTAACTTCTTCAGGGCTTAAAATTCCCTTGTGTAACTGTGACAATATGTGAAGCTCACGTTAGTATAGTAGTAAATAAGATGATGACGTCTTAGTTTTGGCCCCGGGGCTGCAAACAGGAGGTACTCAATGGACATGCTATGGCTGTTCTAATTGTTTTCTTCCCCATGGCTATCTCTGATTTGTCCTTCTGATCCTTATTTTTCATGTTTATTGGCCTGTCATCATTTTAATCACCTTATTATTCTATTTTGCATTCTAAAAGAGCTTGGAAACTTTTTGTCAATTCACAAGTGCAATTTTCTGCATCCATTTTTTAGCAGAGGCCTCACTACGATTGCTGCTTTATTGCCCAGTGACTGCTCCTCCCATCTCCCTTTGTTTCCTAGCTTTTTTATTTTGGCATAACATTTTGTCTCCTCAACTTGCTCTCTGCATATGACTGATGCTCCTATATCACACAAACCACTACTTAAACCCTGTTGTGGAAACAGTTGTCTACCATGGTTTATCCAAACAGTAGTCTAAAATTTTCTTTTGCTTTATTTTACAAATTATTTACAGAGATTATATTTTCACTGAATTTTAGGGGTAATATTCACCTATTTCTTTTATGCTAAAGTATTTTTTCACAGGGATCATATGATGATTTTCAAAATTATGAAGCATGTGGTACAGATATGAACATATGTAACATAACATGTATTAAAAAACTATACAGTGAAATAGAACATTATGCATACTGTTGAAGCTCCCCATCAGCTCTCTCTAGTTGCCTCCCTTTTTTGCCCTTTTCTTTATGTAGCTCAAAACTTTCTTCTAGAATCTTCCTAATGTATATCTTTTCTAAAGTATGTTCTTGTTAAAATATATGCTCAGATGTTCCCACCAGGACAATCTGCTAATGATAAAGCTCTTATTTCTGAAAATGTCTTCAAATTGCCTTTCTTGGGAGATGTTTTTACTGGGTAGATGATTCTAGGTTAAAAGCCTTTGAAAATATTTTTCTGATGATTTCTGGCTTTCTTTGAGAAGTCAGACTAGTAATTTTATGTAAATAAAATATGGAATGAAAACATTAGAATGAAATATCTATCTATCAAAGATAAGCAGGCATAGTTGGAAAGAAACAAAATTGAGACTTCAGAAATGAAAAAATATAGTCAATGAATTAAAGATCACTGGAATGAAAAGTGAAGAAGTTCTGGATAATGTTCTATTTCACTGGACATCTCTGTGGAGAAGTCATCTGTTAGTAGCTATCACTATTTTCTTCATAATACATCTTTTCTCTCTGCCTTTTCTAAAAGCCTATTCTCTTATTTGGTGTTTTTCAGGTTTGTTTGTGTGTGTGTGTATATATAATTATGGCAATTTTTCCTAGCTGATATTTGTTGATTTGCCTGAGTTCATCAATTCTGGGCAATTCTTAACCACAGTCCATTCAAATATTGTCTCTCTTCAGTCTATTATTTTGTCTACAATTTGAATATCTGTTGGACTAGCTCATTCTATCTCCCATATTTCTCAAGCTCCTTTTTACACATTTCCCTTACTTTGTCTTTCTAGGCACCAATTGTGTGATTTCTTCATTTATATCTTCTGTGTCCTTAATTCCCTTTTGAGCTGTTGTGCTATAAACATAACTTCACTGACTTTATTTTTCATTTGTAAAAGCTTGATTTTGCTTTTTTTCCATTATGTCTGCCTATCTTTGGTAGATATTTGATGTTAACGTTTTTATCCCATATTGTATTTATATAAAATTACTAATTGTATTTCTAATGATTCCCACGTTTGCTTATAGCTAGTACTTCCTCAATCTTCTCTCCCTCATTTACAATGCCTAGTCATTTTGTTCAGTGATTTTTTATTTTGAGCACATGTTTATTAAAACTCTGGAAATTTTTTAAGACTTGATGTGACAGTGTGTTTACCTGAAAGCATTTGTCTACTTTATGTTCTAGAAAGCTACAAACTCAGATTTTTAAATGAAAAGTCTTCAACTGCAGATAATGTGACTTCAAGTCCCAAACATATTAAAAATTAGATCTATGACCAAAAATATTTTGGGAAGCTACTGCATCCCCTATAACAAAAGTAAATCCTATTCAAAGAAGTCCATTCTTTCATCCTTTCCTAGACTTAGGTCTTTGTAAGTTTGAGCTTTATACAAGGGTTTCCAGTCTAATTCCTCACTATTCAATGGCCCTAGTCTACGTATTTGACTTCTTCTTAAGCAATCATTAAAGCCAAAGTTTTAAGCTACCAGAGATCATGTCTTGGGTCAGTGGGAGACTACTGCATTCAGTTACCTCTTAGATCTGGGTTCACTCTTCACTTCCCATTGATTTCTTTAGGTCCCATGAATTTATGTAATTGCTACTTTTTATCTTTGTTAGCATTTAAAAGACTTTTGACTTTTCTTATAGAATTTTTCAGAATATCCTACCAGTGACCTGGTATGAAGATTTTAAAATCATGAGTGGATTCACGTCCTAAAGACTCAGCAATAAAAAATTGTCCAGCAGTTCTTGTTTATTTCCACTTTGTACATGATAGAGGCTGCCTTTTGTGTCTTTACTCCCATCTACTGTGGGCACGTTAAAGTCTGGGATCATTGCTGTGGGAGACTGAAGTAAGCAATGGATCACAGGGAAGGTCTCCTCTGACAGACTGCTCAATGTGGAATCTCTATAATATCTTCTACCCTTATCTCTTGGCCAATTTCTTCCTTACATTTCTATCAGTCTTCTCTTTCCCTGAGTCCCAATCATACTTAGCTTTGATAGCAAAAATAAAGATACTCTGCAAGGACACATGATAAATCTTTCTATGCCAGTGGCTCCTCTGAGTAATTGTTTCTGCTTCTGTCTCAACCCATGATGGAGATACAGAGATATAGAGGAAATCTCTCTTTTGAGTACCTATGAGAGAACAAAGGTGGAGGAAAATGCACAGAATATGTGTAAATAGATTTTTTAATATTTTAGGGAGAGATTCTTAAATACTTGTTGGGATGCTGTAATAGTTTGGATCTGTTCCCAATGATGCGATTTTTAGAGGTGAAGCTTTGGGAGAGTGGATCATGGGGGCTCTGAGCTAATCAGTGACAGAATCCATTGTCAGATGCTTAATTGAATGAACTATTGGGAAGTGGTGAACCCTGTAGGAGGCAGGCCCCAGCTGGAGGAAGTGTGTCACTGGGACATGCATAGCATGTATATATATCATGGCATAGTTTGTCCTCTGTCACTTCCTCTCTCTGCTTCCTGGCTTTCATAAAGTTACAGCTTTGCTCAGCCACACTCTTCTGCCATGATGTTTCTGCCTCACCACAGGCTCAGAAACAATGGAATCAGCTGACCATGGACTGAAAACTCTCTAAAATCATAAGCCGAAATAAATCTTTACTCCCATAAGTGGATTTTCTGAGGTATTTTGTCACAGTGATAGAAAGCTGACTAGCATAGTTGCCATTGCTTTCCCTTAATATGTATAGGTAGCTCTTTTTTTCCCTTGGATTTTATGTCAATCATTTCATGTCAAGAATATTAGTGTATTCTGGTCCATTACTATTGGTTCTCAGTTTCCTGTGAGGAAGCGTAGAGATTTCTTTCACTTAGTTCTACAAAGTGTTTTCAGCCACTCCTTTGGAGATGATCTATTGCTTGCAATTTTGTGGGTGTTCTACAATCTCTGACTCATGAGACTAATGCAGTGCTGTTGCCTAACAAGCCTTTTTAACTGGCTATGTTCCAGCACTTTGCTGTTACCCTTCACCATTCATTCACTGAAGTCAGAGTTCATGAGAACAATACTGCTCAAGACATATCATGTGGATAATTCACTTCATCCAGCCACAAAGCCATCCAGTGTGACCCCCATCCAATTCTTTCAGTCAGATCTGAGGTTTGCTTTACAGTTATGTGTTCACTGAAAGATTTTCTTAAACTGAACATTTAAATCAACTCTTGAAGCAGGGCCCCACTCTTACAAATGCTTTGCCAACTGATAAGAATGAGAAATGCTAGTATAACAAGTTTTGGTTGAAGTAGGTTGATTTCTTTTCTCTCACTTCCCTCCCTATTCTCAGGTATGCTTTGATTTTAGATGGGTTGAGAGATACACCAGAGTTTTCAAGTCATTTTGCTCATGTAGGAAAAAAAAGCTTTTTTTGACAGACATAGAGTAGAAAGCTTCAGAAACAGCAATAAGTTTTTTATTTATTTATTTTTATTTGTTCTAATCAGTTATACATGACAGTAGAATGCTCATTGATTCATGGTACACAAATAGGGCACAGTTTTTCACATCTCTGGTTGTACACAAAGCAGGGTCACACCATTTGTGCAATCATACATGTACCTAGGGTAATGATGTCCATCGCATTACATCATCTTTCCTCTTCCCATACCCCCTCTCCTCCCCTCCCCCCATTTTGGCTAATCCAAAGTTCCTATACTCTTCCCATGCCCCCCTCTTTATAGATTAGCACCCACTTATCAGAGAAAACATACAGCCTTTGGATTTTGGGGATTGGCTTACTTCACATATCATGAGGTTCTCTAACTCCATCCATTTACCTGTAAATGTCATAATTTTATTCTCTTTTATTGCTAAATAATATTCCATTGTGTATATATACCACAGTTTCCTTATCCAATCATCTACTGTAGGGCATCTGTGTTGGTTCCACAGATTGGCTATTGTGAACTGTGCTGCAATAAACATTGAAGTGGCTGCATCTCTGTAGCAGGCTGTTTTTAAGTCCTTTGGGTATAGACCAAGGAGTGAGATAGCTGGGTCAAATGGTGCTTCCATTCCAAGTATTGTGAGGAATCTCCATACTGCTTTCCAGATTGCGTGCACCATTTTGCAATCCCACTAGCAATGTATGAGGGTGCCTTTCCCCCCACATCTCGCCAACACTTATTGTTGCTTGTATTCTTGATAACTGCCATTCTGACTGTCATGAGATGAAATCTTAGAGTAGTTTTGATTTGCATTTGGCTAGAGATGTTGAACATTTTTTCATATACTTATTGATCAATTTATATCTTTCTCTGAGACGTGTCTGTTCAGCTCCTTAGCCCATTTATTGATTGGGTTGTTTGTTTGTTTTTGGTGTTAAATTTTTTGAGTTCTTTATATAACCTGGTGATTAGTGCTGTATCTGATGTGCATGTGGCAAAAACTTACTCCCAAAATGTAGGCTCTCTGTTCATCTCATTGATTGTGTATTTTGCTGAGAAGCAGCTCTTTAGTTTGAATCCATCCCATTTATTGAGTCTTGATTTTATCTCTTGTGCTTTAGGAGTCTTGTTAAGGAAGTTGGGTCCTAATCTGATGCGATGAAGATTTGGGCCTACATTTTTTTCTATTAAGCATAAGGTCTCTGGTCTAATTCCTAGGTCCTTGATTCACTTTGAGTTGAGTTTTGTGCATGGTGAAAGATAGGGATTTAGTTTCATTTTGCTACATATAGATTTCCAGTTTTCCCAGCACCATTTGTTGAAGAGGCTATCTTTTCTCCAATGTATGTTTTTGGTGCCTTTGTCTAATATGAGATAACTATATTTATGTGGGTTTGCCTCTATGTCTTTGATCACATACCATTGGTCTACATGTCTATTTTGGTGCCAATACCATGCTGTTTTTGTTACTATAGCTTTGTATTATACTTTAAGATCTGGTATTGTGATGCCTCCTGCTTCACTCTTCTTGCTAAGGATTGCTTTGGCTATTTTGGATCTCTTATTTTTCCAAATAAATTGCATGGCAGAAACAGAAATAAGTTTAAATGGGGAAAATATGAACTTTGCAAGAGAAGTTTCTATCCTTTATCCTGTTTCAATGAGTATTATGTTTTATTAAATATAATTGTTATTAAATACAATCTCATAATATATAATTTAATTAATTTGATAACACTGGTTTTAAAAAGTGTTAAAGAACAATTTACCAATGTGGTTAATAATTTCCTAGGATCATGCCACTTTTTAATAGCCTGAAAACTGAGAAAAGAAAAATATAGTTTTTGAATTATATTTATGTAAAATAAATTAAAAACTAGTGCATGCTTATTTTTTAACTTCAGTGTATTGTTAAATCAAGATAAAAAATACTCTGAAAAGGACTATTAGTTATTTGAACTGGCTTATTGAAGTTTATTTCAAGTCTCAACTTCCTAACTTAATGTGAAATAGTCGACATTATGAGCTTCTTGATTTGTTTATGAAAAATTCATCATCATACAAAATTTCTTCAGAATCAACTCGTTGTAAAAATTCTCATTTTAATTGATAATTCTCATTGAGCATTTACAATATGCTCAGCATTTGGTTGAAAGCTTTACACATGTTATCTCATCACATAGCACTACGAAGATACAGAGACAGCACCATATTAATTTTACACTTGGTGAAACTGAGGCTTAGAGGATTTAAATACTTGTGAGTCTCCACAGAGAAAGTAATTGATACAGGATACAAATATGTATGTGTCTGGATTCAAATCATTTACTCCACTCTATCCTGCCTTTCGATAGTTTTTATTATGAAAAATACAGAACTCCAAACTTTAATGGTGCCCTTAAATCTTCTAGCTATAAAAACATTTTCTTCTGCATGAATCTCCTGTCAACATGGAATTATGACACATCAGAGTTGATAGGGTTCTGCAACCCATGAGGTCCTCTCATTCCCATAGTGTGGGTCAATGTGCTTGGTCCACTGCTCTCAACTCTCACATTCAAACTTGGAATGTTTGAATTTTCAAAGGAATTTCACGGATGTCTGACGTTTTATTAAATACAATTTAATAAAAATACACTGATGTTTTTTCATTTTGAATAACTAGATCAAGGCATTTCTGTTTCAATTCTAGATAATGTTAAATTGAATTAGGTGACATCACTACATTTATAAAACTGGTTGATTTTCCAAGGTTGAGATTATAAGAAAGTATTGCCAGATGATCAGTGTGGAGCAGGAGATTACGGTGGGAAGGTTCAATCTGATTTCAAAGTTTGTAAAGTTGTACAGTACTCAGCCAGTGCACAAGGATATGATTAGTGTGGTTCTTTAGGAATGAAACAAAATTTTTATTTCAAATTATTTCTATTCTTTTTATTTTCCAAATGGATGCTTACAAAAGAAATGGAAGTTTCCTATTTTGTTCTAGAAGTGCCATGAAAAATTACTGAGTTATGAAAGATGCCAGGAACCACAAGAACAACAAATTGGAGAACCTCTGATCCAGAAATATTTCATATAGGCATTGGACAGACCATGTGAATACAATCAAGGACTTCTAGAAGACAAAGGTCTACCAAAGACAGAAGCCAGAAAAACCATGCCAAAAGCAAACAATGTAATTATTATAGTACTTCCAAATCATGATCTGGCTTAAAATGATGAAACAGTGCATATTAAAGCCTTTATGGCTTCTTAAATTGACCCTGTTCACATTTGCTCAGATCAGCATTAGAAAATTCTTCCCTTCACATCAAGAAAAATCTTTGCTTTTTTTTGCCCTCCTGTTTTGTTCTAAAGCCAACGTACGAAGAAAATATACTTTAAAAAATGTTGTGCAGTTTTTTTCCTTCATGGGTCAGTAACTCGATGTGTTTATCATTGCCATCACTATTGTCTAGTAATCGCTAAATAATAAGGGCTTTATTAATTCAACTAGGATTTTTGAGTGACTATATGCCTATCAAACCTTATATTGAGTCAGTATTAAGCATTCTTCATTAACAGGCTTTTTATTACGGCATGTATCATAATCAAATAAACCTGCCCTTAAAAAATGTTTGAAGTGAATTAAAACTTACTGATTTATTTATTTATTTTTTGACTAACCCACAGGTTGTGACATCTTTAAAAATTAGAGGGCTGGTAATTTGCAGATTAACCTATAATTATACATTGTTAAACATTTAACACATGAATGGGTGACTATACACAAACCTCAAATCATATATGAATATAATATAAAACGTGCAAGTACCAACACAGTAAACTTCTTCCTCTACCCTCCACGTCATTCTTCCTCAGAAGTCACACTCATTTACACTATGGTGTGTCTCTTTCCATTATCCTGAGCATTTAAATGCACACAGAGTTGAATCATATTTTTTTTCTGACTTTAGGACAGGTCTCCCCTCAGATGTGGGGATTTTTTTTAGGCATACAAATAGCCTTTTCATGGGTTCATGGTTTTCCATGAATGTGGATTTACCATAATTTGTTCAGAAAATATCTTAATTATAGTTTTTATTACATTGCTTCCAGTTTTTTGATATCACGGTAATATTTCACACAGCAATCTCATATGTCATTATGGATATATGTGAGTAATTCTGTCATGATTTCTAGAAGCAAGTCCTATTTTGTCATGATTTCTAGAAGTAAAGTCCTTTGGGACAAACTCTACACACATATTACCTCTTGATAGATAGAGCCAAATTGTCTTACAGAGTAGCTATAATCATTTGTATTATCAACATGATAGAAGCCTTTTAGTTTCCCTACTAAACTTTATGGAAAAATGCAATTTTATTTGTAGTTTATCATATGATAAAAATTCAATTAACATTAGAAAATTTTTCTTAGCTTTAAAGTCCAATATTAATAACAAAGTAAACCAGATTGTGTATTCATAAATTTTCTCTATTCTTTTTTTTTTAATTTTTTAAATTGTAGATAGATACACAATATCTTTATTTTTATGTGGTGCTGAAGATCGAACCCAGTGCCTCATGCGTGCAAGGCAAGTGCTCTGCCACTGAACCACAATCCCAGCCCCAATTTTCTCTATTCTTTAAGAATTTTTGAGAGAACTGTACTAAGTTATCCAAATATGATTGGACCTTCTTCATCAGATATTTCTTAAATTTTTAGTTATTTTCTGTTCACTTTTTGTTAGGGGTGTAGCTCACTGATAAAGCATTTAACTAGCATGAACAAGGCCCTGAGTTCAATCCCTAACACTGCAAAAAAATTTTTTTCATAAAATATAACATATTAGTAAATTATACCTTATAACAATGTATACAACTGACCTACTGACTTTATCTTGTCTGACTGAAAATATATATTTTCTGGTATTACCATAAAGTATTTTCTTTAGTCTGTTTTTGACTATCATATTATATTATATTCTTTAGCCTTAAAAATTTGGGGTTCATATTATTTTATGGGTGTCTCTTGCAAAACATCAATGGCTAGAATTTTAGTATTTGCTTTTAAAGTTGATTTACTATTTCCACAGTCAAAAAGCTTCTGTATTTTGAAAGGGTAATTATTTATTATTATTGATATGTTGTAATTCTTATAGGCCTCTGTTTTATGCTATTTGCACATATTCTTGCTTTCTTTTTTATGTTTTCCATTATTGTTTTTATTTGACTTATTTTTTATTGTTTATTTCACTGGTTTTTATTTTTTTTTCTTTATATTTTTCCTTTATTGCTGGCTTGAAATTTCTTTAGTTTAGAAATTTCATATCACATTTTCACTCATCTAGTAGTTATATTTAATTTTTATGTATGTACAAATGTCTAATATCCAAGAAAGTAAGTTACAAAGAACTTATACATATAGTTTGATCTATTTTGAAAACACACCAATATAAGCTTTGCACCAAAATCTCTGGCACTTGGCCAATCAGCCTTTGCCACACGGAAACAAACACTGTTCTGATTTCTGAAACTATAAACCAGTCATGATGATCCTAGAATTTTATATAAGTTGAAGCACTCAGCGTGTCCACTTCTCTGTCTGCCTTATTTAAGTCTGCATAATTTTCAGATTTTCACTGTGCACACAGCAGTTCATTCCTTCATATGACTAAGTAGTACCTTATTGTATGAAATACCAGAATATTTCTCCATTCACCTGCCATTGGGTATTTTATTGCCTAAAGTGTACTATTATAAAAGAGTTACTATAAACATTTTTATGTAAGTCTTTCTTGGTGGATACACATGTCATGAACTTGGAAGATTCTGGAATTTTACCAAATTATGTTTGGCATAGTTCTTGGGTTCTGACAGAAGATGTCACACTTCTGAGTCAGAAATAAAACACTTTGCTCTTCATGACACAGCAGTCACCATAAGTGTTAGCATATTTGTGTTAGTTCCCCTGGCCTCTGAGTCTTGTGGGGTGGAGGAACAGTAGGGTCCAGGTGGACGATATGTAGGCAATGGGTTTGTGTTTACAGTTAGAAACCTTAAACTTAGGTTATCTGATCAGCCTCTTTTATATTAGGTTGGAGTTAAATCTGCTTGAACTTTGCCCAAGAGGGAAACGTTACCTTTATGATATTGGACAGTAAACAAAGTTGCCCTTTGCACTAGATGGAGACACTATGTATGTATTTCAAGATGTTTTGCTATAAAAAGCACCCTTAGGTAAAGACTTCCTGCTTCCACACCATCATGCAAAGAACTTGTAACTTGTCATTCTGATCTTTACAGCAAAGAGTGAATAAACTGAAAGTCAGCACTTTTTCCTAGATGGATCAGGGAACTAAAGTTACAGAACAAACCAAAAGCCCCCAAACAGGACAGACAGGAAGCTGCAGTGAACCTAAGTTCATCAGGAGCAGAAGCTCCCAGTGGAGCCAGCGCTGGTAGGAAGACCTAATGAGTAACCGATGAATTGCTGAGGCTGGAACAGATTGAGAGACAAACAAGGGAAGGTCCAGCCTGACAGGAGTGGAGGTGCCCCACACGCTCATGAGTTTTAATTCTGAGAGCCTCACTAGGTTCCCAGGGTGAAGACCAGAGAAAAATCCCTTCATGAATCTGATAAGGGGAAGAAAAAGTTGTCATTTTAAATATACCCAGAGAATTCCCTGAAGGGGAAGACCACAGAAGCACAGCCTCTGAAGATTGAGGCCCAGTGACAGGATGACAAACTGCTTCCTCTCCCCCACCATCTTGCCACATAGCAGCAGGACTCATGTATAATAATAGAATTACATCTGGAAGAACTGCTGGGCTCAGACTCTAAGAAGGATTCTCTAGGAAATCCAGAGACAATAGGGGATACACACACAAGGACACTGTAGGAGAGTTAGATGCCTATAGCAACTGTGGACAAGGAACACAATCAAATTTCATACCACATAAACATAAAACTTCTCAATAATGCCTAATTCCATTCCTTTTACCTATTTTATTATTTATAACTTTTAACAATGACAACAACAACAACAAAATTGTAAGTCATACTAAAAGGTAAAATCATAAGTTGAAGAAATTAAGCAAGCATCAGGACCAGGCCCAAATACAGCAGAGATTTTAGAGTTATCAGGTTGACATTTAAAATAACTATGATTAATATGGTAAGGACTCTGCTTTAGTTTGTTCTCTGGTGCTATAAGAAAATACTTGAAGCTGGGTGTACTATAAAGAAAAGAGATTTATTTACTTCACAGTTTTGGAGGCTGAAAGTCCAAGGCTGTAAAGCCCCTATCAAATTAATCTCTGGTGATGGCCTCATGGTAGATGTCGTCATGGTGTTGTGTAAACGTGCATTGAAGTACAGGATGTGAGAGAGACTCAGGGACCAGACTTGCTCTTTTAGAACTTGCTGCCATGAGAATTAACTCCCTCCACAAGACCAGCATTAAACCCTTCTGAGGTTGATAAAATTATGATCTGATTACCTTGCATTAAACCCTTAAATTTAAAGGTTCTACCACCTCTCAACACTGGGAACCATATGTGATCACCATGGACCACACCAGGCTCTAATGGGAAAAGTAGACAACATGTAATAACAGATGGGTATTAAACACAGACACATAAACTCTAAGAATCAAAAGGAAATGCCAGAAATGAAAACATAACAAAATTGAAGAATGTTTTTAAATGGCTATCAGAAAACTTGACATGAACAAAGAAAGAATCAGCAAGCTTGAAGATACGTTAATAGAACTTTAACAACTGAAGAGTCAGGGGGAAATAAGTGAAAAAGAAGGAAAAGAATATAGAAGAACTGTGGAAATGTGATACTTGAAAGAATTTTGATGAATTGGACTTTATTGAAATTGAAAATTCAGCTTGGAGGAAGACATGGATAACAAAATGAAAAGACAAATCAAAACTGAGGAGAAAATATTTGCAAAACACATGTCTGATTTAAAAAAAAAAAGAACTTGTATCCACAATAAGCAAAGAACTCTTGAAACTCATACAATAAGAAAATAAACAGTCCACTTAAAAAATAGCTAAAAGATCTGAACATATATTTCAACAAATATGTACATAATGCCAATAAACATATGGAAAGATGCCCATGTTGTATGTCTTTAGGAAAGAGCAAATTACAATGAAATAGCATTTCATATGACTAATATATAAACCATTAATAATATCAAAGGCTGACCTGGATGTGGGCAACAAGAATCCTCATCATTGCAAGAGACAATGTCATGGAAAGAATTTTTCAGTACATTACAAAATTAACCATGCTCTTTCCAGATGATTCAACAATTACGCTCCTAGATGATTATATAAATAAGTCAAAAACTTATGAACACATGACTAAAAACTGCACACAAATGCTTATCCAGTTATATTCATAATTGCCCAAAACAATTCAAGAAATCAAGGTGATTGGATGAGCATGCTATGGTACATCTATACAGTACAATATCATTCAACAGTAAAAGAAGTGTAATCCTGTAATCCCAGCACTTGGGGGGGCTGAGACAGGAGAATCACGAGTTCAAAGCCAGCCTCAGCAATAGCGAGGCACTAAGCAACTCAGTGAGACCCTGTCTTTACATAAAACACAAAATAGGGCTGAGGATGTGGCTCAGTGGTTGAGTACCCCTGAGTTCAATCCCCAGTACTAAAAAAAAAAAAAAAGTGAGCTATTAAACCAGAATAAAACACAAAAAACATTAAAAGTGTAATGTTAAGTAAAAAAGCCAATATGAAGAGGACATAGAATATATGATTCCAAATATCTGAAATATTGGTAAAAAGCAAAACTATAGAAACAAGTAAGAGATATGTGGTTACCAGGGGGAAGGAAAAGAGATGGATAGATGAGACAGGGGCCATTTTAGGGCAGTGAAACTATTCTGTATGGTACTATAATGTTGAATATATGATATTATGCATGTGTCAAAATCAATACAAAAAACATGAGCCCTCATGTGAAATGAGGACTTTAGTTAATAATAATGTGTCAATACTGGCTCATCAATTGTAACAAACACACTACACTAACGTGAGATGTTAACTGGAAGAGGACACTGTGCTGTGGGATGGAAGTAGAGGGTAGAGGGTAGTAATAGTGGGCATTAGGGACTCTTTATACTTGCTGTGCAACGTGACAGTAACCCCCAAAACCACTCCAGAATACTCTATTAAAAAAAAAACTTTAAAAGGTTATCTAAAGCTAAGACTGTTAGTCCCTCTGGTTGAACTACAGAAAGAAACATGAGACTTATAAAGAGATAATATAGGACCTTACTTTTTATGCCACATGGGTTCCAGTAAATTTTCCCATGAACTGTTAATTACTATGATTAATTGGACCAACAGAGGCTAGAGCAAAATATATTTGTTTCCTAAAACAATTTAATCAAGACTACTGTTAACAAGACTCCAAACATCAGTGTGAGATCAACCTACAGTATGGACCTCAGGCATGCATCTTCCCTACCATTCCAATCCAACTGAATAATCCTATAAGCAATCAGAGTGTACCTTAAAAATTCAAGGTCCTTTTACATTTTTTTGTATTGACTTTTCCACTTGGCCCACATATAGTTTGAAGTATTAGCAGTTATACAAACTGTCTGTCATCCATGATAAATTTGGTCAGTGAATTGAGGCTGATCTGAATCCCTTCCAGGTTTGAAGCAGTGCTATTGATTATTTCAGCTAAAATCAGGGACAAATATATAACTTTTAGTTGGATGATTACCAATGTAGGAAAAAATCAGCTTTTCTTTAGGAAACTATCCCCAGTAAACAAAGATAGTGTCATTTGGAGATGTCTCTGCAGTAATCTGATCTACTTGTGATACTTCCTTAAATACTACATGAAAGTTTCTCATAACCACCTCAAGATTGCACTGTTTTCAAAGTAAAGTTAAGGGCTGAATTCCACATATGAAGTACAATTGCAGAGGTATATATGTTATCTGGAAAGAAAATGTTGCTTATAATTTGGGGGACCCTCCAAGTGGGACCTACATGTATAGAGGGGGTTGATAGTGTCACCAATGTGTTCTACTACACTGACAGACCTTAGGGCACCCAGTTCTGCTTAAATAATTGATTCTAGTCCTTGTTTGGAGAGACAGCTTGAGGAGAGTCAGTTCAATATGTGCTGTTTGTCCACATAGCTCCACAGAATGAATAAAAAGATTGTGGGAATGATATCTGAATGTGATGACTAATGTTTTACATAGAAGGTGGAAAAGCTGGGCCATTTCCTGTAGTTTCTGATATACTTCAAGACAAGGTTAAGGAGAATGGTAAGCAAGTCATGATCAGAACCATCTGGTAAGGGTGGATTGACCCTGTAGTCTGTTAGCACCTGCAATAGTTTGATAGAGCTGCAATGTATTCTCATGGAGAAACTTCCAAGAGTAGTTCTGAAAGACAAACATTAATATATCATTCCCCCAAACCAACCTGGGTCTCAGATGTACCCTCCTCAAAGCTGGCATCATTACTCTCATCAATTATTACAAAATCAGTGTGTCTAGTTATGATCTCCACTTTTTCCTCAAATCATCCCTTTTTCTAACTCATAGTTTCTATAAAGAAATGTAAAGTATCAGAGGAACAAGGACACCAATAAAAATTGTAGAAACCCCATTTGGCTTGTATGGATCACTATAGAAGGACTTAGTAAGGAAGTCCTTAGCTAAGTGATCAATATCCTTATAATTTAGGACACTCTCAATCCAACAAGTGAATGCAGATGACTGAAGCAAACATAAGTTTGAATCCTTTATGTTACATTTGGTTTAATTTTCAACCAAATAGTATATCTATTAGGTTGGCCTGTATTTGCTATAAGGTGAAAAATAAAAAAAGAAATATATGCAGAACATCAAATATTAAAAATAAATACAAATAAATTCCCAACACTTTCATCCTGATCGTTAGTCAACAAAGCAACTGAGAGGCGATGATGTCCATCAAATACCTTGATCATTACTCATTGCAGAGTGACTTATGATAATTTCCTAATAGCAAATGATCTAGGAATTCAAAAGATTAGTTTCAAGAGATACAGTAACAGAGTTGGGTGATCAGACTTGAAGAGCAACATCATTACCTGAAAAATTGTCAACAGCAGTGAAGCACTACTGACAACCCTGGAGAATTTCAAAGGTCAACTATAATCAGTCTCCCAGAAACAGCAGAGGCACGGTGTGTGTGAGATGATCTTTCCTACTGCAAAATGAAGGGACCAACTTCTGGGAGAGTTGTGAGTCTGGAAGTGGTTGACCTCTCAATCAATAACTCAGACTCCTTGGCTTTATGCGAAAATCATTGATGGTAGGCATATGTTACCATATCTGGTACAACAGAAAATCAGGCAACAATCATGGCATTCTGGGTAGAGGACCCTCTATTTATAGCTGGATCCCTTGCAGTCTCCTCAGAAAGCAGACCTTTAACCATGGCATGACTATGAGTGGCTCAGACAGTATTATCATTATTCTGGTCAACTTTGTCACTGCTGTGACAAGAATAATTTTAGAAGAGAAAAATTTTATTTGGGGCTTTCAGTCTCAGAGGTCTCAGTCCATAGATGGCCAACTCCATTGCTCTGTGCCTGAGGTAAGGCAGAATGTCTTGGTGGAAGAGTGCTGTGGAGGAAAGCAGTTCATAACATGGCAATCAGGAAGCAATGAGAGAACTCTGGTTCACCAGAGCCAAAGTACATGCCCCAAAGGCCTGCCCTAGTGATCCACCTTCTTCAGCAACACTACCTGATCCAGTTGATCCCTATCAGAGGACTAGTGCATTAACTAGGTAAGGCTGCCATAACCCAATCATTTCACCTTTGAACTTTCTTGCATTGTCTTAACACATGAGGTTTTGGGAGATACCTCATGTCTAAACCATAACAATCATCAACTATGATTTATTTCCACATATCATAGCTCCAAAAAGGAGTGTCTTTGACCTGATAGTCAGTAGTTTCCCAAGTGGTAGACCAAAACTCAGGCCAACAACAAAAGCCAAAGGTTCAGTAGAAGTATAATAAAGCTCATTGAAGGGTGTATTAGGCTCATGTCTGGTTTTGGTCCTGCATAGTTTGGACTGAGACTGGAGTGTGGCTGCCATCAAGCAGACATCATTTGGTTTCATCTTTGTGAATGCATAAGTGATCAAAGGCCCAGGCATTCAGGGGAATCTCCAAGAAAGTCTAGTGGCTTCGCTTCAGGCAGCAGAGGGATAAAGTTTCTCCTGATGAGATAGCTATCATTTTTTCTGTAAAGTCAGAAAACCACTGGAGCCAGGCCAGTAGCATTCTAGAATATACCATTTTCATTTGAGAAGCAAGGTTTTATGTACTCTTCTTACCTAATCAGCAATAGAGTCTGAGTTGAACCACTCCAAATGGAAATATCAAGCCAGACAGTCATAGTGGCTTTAGGAGTTAGGTGTGAAAGTTTTAGAAGACCCCTCAAACAAGCCAATAGCTAGATGTGATTAGAAGGGGATGAATCCAACACTCAAGGCGCACCTCCAGGTATTAGCTGCTTCTCTTTGCTAGAGTCTTCAAAAGGCAAAACCATCAGTCATAGACTTCCATCTCAAAGAATGCATTAGGGTTGTAGACCCCCAAAGGTATTAGCATTTTTCCCATATCCGTTATTCCTGGATGGTAGAATTCTCTTTGGCATTCATGGGATTAGGAAACACATGCATATAGCACATCAATTACTACGACATATTTAGATGTAGAAGTGATAACAATATTACATTGAATTGGTCTCACAGACTCCACCCATAGATCCTCTCAGATTCCTTTACTCATTGTGAATCCTACCAAATTCCTTCATTTGAATATGAGCACTTCTACCCTCAAGAGTATGAGTAGAATAGTCAATTGAATGCCAATATCCCACAGAGCTCTGGTAATATCAATGAAAATTATGGAGTAGACCTCCAAAAGTTCTTTTTTTCCTAAAGACACTAGAAAAAGAAAAGCAAACTTAAAGCAAGCAGAGGGGGAGGAAATATGGATTAGAGCAAAAATTAATTAGAGAGAGAATAAAAACTTAGAAAAATGTCAATGATATCAAAAGTTGGTTTCTTCAAGGCCTGACAAAATTGATAACTCTTTAGTTAGATCGACCAAGACAAAAGGAGACTTACTAGGATCAGAATCATGAAAGAGGAGACATCAATATTGATCTGTCTAAAATAAAAAAGAATTATAATGGAATTCCATGAAAAAAAATGTTTTCCAATAAATTAGTCAAGTTTGATGAAATGATCAAACTCCTAGAAAGATAAAAACAAGCAAAACTGACTCCAGAAAAAAATAGCCAATCTGAATAGATCCATAACAGATAAAGAGAGTGAATTAGTAATCAACAAACTACCCAAATATAAAAGCTAGTCTCAGGTAGCTTCACTGGTCAACTTTACCAAACATTTAAAGAATTAACACTAATTCTTCAAAAACTATTCCAATCAATAGAAGAAGAGTAAATACTATCCAGCTCATTCTATGAGATCAATAATATTCTGACACTAAAACCAAAGACATGACAAGAAAATTATATAGACATATCTTCTATGAATATGGATATAAAAATACAGTACAAATAGTTACAAAGAGAATCTAGCAACACAGAAAAAGAATTATAAACCATGAACAATGGATTTATCTCAGGAATGATTGATTTGTCATGTCAGTATCAGATTAGTATAATAAATCATAAATACAATAAAAATTAAAAATGATATGGTCATCCCTACAGATCTGGAAAACTCATTTGACAAAATCCAACACACATTTATGATTATAAAGACACTCAATGACAGGTAGGATTTCCTTCTTTTTAAAGGCTAAATAATATTCCATGGAGTGTAACACAATATACTACAATTTCTTTATCCATTTACCCACCAAAATACTTAGGTTGTTTCAATATCTTGGCTGTTATGAATAATGGTGATATGAATATGGAAATGACAATATCTCTAAGAGGTACTGATTTCATTTGCTTTGAGGATATAAGCAGAAAAGTGATTGCTAGGTCATATATTATATAACTTTTTGATCCATTCTGTTTTCCAATTATGGTTGTACCAATGTACATTACCATTAGTATAGTTCAAAGGTTCCAGTTTCTCCATCTTCTTGCCAACACTTGTTATCTCTTGTCTTTCTAATAACAGCCATCCTGACAGGTGTCTCATGAGGTTGGGATTTATAGTTCCCTAATGATTAGAGGCATTGGATAATTTTTCAGATTTTTTCCTTCCTTCCTTCCTTCCTTCCTTCCTTCCTTCCTTCCTTCCTTCTTTCCTTCTTCTCTTTCTGGGTTTTGATACCAAGTTGTATGAGTTCCTACAATTTGTGACAACATGACAACATGCATGAGCCTGGAGGGCATAATGTTCAGTGAAATTAGCCAGAAAAGAATACCAGACATCACAGATACAGGTGATCTAACTGATTAGAGCAGTAGTTGACCAAGGGCTGGGAGATGGGGGGGGAAGGAAATTTGGTAAAAGAGCACAAAGTTGTAGTTACACAGGATGAATAAGTCTAGGGATTTAATATAAAGTGAGTGCAATATCTGCAACTAATAATACACTATCGCATGCAGGGAGTTTCATGAGAGAATAGATTTCAGGTGCTCTTACACATCCACATAAAGGGTAATTATCTGAAGGGACATATATATTCATTCACTTAACAATAATAATCATTTTACACACACATACACACCATGTTATGTACCTTAAACATACATATTTTGCCAAGCTGGGACTGTAGTTCAATGGCAGAGCACTTGCCTAGCATATGCAAGGCCCTGGGTTTAATCCCCAGCACACACACAAATGTGTATATTTAAAATATATATAAATGTAAATTTGTATAATTGATTAATTCATAAATATATTTATGTTTTATATATGTAAATATATTTTATTACATTATAATATATGATATAACATTCTATATTATACTTATATGATTCATTAAATGTATATTTATAAATATATATTTATATTTTAAAAATATATATTTGTGTGCTGGGGATTTATATATATATACATATATGTTTACATATATGCATGCATGCAGTGGGGATACACACACACACACACACACACACATACATGCACATAAATTTTTATGGAAAAAGAAAACAAAAACTAAGGACAGAAGAAAACATCCTCAATTTGGGCATCTATTAAATACTCCATAACATCCTACTTATGGTGAAAAACTGGATTCTTTTCTCCAAAGATCAAGAAAGACAATGATGTTTCCTGTCACTTCTTCTATTCTACATTGTAGTAGATGCTCTAGTCAGGGCCATTAGACAAGAAAAAGAAACAAGTTTTCACATCAGATAAGAAGAAATGAACTGTTTCTATTTGTAGATGACATGATCTTGTATATAGAAAATCATAAGGAACCCTAAGGAATCCACTAAATGTTAATGAATAAGTTCAATAAAATTCTAGGCTACAGATCAATATTTTAAAAATTGTAAAACTTCTGGCCAATCCAAAAGTATAATTAAGAAAATAACTTCATTTTCAATAGTACCAAAAAGTATAGAACATTTAAGAAAAATTTTGATAAAAGAAGTACAAAATTTGTATCTGAAGACTACAAAACCTTGTTGAAAGAAATTGAAGAAAGATAAAGTAGAAAAACATTCCATTGTTTCTGACTTGAAAAACTTCTCAATATTAGGGTGGCCGTGAATCCCCAATGGACCTTCAGATTTAGTGCAATATTTAATTTAAGTTGATGTCTTTATAGTACTTTACACGCTGACTATAAAATTGATATGGGATATAAGTGACATAAATTTTATGTCAAAGCAATTTTGAAAACAACAACAACAACAAAATATGAAGATGAAAGACTCAATTTTTCCATTTCAAAACTCACTACAAAGCAGCAATAATCAGTACAATGTGGTAATGGCCTAAGGGTCAACACATAGATCGATGGTACAGAACTCATTATGATCATGCATGTATAGTCAACTGTTTTTGGATAAGCATTCCCAGATTATTCAATGAAGACAGTATATAGTCTTTTCAATGAAAGAATCTGGGACAACTGGCTAGATTGTCCAAAAACAGACACCAGATTCTCACTTCACTTCATCTATAAAAATTAACTCCAAGTGGATAAATCCCTAAACACAAGACCTCATGATATGAAACTCTTACAAGAAAATATAGGAATGAATCTTCATGACTTGGATTTTGCAATGGATTCTTAGATAACAAAATCGAAAGCACCAACAAAATATTTGAAATTTTTTCACTCTGAAGGACATTATTAAGAACAAAAATAATGACAACCTGCAGGATGGAAAAAAATATTTTCACAACATATAACCGATGAAGGAACATGTAAATGTATATAGAATATATGTGTGTATATATATATATATATATATATATATATATATATATATTAAAACACAACAATAAAAGAGGTAAATATCTTTACTTAAAACTGGGCAAATAATCTAATTTAATTTGAATAAAGAGGTATCTGAAGAAGATATACAAATTCCCAATAAGCACATAAAGAGCTCTTCCAAATTATTATTCCTCATGGAAATGCAAATAAAAGCCACAATATCTTGCCACTTCCTACTCAAGGAAGGTCAGTGGATGTGAGGAAACAGACCACTCCTTTCCTGCTGGTGGGAGTACAAGCTGGTATAGATAGTTTGAAGAATAGTCCAAAAGTTTCTACAAATGGTTAAACATGGAACTACCATGTGTAGTAGTTTCCTGGGACTGCCATAATAAAGTAACATGAAGTAGGTTATGTCAACAAAAGAAATGTATTGTTTTACAGTTCTGAGAGCTACAAGTACAGCATCAGAGGTTGGCAGGGTTTGTTCTTTTGAGTGCTGAAAGGGAAAATCTGTTCTGTGCCTCTGTTTTAGTTTCTGATAGCTATAGGTGTCCCTTGACTTATAGTGTGTTCTCTTTATTTCCTCACGTCATTCATTTCTCTGTGCCCAGATTTTTCCCTCTTTGTGAATATACCAGTTATACTGGAGTAAGGCCCAAGATAATGACCTTATTTGAACTTCATTACCTTTGTGAAGATCTTATATGCAAATAAGGTCACATTCTGCAGTATTAGGATTTAGGATCCCAGCATTCTGGGGGGAGTTAAAACTCTGTCTATTTTGAGGAGGCTGGCAAACCAACCTATAACACCACAGGGTTTAGCAATTCCATCTCAGATATATAACTATGAGAAGTGAAAACCCTTGTCTACACAAAATCTCGCATATGAGTGCAGCATCTCCATTTATACTAGCCTACAAGTGGAAACAACCTAAATCTCCATCAGTTGATTAATGGTCAATATGCAATATGATACCCATTATATCAATTTCCTTTGATAGTCATCCAGCCTTTCATTCTTGAGATAAACCCTGCTTTGTCCACTTATCTTGTGTGTATAAAATTTATTTACTGATATGTGGTTAAGAATTATTGCATTTGTTTCAGAAGGATATTGAACTATAATTTTATTTGCTTGTAATAACCTTCACGGGCTTGGCTGTTAATGCAATGCTGGCCTAACAGAGTGATTTAGGAATTGGTTTCTCCTCCTTTATTTTCTGAAGGAATTTGTATACTATTGGTATTATTTCTTCCATTAATATGTGAAAGAAGTTGCTAGTAAAGGTATTTTTTTCTAGAACTTTCTTTGTGGTAAGTTGTTAAATTATGAATTTACTTGCTTTAACAGATAAAAAACAATTATAATGATCTATTTCCTTTTGTGCCAATTTTAGAATGACTTCCCATCCACCCTGCCCAGGAATTTTCCCTTTTATCTACATTGTCAACTTTTGCCATAAAGTTATCCTTAATAGCCCTTTATTAAGGATAATAGATGTCCTTATAAGTCTTTGTAATTGTTAGTATGTAGTGTTCCTTTGTTATTCTTGATGACTTGTGTCTTTTTTTTTTTTTTTAGTACTGGAGATTGAACTTGGGGGCACTCAACCACTGAGCCACATCCCCAGCATTATTTTGTGTTTTATGTAAAGACAAGGTCTCACTGAGTTGCTTAGCGCCTCACAGTTGCTGAGGCTGGCTTTGAACTCGTGATTCTCCTGTCTCATTGTGTCTTTTGTTTGTTTGTTTGTTTTTGGTACTGGAGATTAAACCCAGCGGTGCTTAACCATGGAGCCACATTCCCAGCCCTTTTTACTTTCTATTTTGAGACGGGTTCTCTCTAAGTTGCTTAGGGCCTCACTAAATTACTGAAGCTGGCCTTGAAATTGCGACCCTCCTGCTTCAGCATTCCGAGCTGCTAGAATTACATGTATGCCACCATGCCCAGCTTTTTTGTCTTTTTTCTTGGCTGGGTTTCCTACAGATTCAACAATTTTCTTCATGTTTTCAATAAACTAACTTTTGATCCTTTCAATCAATTATTGTTGATGCTCTATTGATTTTCCATTTTTTCATGGTGTATTTCATTAGCTTCTGATTTAATTTTTGCTATTTCTTTTTCTTTTCCTCACTTGAGGTATAATTGGCTCTTTGTCCACCTTCTTAAGCAGGGAGCATAGACTATGCATTTTATACCTTTTTCCTTTTTGTATTATGGACACAAAAAGATACAATTTTCCTCAAAGGACTCCCATTCTTGTTGTATCTCATGCACTTTGATATGCACCCCTTCATTATCTTTTCATTTAAACTACGTTTCAACTACCTTTATGATTTCTTCTTTGTCCCATGGGTTATTTGATTTATAATTTTCAGTTATCTTATAATTTTCTAGATATGTTATTGCTCTTAATTTGAATTTAATATTAAGTCACTGAAGATATTTTCAATACTTTAAAAATTTTAGACACATGCTTTATGGCTCAGTATGTGATCTTTTCTAGTTTTATACCAATTAGCTCACTGAAAGTGTTCTTCAAATTTTTATTATATTTTTTTATTTTCATCATCTCCATTTGATTTTTTATTCATTAATTAATTTATTTAGTCTTATTAGGTATACATAACAACAAATGCATTTTGACTCATTGTACACAAATGGAGCACAAGTTTTGATTTCTCTGGTTGTATACTATGTAGAGTTATACCATATGTGTAGTCATACATGTACCTAGGGCAATAATGTCCATCTCATTCCATCATCTTTCTGTCCCCCATGTCCCCTCCCATGGTTTTTGTCTGTTTTCCCTCCCCTTTAAACAAAGTTCCTCCATTATTCTCATGCCCTTCACCCCCATTATGGATCAGCATCCACTTATCAGAACATGCCACCTTTGGTTTTTGGGGATTGGCTTATTTTGCTTACATGATATTCTCCAACTCCATCCATTTACCTGCAAATGCCATCATTTTATTCTCTTTTAATGATGGGTAGTATTCCATTGTGTATATATACCACAGTTTCCTTATCCATTCATCTATTGAAGGGCATCTAGGTTGGTTCTACACTTTATCTATTGTGAATTGAGCTACTATAAACATTGAAGTGGCCGCGTCACTGTAGTGCGCTGTTTTTAAGTCCTTTGGGTACAGACTGAGGAGCGGGATAGCTGGGTCAAATGGTGGTTCCATTCCAAGTTTTCTAAGGAATCTTAATACTGCTTTCCAGATTGGTTGCACTAATTTGCAGTCCCACCAGCAATGTATCAGTGTGCCTTTTCCCTCATATCCTTGTCAACACTTATTGTTGTTTGTATTCTTGATAACTGCTATTCTGACTAGCATGAGATGAAATCTTAGAGTAGTTTTGATTTGCATTTCTCTAATTATAGAGATGTTGAACATTTCTTCATATATTTGTTGATCAATTGTATATCTTCCTTTGAAGATATACAAAAAGATATACACAAAGAAGTATCTGTTTGGCTCCTTAGCCCATTTATTAATTGGGTTGTTTGTATTTTTGGTGTTAACGTTTTTGAGTGCTTTATATATCCTGGAGATTAGTGCTGTATCTGACATGCATGTGGCAAAAACTTGCTCCCCAAATGTAGGCTCTCTGTTCAGCTCATTGATTGTTTCTTTTGCTGAGAAGCAGCTTTTTAGTTTGAATCCATCCTATTTATTGGTTCTTGATTTTATTTCTTACACATTAGGAGTCTTGTAAAGAAAGTAGGGACCTAACCCAACATGATGAAGGTTTGGGCCTACTTTTTTTTCTATTAGGCACAGGGTTTCTGGTCTAATTCCCAGGTCCTTGATTCACTTTGAGTTAATCAATAGTAAAAGATTACATACTTTAGAGAAAGTATTGTAGTATATTATAACAATGTGACATTAAAGGAAACAAATTTCTTGCCAAATTGTAATTAGAAGAATCCCAGAAAGTAAAGCAGAAAGGTCGGGGAGCACATTTTTCCAAGTCAGAGAGGAGATTGAAGATGTGCTGATGCAAAGCCATGAGCCTTGTAGAAACGGGGGAAAGCAAGAAAACACGCTGTCCCCCAGGAGGAACACAGCCCCACTCACACTTGATTTTAGTCCATTGACATCAGGTCTTAGTTCTTCCCATGCTCTGTTCTTTAGGATTATAAATAAGATAATAAATTCATGGTTTTTTTAGTCTGCTAAATTTATGACAATTATAAGAGCAAGAGCAAACATACATGCTACATATAACTCCTGTGTATCATTGCACAATGTGTGACTCCACACATACCATTTCCACTAAATTCTTTAAAATATTTTTCATGTACATTTTCATGCTTCCTGTCTGAAAACTCCAATGTCTGAGTCATCTCTGGCTCTGGTGCTAGTGACTTCCTTCTTAATGATTTGACATTCATTCTTGCTTCTTTGATAAGCCTCCTTTTTAAAAAGTTGATTGGTCTTCGAATAAATTAATAATTGAGACTGAGCAGACAGTATTTCTTCCTTAAAAAGTACGCCTCTTATTCTTCAAGGGGCTAAGGTGGATTTAAGCTGAGTGTACGCTTTGTTGTTTACGTTCGGTAACGTTTACCACAGGCTTGAAGTTATTTGAGAACTGGATCTGAGCCCTCCTGTCAGCAGGGATGGAGATCTGAGCGTCTGGGGTATTTTGTTCAGTCCCTTGCTTCCTACTCCATGCCTTCAGAAGGCCCCACAAAGCTGCACTTTAGGGAAGGTTCTTGCTCCGTTTTCCAAAGCTCCTGTAGCCACAGGAGTCAACTCTTGCATTGGGCATGAAGTCTGGAGGGTTTATGGGGTTTCCAGAAGTGTTCTCGCCTACCCTCAGACTTCAGCAGGATCCAGGTGCTGCTCCTCGGGGAGGGAGAGGGAGGTGACTTCCCGAGCTCTCCTGCCCTTACCCTGGCAGTAAGCACCCTCTGCTCCTACTGAGTATAATGTCTGGAGTCCCTCCAGGCTCTGTCTCAGAAATCTTGTTCTAAGGTTGATCTTGTCATGGCCCCAGTGAAGCCCTGGAAAGAGTTGGCTGGTAGATAGACTGCCTTATGACTGGGGTTTCTGACCACTCAAAATTGCAACCCTGGCCCACATTTGGACCTTAAAAATCTACTAAAGGTTTATTTTATTTGTTTTCTTCTTGTGTGGGTCTGTAGGAGTTCCTTTTTCTTCTACTCTGCCAAGGATAAATTGGCCACAGGCCTCTTTTTCTGAGGAGGGCTTGTTTCTGTATTTGGTTCATCACACAGATGACCTTACATGATAGGGCTATGGTTTTTGTCTGTTTTCCAGTCTCATCTTATAATAATGAGTGTAAGGTTCTCGTGAATTTTCTACATCCTAACTAGAAGTAGAAAGTTTACATTGCAAGTTTAACTTGTGCACTGTGGTCATATTTTTTTATTCACATTCAGAACTACACAGCATCCACAATGAACCATAACATTCACGACTTTACCTGTATCACTTCTTCTTCCCTCTACCATTGCCTACTCCCAGGATCTGTCAAAAAGACTAGAAAGATTTTAATTTATTTTTTTAAGGAATCACTGTGTAATAATTTCCTTAAGCTTTGTAGTTATATTGTCAACTATTGATTGATCTTACTATAAATTTTACTAACTTCCTTGCTTTATGCTCTTGAATATTTCCATTCCTGTTGTCCTAGATGCAATTTAATTAAGCCATATTCTCAAAAACTTTTTTTGAATACTCAAATTTCTTAAAATGCTCTAACTTGCCATTTTTTAAAATATAATTTTGACTATACATATGTACATATATATGAATTTAGATTTACAATTATTTTCCCTAGAATATTTTAAAATATAACACATATATATATACATATGTATATACATGCACATACACATGTATATGCATATAATATTAAATCACATTTAAACCACATGTCTATGGTACAGTATTTTTCTATAAAAGTATTAATCAACATTGAACACTCACGGTATTTTCACTGTCTTCACTCCACTTGACAAAATAATATTCTTTCAATGAACATTTATTGAAATCTATTTGTCTGAGATATTGCAGGACATTAGATCTTCCAAGATAAAGAGAGGTCTGCCATGAATTTGTTTGGAAGTAAAAGGACATTTTCAATATGGACTTAGACGTGTTTTAATGGCAATAAATTCAGGATATAGTGCTCATGATAGAAAATATGACATCCTAGGAGGTGATTCCTTTGGTGAGTCATGAGAGAATTTATATGAAATTTTAAAAAGGAAAAATTTGTCCCAAGGAGTGGGAGCTGTGAACTGAAAGAGCCCAAAGCCAAACAGATTAGAGTGTGTTCTGGATACTGCAGCTGCTGCCATTTCCTGCCTGTGCACATACTACAAGGCATGCATCTATGATACACATGTATGTGTCAAACATATACAAAAAACTTGGTAGGCATTCCCTCCTAGATTATTTTGAAATACTGAAAAAGCCAAAGATAATAACATTAAGATACATCTGTGAGCCCAGTTAGCAACAGGCCATGAATTTTGCAGTCCATGGTACAGATAATAAACATTGTGAAACACTGTGTCAGAATATTGTGGCTTATGCATGTGACCATAGACAGACAGATCATTAAACTTCCCTGACCTTTAGCCTCCTCATCTAGAGTCACTTCCCACTCCAAAATTCTGAAGATAAAGTTATAAAATACCAAAACTCTAAACATGAAGTTATATTGTGTTATGGAGAGTTCATACAGCAACTGAAGGCAATAAACATGAAGATCAAAACTCAAAGCATTTTCCTCTTACTTTCTATATCATTTTGATGGCATTTATTTTAGCTTACCTGATATCATACTCTTTGGAGGTCACAGTCTCTCATATCAGAATATCCAGGAACCAACCTTTTTTTTTCCCTTGATCAATCTTGCCACATTTCATCAGTGTCATGAAGAATAGTAGGTAATCACAAATCATGATCAAAGTGAATGTTAATTTTGAAAAAAATACATTGAATTTTTGAAGACAAAATTCCTTGCCTCTTTACATAATTGTAGAAAAATGAGATTTCAGAAAACAATCTTTTAATTAGCAAAACAGAAACACGACAAAGAAAAGTAACAACCAACAACAACAAAAAAATAAAATCTGCTTTTTTTTCCAAGTGATCAAATATGTTGATATGGCAAGAAATTTGTTTCCTTTAATGTCACATTGTTATGATATACTACAATGCTTTCTCTAAAGTATGTGATCTTTTACTATTGATTAACCTTATTTCCGTGTATAAACCTGAAGAAATATACTGCTTTTGCCCGAAGCAGGGCGATTTACTGGGTACATTTAGGTGCACTTTCTATGTGTTCCCATAATGTTTTGCACATGACATTATTATGACACTAGTTATTTGTAATTGTGGCTAACTCTTTACATTTTTCTCTCTGACCTGAAGCTATTAACTCCTCTAGGATAGAGATATTATCTTATTCATCTTCATAACTAAGACTGGACAGAATGCTCTGCGTATAATTAGTGTAAGTGATTATAATAAAAAATGAGTGTGAAATTTTTATATCAGATTAAATTGTGGATTGTGTTGCTCTGGGACTTCCAGGCTACTAAAGTACCGGGGCTCACTGTTTCTGAGGGAAAGGCAGAGAGCAGCTAGAACAATAAAGTCATTTCTCAGCTTTGATGGGTAATTAGGACTTTTGAGTGCCGAGCAGTACAAGAATCTTTCAAGACTTAAATCAGGCAATTTTAGATTCCTGTAATTCTTCCTAATGCATAGCCAAGCTAAAGTTCAGGATTTAATTATTAAGCAAAGGTAGATGGTGGTAGACCCAGTCATCACTAACTATGACCAAATGAGACCCAGAGTGAACACTATTCCAATCAGCTTTTCCCAATTCCTGACTCATAAAATATTAAACCAAATAAAGTGGTTAGGGTTTTTTTTCTTTTTTTTCAATGCTGTAGCCTTTAATCATTTTTAATTTGTTTCCAGGTCAATCACTTGACATGGCCTCTAATTGGCAACGTTAGCAGCACATTTTGTTTGCTTAAGGGGCCACAATGACCAAAACAGGAGATCAAATCAAGCACAAGAGAAAACAATGCAATTGAGAGATGTCAAATACATAAGGTGGATAAAGCTGCTGCCAGAGTAACTGGCATACTGTTTTACAGCATACATTTTTTTTCATATTTAATTCATTTATTTGTTCTATTTAGGTTTACATGATAGCAGAATGCAATTTGATTCATTGTACACAGATGGAGGATAACATGTCATTTCTCTGGTTGTATGTGATATAGAATTACAACATACATGCAGTCATACATAAAGTTAGGGCTATGATGACCATCATATTCCACCACCTTTACTGTCCCCATGTCCCCTCCCCCCTTACACCCCTGTGAACAGGGTTCCTCCATTGTTCCCATGTCCTTCCCCACATTATGGATCAGCATCCACTTATCAACGAGTACATTCAGCATTTGGTTTTTGGCTTACTTCACTTAGCATGATATTCTCCAACTCCATCCATTTACCTGCAAATGCCATCATTTTATTCTTTTTTATTGCTGAGTAATATTCCATTGTGTATATATACAACAGTTTCTTTATTCATTCATCTATCGAAGGGCATCTAGGTTGGTTCCACAGTTTAGCCATTGTGAATTGAGCTGCTATAAACATTGAAGTGGCTGCGTCACTGTAGTATGCTGTTTTAAAATCTTCTGGGTATAGACTGAGGAGAGGGATAGCAGGCTCAAATGGTGGTTCCATTCT
>CM053408.1:15263114-15314721 GCA_028644305.1 Xerus rutilus | reverse complement strand
CCTTCAGTCTTCCCTCCCTCTCAATCTCTATCTTCTATCCTGATTTTTCATTTTGATGAAATTTCCCCACCATTTATTATTTCTTTTTTCTCTCTCTCTTTCTCTCTTTCCCTTACCCCACTTCTCTCCCCCCTAATTTTAGACTAGCTTCCATGTATCAGGGAAAACATTTGACCTTTGAATTTCTGAGTTTGGCTTATTTCACTTAGCATTATAGTCTCCAGTTCCATCCATTTACCAGCAAATGACACAATCTCACTCTTCTTTCATGACTGAGTAATACTCCATTGTGTATATATCTATCTAATTGTCTTTATTCATTCATCCTTTGAGGGGCACTGAGTTTGCTTCCATATTCTGGCTATTGTTAATTGTGTTTCCCTAAAGATTGATGTTGCTGTGTCCATATAGTATGCTAATTTAGATCTTTTGGATATACATAAAGAGTGGAGTAGCTGAGTAATATGATGGTTCTATTCCTAGTTTTTTGAGCTAGCTCCATCCCGCTTTCCAGAGTGGTTGCACTAATTTGCAGTCCCACCAGCAAAAGATATGTGTGTACCTTTTATCCCCACATACTTACCAACACTTATTATTATTTTTATTCTTGATAACTATCATTTGGACCTCAGTGAGATGAAATCTCAATGTGGTTTTGATCGGAATTTCCCTAATTGTTAGAGATATTGAACATTTTTTTAAATATATTTTTTGGCCATTTGTATTTCTTTTGGGGGGGAAATGTCTGTTTAGTTCTTTTAATTGGGTTATTTGCTTTTCCAGTGTCAAGTTTTTTAAATTCTTCTTATATTGAGGCTATTAATGCTCTATCTGAAGAGCAGGTGACAAAGATCTCCCATTCTGTAAGCTCTCTCTTCAGCTTCTTGTTTCCCTTGCCCTGCAGAAGATTGTTAGTGTGATGATGTCCTGCCTATTGATTTTTATTTTTATATCATGCACTTTAGGAGTCTTGTTAAGGAAGTTTCTTTCTGTGGCCATACATTGAAGAATTGGGCTCACATTTTTTTCTAGTAAGTCTAGAGTTTCTGGTCTTATTCCTAGGTCTTTAACCCACTTTGAATAGACTTTTGTGCAGGTGAGAGATAGGGACCCAGCTTCATTCTTCTATGGTTATCTAGTTTTTTTCCACACCATTTGTTAAAAAGACTATCTTTTCTCTAATGCATGTTTTTGGCACCTTTGTCTAGAATAAGATAACTGTATTTATGTGGGATTGTCTCTGTGTTCTATTCTATTCTATTGGTCTTTATGTCTGACAGTACCTTGCTGATTTTGCTACTATACCTCTGTAGTATAATTTGAAGTCTGGTATTATGCTACCTCCAGCATCACTCAGTATTGGCTATCCTGTGTCTCTATTTTTCCAAATGAATTTCAAACTGCCTTTTCTAGTTCTGGGAAGAATGTCATTGATAAATTGATGGGGATGGCATTACATCTATATGATGCTTTTGGTAGTATGGCCATTTTCATAATAATAATTCTGCCTATCCAAGAATTTGGGAGGTATTTCCATCTTCTTAGGTCTTCTTAAATTTCTTTTTCCAGTATTTTAGAGTTTTTATTGTAGAAGTTCTTCACATTCATTAAATTAATTGCCAGGTTTTTTTTGAGGTTACTGTGAATTAGATACTCTTCTTAATTTCTTTTTCAGCAGATTCATTATTGGAGTATAGGAAAGGAACTGATTTATGTATGTTGCTCTTGTATTCTGTTACTTTACTAAATTTGTTTGTCAGCTCTAGACGTCTTCTGGTACAGTTTTTTGTGGGTGTGTCTTCTAAATCTACGATCATGTCATCAGCACACAAGGATAGTCTGACATTCCTATTTGTATCCCTTTAATTTCCTTTTCTTGCCTGATAGCTCTTGCTAACGTTTCAAGGACTATATTGAATAGGAGTGGTGTGAGTGGGCATCTTTGTTTTGTTCCTGTTTTTTCAGAAAATGCTTTCATTTTTTCTCCATTCAGTATGTTGGCCTTAGGTCTCTCATCTATTGCCTTTACAATGTCGAGGTAAATTCCATCTATCCCCAGTTTCTCTGGCTTTTTTAAACACAAATGAGTGATGTACTTTGCCAAATGCGTTCTCTGCATCTATTCATATAATTAAGACATCACCATTTTTTCAGGAGAAATTGAGGCTAAGATGAGATAATTTACTTGTCTAAGTTCACATCATTTCCCCAAAGATGCAGGCACAAGATATTGCCTTAAAGTTCTAGCATTTATTCACTAAACATACAGCTTCCCTTTTGATCAATGTGATAGTCAATCTGGATTGTCAACTGGATTGGACTAAGAGATGCCTAAAATTAAAACTTTTGGGTGTGTCAATGGAGGTGTTTCCAGAGATGATTGGCATGTAGGACAGCAAACTGAAGGGAGAGACCTACCCTGAATGTGGGCAGCACTGTCCAACAGGCTGGAGGCCAAGATGGAATAAAAGGTGGAAGAAGGAGGAAGTCAATGCAGAAGTAAGCTCCATTCTTCTTGAGTGGGTGCCTGGATTGCTACTGCGATCACCTGAGGACATCAGACTTCAGTTCCTTTACTCTTCCAATGTGAATTCTAACCAGGGATTCTCCAGGGAGTTTCCAGGCCTTCAGTCTTGTACTTGGGCTGCATCATAGATCCTTCTTATTCTGAGCCTCCAATTTCTTGGACTGAGCAGCTATTGCTTCCTCCAGCTCTCTAGCCTATACATGACCTTTGTGGGACAATCCAGCTTCTGATCCCATATGCCAATCTAATAAATCCCTTTTTATAATTGTAATCATATATATATATATATAGTATCTTTTTGGTTCTTTTCCTCTGGAAAACCCTAATACAATCAAGTACCAAGTAAGCAACACACTCATAAACCATTAATAATTTTTCTATGCAGATAACTAATTTCTGAATAAAACTGAGAAACAGCATTAGGAAAACAAAATATTGCCCAAATAATTCAAGATCCAAACCAATTTCAAAAATAAATCTTAAAAAGGCTAGACAAAGCAAATTGCTTGAATTTAAAATGCAAATGACTCTTTTTCTAAAGAACTAAGAAAAACAGATTTTTCATTCATATTTTATCACAAAAAAAGTTCTAAATGGGAAATAGAATGTATCCAGTATAGTACCCATCTCAAAGAAGACTCTTAACAAAATTGTATCAGCTTGTTTTTCTTTTTTGCTCCTCCAGCACAGAGTCTTTATCATCGTGGAATTTGAAGACCCTGTGGATTCTGCAGTTTAACACAAACAAGGTCATCTCCGTAGGTCATTCTCTATTATGCATAAGAATCACAAGGAAGCTTTCTGACTGAGAGGCTTGGGCTACCCTCCAAGATAGTTGACTTGGTATATTTGGAAATAATGTATTTTAAAAAGCTCCAGACAAGTCATGGAATGCAGGTACAGGATAGCAGTCTGTGTCAAGCCTGGGTTAAGGAAGGTTGCTGCTGGGGTCTGCCTAATCTGCACCCATTTCGGGGAGAAGAAGTTGGAAAAAGCAAACACTGGTTAGTCAATCCATTGTCCCATCAGAGAATTTCTTTCCTGAGGTTTCACTTGACTAATGCCTTCCTCTGCCTCAAACATTTGCTTAAAATCCCCTTCTTAGTTCAGTTCAACCTAATCATTGCATTTAAAACTGTCTTTGACTCCACCCTGTATCCCTCTTCTCTCTATTCCTCTGTTCTACTCCATATCAGTTATCAAAATCTAGCATTTTAGGTACTTTATTTATATATTATGTCTGTTCTGCTTTTTTTGTCTTCATTAAATAGAATGAAAGTTCAATAAAAAACAAATGTAATTAGACCTTGAAGTTTCTCAGAAATTCCAATCTGCTTTCTGAAATCTCTGCATCCCCTTGAATTTTCTCATAAAATCTACATGACACCCAAGCTATAATTTTGAGATGTCATCATCTCTTTCTCTACCTGTAAACAAATTTAAAAGGTGAATTTATTGTTAGGATTTTATTCAATGTGGTGGAGTATCAGAATCTTCATCAATTTTATGCTAAGAATGATTTGTTTTCCAAAAGCTGCTCTAGCATCAAAATAATCATATTTCCTAACTTCCAAAATAATTTATGTTGTGGCTAAATAATGTAGCATTTAAAAAGAACACAGGAGAATATTGCAGAATTAAATAAAGGTCAAGGATTTGTAAATCATGATTTCTAAAGCTGAAGAGAGAATGTGAGTATTGTATTGTGACTAATACCAGAATGATTTATTGAAAGTTGAAGTCTGGCTCTGCTAAGATTCAAGGTGGAATCAAGTTTGAGGATGCAACTCCAGAGTGTGGATTAGATGTAAACACTAGAGATTTATGACTTGGTCTTTGAAGTGTTTGTTTTTTCTTGGTCCACAGATACCCTAGGGATATGACCCCATCTCTGTTCAGCTTCAGAGCTCAGAGGGGCTTAGAATATCAGGATCCAATTGTCTCTGATTTCTTTGGAGGGCTTCAAATTGGTAATTTATTAATCACATTCCTAAGACCAGTTGCTGTATTTTTGCCAAAAGAGATACAGAAACCAATTACCCAATCCTGAAGCCAGCAGTTGGTATGTCTTGGTGCACAAAAGGTGAATCTAATGATTATGTAGGTGTAATGCCCAGACTCATGAGACCACCAGAGACCACCAGGAGTCTGATCCCAATGCAATTACAAAAGGGGTCTTTTATTCAAGCTCAAGCAGGGTCCGCACACACCTTCACCAATGCAGCGGGTAGGGAAGTGCGGCCCCAAGTCTAGGGGAGCAGGGATTTTTATGGATTACAATCGCAAGCAGGGGAGTACATGCCTTGGCATTACATGATTGGGTAAGGGAAATCACATGCAGGGGGACAGTGGTCTTGTCGTTACAGGATTGGGTAAGGGTGAGCATGGTCAGTATGAGGTCAGTTGGCCTTTAGGCTGATAGGTTTGGCTATGGTGGGCCCAAGGCTTAATTTCCTGATTGGTTGGCCCAGATTGAGAAACGACTCACTGGCGCCAGAGCAGTGTGCCATTAAGTGAGCTGCAATTTTTCAGGATCTGGGCGGGGGCTGCTGGGTTGAGGACAAAGGCTCAGAGTCACAAAATGGCGCAGGTCTTGTCCTCTCAGTAGGAAGTGGGTAAGAAATTGAAATGATAGAACAGACAGTGTGAAAACAGTCAAAATCTAAAGAGAAGATGTAGATCATAGTAAATCTATTGTAGCACTTGGAATAAAAAGGGAAATAATTGTGGTTAGAAATGGAAGTTTAAGCACTAGAGCTTCCTATACACTGCAATGACAATGTACAGTGCCCCTTCGCTATTGAAACAAATCACCACAAACTTAGTGACTTAAACAACATGCATTTATTCCCTTTAAAGGAAGAAACTCCAGAGGAATCCACTTTCTTGTTCTTTGCAGTTTTGGGAGGGGTATAGAGGATGCCTTCCTTGAACCTTCCTTGGCTGAAGGTCAAACTTGTTATCTGATCAATCTCACTCTCTGCTTCTAAGATGGCACCTTGTGGCTTCATCCTCAAAGCACAGGAAACAAAGGACAAAGGGATTTGTGTTCTCCTTTCAATCTCTTTTATAAAAATGACTAATCCCACTCAGGAGGGTGGAGCATTTGTAAATTAATTACTTCTCCCAAATGCCCTACCTCTTGATACTATCATATTGGGTATTAAGTTCTAACAGTTGAATTTTAGGACACATTCAAACCAAAGCAGAGTAGTGCATCCAGTGCCCATTACAACTGAACTTTCTTCAGTTTTAACACATCTTGGAGGCTAGAAAATGTAACATTATTGATTACTGGAATTTATTTTAGCAAGAACATACCTGTATTATGGTTTAGATGTGGAATGACCCCCAGAGGCTATATGTTGAAGGTTTGATCCTCAGTGAAACAATGTTCAGAGGTAGAGTTTTGAGAAAAGTATTATATTATGAGGATTCTAGCCTCATCAGTGGATTAATTCATCTGATGGATGAATAATTTGAAAGGATTATTGGGAGATAGTATAAACTGTAGGAGGTGGGGCCTAGCTGATGGAAGTAGTTCACTGAAGGCATGTCCTAAAAGGGTATATTTTGTCCATAGCCTTTTCTTTTCTGTCTTTCTCTTTCTCTCTCTGCTTCCCAGCTGCTATGAGCTAGAAGCTTTCCTCTATCATACCCTTTTGCCATTATGTTTCTGCCTTGGAGTCTGCCAACCAGGGCCTGAAGCTCTGAAGTCATGAGCCAAAGTGAAGTCTTTCTCCTTTACATTGTCAGGTGTTTTAGTCATAACAATGAAAAGTTGACTACAACAACATGTTTCAGAATTCTTGTCAGTAAAACATACATGGCTTTCTCAAATTTTCTTGGTAACACTTTGCTATCTTGATATAGATACTACTACTTCTTGGTTTCCCTCATTCTTCATCCTTCACCAGAGTGTACAATGAAGACTGGGTCTATTGTAGTGATCTTGAGACCATGGATGCAAGGTCAAAAAATTTGCAGAGACTTTGATCATGACATTCTGATATATTGAATGGACCCTCAAACTTATAATCCAAACCAAAGAATTTATACTTAACACCATTATTAATAAGATGTTTTGGTCTTATGTATGCACTATATAGAGAGAGTAACAGACAAAATTCTTAAACAAGCAAGTTAATCTATAATTTTAAATCATAGTAAACACTGATCAAGGTGTAATCCTGTAGAATGGTGGAAAGAGATAAATGTGAATGAGTAGAGCATCAGGGAAACTCTGGAGATAACATTTTCTTGAGCCCTAGAAGACAGACAAATGCAACCATGGGAAGAACCAGGGAAGAGAGGTTGGATCAGCAGGAAAGAGCATATGCTGAGAAATTGAAGAGTGATAAAGCATAGCATGTTGGAGAAATCAGAGAACACCAGTGTGGTCTGAATGCAGAGAATAAGGTGGAAGGATTTCATAAGATAAGATTGGGAGGAGGGTACCAACAGATCAATTCTAGTATTGAAACCCATGATGAGGAGATTAAATTTTATGCAAAGTGTCAAAGTTAGTTACAAAAGGCTTTTTATATAAGGTAATGACCAAAATACAGATTTTGCTTTTGAAAAACTTGCCCCAAAGCTTGATTTGCTGGGGGAAATAGAGAAGCAGTATGCTACTTGTAAGAAAATAATCACCTCAAGGAAAATATTTTTGTGATAGTAACAGGGTAAGAGTGAGGACTAGGAGATAGAGACAATAACAGGAAAGGCAAAATCCTTGAGTGGTAATAAAGAACCATGAAGAAATCTTGAGCATCTGTAGAGGACCAGGTCCTCATTTGCATCGGGAGGGAAGAATATGGGTTCAAGATGGTTGGGTTGGATATCAACACAGCCATTCCAGTCACCTGAATCAGTGGCAGAAATTGGGCTATAAGAAAGATTGGGAGTTAGAAATTATCACTTTCATCAAGTTGAAATTCTGGAGATGACAGAGACTTGGGAACAGGGTGATAAGTCTAGACATGTAATTGACAAGATATGGATTTTCAAAGTTCTGGAAGCAGCAATAGAGATGAGGAAGTTAAGTATCTTCCTTCAAATTCAGTGTTCAACATGTTAAAAAAAAATCTAGCTTCCTCCTGATTTGCATTTCCTTGATTGCTAGGGATGTTGGACATTTTTTATGTATTTGTTGGCCATTTATATATCTTTTAAGAAATGCGATTTTAGTTTTTTGCCCATTAATTAACTGCATTGGTTTATTTGTTTGTTTATTTAGGTGTTAATATTTTTGAGTTATTTATATATTTAGGATATTAATTAATCCCCTGTCAGAAAAGTAGTTGGCAAAGATTTTCTTCCATTTACTAGGAGTTCTGTTCATACTCTTGCTTCTTTTGCTGGCAGCTTTTTAATTACATGCCACCCCACTTATTGATGCTTGAACTTTATTTCTTGAGCCTTAGGAGTCTCTTTAAGGAAGTCAGTGTCTGCACCAAAATGTTGGAGTGTTAACCCTATATTTTCTTTTAGCAGCTTTGGCTTAATTCCTCAATCTTTGACCCATTTTAGTTGACTGTTTTCAAGTTTTAAGGTGTGGATCTAGTTTCATTTTTCTACACATGGATATCCAACTTTCCCAGCACCATTTGTTTAAAAAGCTATGCTTAGCTGGGGGTGGTGGCACACACCTGTAATCTCAGCACTTTGGGAAGCTGAGACAGGAGAATCACAAGTTCAAAGCCAGCCTCAGCAACTAAGAGGCGCTAAGCAACTCAGTGAGACCCTGTCTCTACATAAAACACAAAATAGGGCTGGGGATGTGGCTCAGTGGTTGAGTGCCTCTGAGTTCAATCCCTGGTACCAAAAATAAAAATAAAAAAATAAAAAGCTATGCTTTCTTCAACATATGTTTTTGGCACCTTTGTCAAACACAAGATACTTATATTTATATGGTTTTGTCTCTCTGTCTTCTATTCTATTCCATTGGTCTTAATGTCTGTTTAGATGACAATACCATGCTATTTTTTTAAACTACATCTGTGTGGCATAATTTCAGATCAAACTGGATGCCTTCAACTTTATTCTTCTTGCTTAGTATTGCTTTGGCCATTCTGGGTTTTTTATTCTTCCAAATGAATTTTAGGAATGTTTTTTCTAGTTCTGTGCAGAATACCATCAGTATTTTGATGAGGATTGCATTGAATCTGTACAATACTTTTGGTAGTAGGCTATATTTAGCAATATTAATTCTGCCCATCTAAGAATATGAGATGTATTTCCATCTTCTAAAGTCTTCTTCAATTTCTTTCTTCAGTATTCTATAGTTTTAACTGTATAGGTCTTTTACTTTCTTAGTTAGAATTTTCCACAAGTATTGTATTGTATTTTTGAGATCATTGTAAAGGAGATAGCCTTCCTGATTTCTTTCTCAGGAGATTCATTATTGAAGTCTAGGAAAGTTATCAATTTATGTATGTTGAGATTGGATTCTTCTACTTTGTTGAATTTGCTTATCAGCTCTAGACGTCTTCTGATAGAATGCTTTGGGTCTTCTGGATATAGAATCATGTCATCAACAAACAGAGATGATTTGACTTTTTTTCCTATTTGTATCTCTTTATTTTCCTTTTCTGGTGTGATTGCTTTGGCTATAATGTCAAGAACTATATTGAATAGGAATGGTGAGAGTGAACATCCTAGTCTTATTCCTGATTTTTGAGGAAATACTTTGTTTTTCTGTTTAGTATGATGTTGGCCTACAAATTAAGAAGATAGTACACCATAATCCCAGGGATGCAAGGTTGGTTAAACATACACAAAACAATAAATTTAATTCACTACATTAATAGAATTAAGGACAAGAATCACATGATCATCTCAATAGATGATAAAAGTTTTCAACAAAATCAGCAACACATTCATGTTAAAAAGGATGAAGAAACTAGAAATATAAAGAACTTACCTCAACATTATAAAGGCTATACACAAGTTTCATTTTGTAAGAAATTGCCAAAATGTTTGCCAACATGGCTATGCAATCTTGCACTTCTACCAGCAAAGAATGAGAGTTGCTAATGCTCCACATCCTTAACAACATTTGGTTTGATCTATTTTGAATGTTTTCCTTTCCAGTAGACATGTACAGGCATTTCACTATTGCTTTAGTTTGCAATTCCCTAATGGGATATAATGTTGAGGATCATTTCCTATGTTTATTTGCTACCTGTAAGGTGAGAGGTTTGTTGATATCATTACCTTTGTTAAAAAATTGCTTTGCTTGAGTTTTTATGGCTAAGATCTACAGTTATTTTGTATATTTTGGATAACAAACTTTTCAGATAAGTCTTTTGCAAATATTGTCTCTTGGTCCATGACCATCTTCTTATTCTATTGACAGCTTAAGGTTTTAGATGTAATAAACTCCAGCTTATCAATTATTAAAGTAGTTCTTACTCCTTTAGGAATTATTTGTGGAAAGGCAAATTTTAGAAAAACACAAAAATCAAAAAATACATCTTAGGAGAAAAAAAAGAAGTTTTATCATCTTTAGGAAGTTAGATAGTTATAATTTTAACTAATCTTTTTCTCTCATCATTAAAAGATTCAATCTTATATTGCTCATAACTATCATGCATGGCAATATTGTAGGAACAGAGGAACTATAAATATGGTTGAGAAAAATACTTGAAATTGGTTGTTTTGGCTTTTCTTGACTAAGCTTATAGGAAATTTAATTGTGAAATGTAGCTTATTTTGCAATGCCTTGTGGTATTATATTCTTTTTTCTTTTACATTCAGAAGGTAAAAAAGAAACAAAACAAAACAAAATCACTTACCACTATTTAAAGTTATTTGAAGAACAAGCTACATACCTAAATAGTTATCACCTGAGTTAGATATTTAACAACTTTTTCTTTTATACAATAAAATTATTTTCAGTAATAATCAGATAGTAGTCAATAATGGTCTTTATTTTCTTGACTCATTATTTAGTTTTAAAGCAATTAACAGTTAGAAATAATACATTTTCAACTAACCATATTTAAATTGAGTCTAATTGTTTATGCATGATGTAATATCTGTACTTGTCAAAAGAATGGACACTGTGAAATCAAATTCACACCTTGTGGAGCATCCAGGCAATCGCTGAGGAAATGATGCTACGAAAACTGAAAAGGAGTTGCTGCAGGAAGGGCCATGGAAATCAAGTTCAAGCAAAGCAAAAGCATGTGCAAAGGCCCTGAGATAGGAAAATGTTTACTGTATTTCACAATTTTAAAAATTGCCAGTTTTTCTTACATGTAAAGGATAAGGAGAAAATGGCATATGTATAAATCTCAAGTAAATAAAAACTCTAAGTAGTCATATTGAATGACAGAATCAAAGTAACTGAACTTCTGTGTTCTTCACAATTATTACTTTTTTCAGAACTCCTTTGGTGTTGGGAGGGTGGGTGGTTGAGTTGCTGGGAATTAAATCCAGGACTCCATGCATACTGGGTAAGTATTCCACCACTGAGCTACACTCCCAGCCTGCAAACTTACTTTTTCAATGGAGGAATATTTAGTACTCCAGGTTTGGTGATAAAATGTGCCACAAACAAGTTCAAACTATTTCAGACTGTTCTAAACTCGCTCCCAGAGGGAACATGCACTATGTACTCCACAGGTATCAAGGACAAACGTATAGCTGAGGGCTCAATTATTATTAAAGAAATAACAAAAATGTGCCAATTTGAAGGTTTTTTGTACATTATTCAAGTCAATTGTAACTATGGCAATTCTCGTGAATTTAAACCAACCAAAGTTGGTTTCTTGTTTTTTTTTTTTTATTATTATTATTGTTATTGTTCTTTTTTATTTGTTTGTTTGTTTCAGGAAGGAGGAGCAGCAGGAAGAAGAGAAGACACTAAAGTTTTATTACTGGTAAGGTGTAGACTTGCCTATTCAACGCACTAGTAGAAACCAAAGTGATATTTACTCCTCACTATTATCATTTTTAATTTTTCTAAAAGCCAACTCTTGGTCTTATTGCCTAAGAGGTAGAACTTAACATTCCACCTTTCATCATTTGATCTGCCATCAGTAAGAAGTGAAATGTTTTTGCCACTTCATCCCAATAGATTGTTGTATTTTCTTCTAATATTAATAACCTTTGTAAAGCAGTTATTATATGCCAGCTCCTATTTGAAATGCTGTTAATTCACTAAATCATGATGATAAGCCTGTGACATCATCACTATGTTAATCTGCATTTTAGAGGTAACAAAACAGACAGAAGAATTATTAAATATTTTTATGATCACTCAGCAAGGGAGTGGTGGGGCTAGGTTTCAACCCCAGGCAAGCAGATGACTCTGGAACCAAGCTTAACTGTCAATACAGATATATACAAACACCTCCCTTGTTATTCACAATGTCTTTTCACTTTACAAAGAAATCATGTATTCGAGTAAGAATGGATGAGAGTTGGGATTTTAGCAGTTCCTCAAGGAATTTTGCTTCAGCTCAGACAATGATCTATTTCACCTTTTTTCACCACCAAAAATTAAAAACACTTACGAAAACAGTATTTAAACAAAGCCAATGCTTGACCATTGTGAAGGGTATTTAAAACATGACAATCTTTAAAGTAACTGATATAATATTTTCAATGGTTATACAGTGTTGATAGCATGTATTATCTTCATTTTTTAAACAAAATCAGGAATTTTGTGATAGTTTTGCCATTTGCATTGTTGGGCATCTTTGTATACATGTTTTTAAAATTTTTTCTTTGTTCATTACCCATTGCTTTGTCTGATTTTCGATTTGGTTGTCTCCACTCAGGTACAAAGAGCTCTGACCAAGCAGCAGTAGAATTGTAAGCAATGTTTCTGTTATCTGTGTTAAAAACTTGCTCTTTCAGTTTGCTCTTTTTCTCTTCATTTATTTAGATTATCTTTTCCTACCCAGAAGTTTTATATTTAATCAGTCAAATCTGTCAATACTCTTATTTTGCTTGGAAAAGCCCCGCTATAAATATATAAACAAATTTGTTTCTTACATTTAAATTTTCAGTCCCTCTGCAATCTAGTTTTGCATTTGCTGTGAAATAACAGAAGAATAGCACATCATTCCTGATTCACTTGTTCAACATTTAAACTTAAACCATATCCTATACACTAATTTAGGCAAAAAGGATATAAAAAGAAGGTCAACAAAATTAAAACAAATTTAAATGTCTCCATATTTTTATTAAAATATCTCAGGAGCTAGCAAAGGAAGCAAATACATATAAATGAAGCTAAAGTGAAATTTGCATGAAAAATAGTCCTCCAGGAAGCAGTGAAGCGAGGTAAACATGGCTGCGAAGGAGCAGGTGGGATTGAGTTTGGAAAAGAGGAGAAGGTAAATAGGACGTCAGAGGTGGAGTTTCAATCTAGGCATAGAAGATTCACAATATCTCTGTTTTGACTTTGTCTAGAACACAGGTGCATGGATTTTAAAAAGAGCATATGAATATATTAAGGTATTGGGTTTAAAAGTTAGAATTAGGTAGTGCTGTGGACAGCAACATGCCTGCAGAAAGCTGTGTGTATACGTACATACCACATGAGTATATATGTATATAGACAAGTACATGTGCTCTCGTATATGAGGTAGAAGTAGATGCAGTATATACAGTTATGTATATTTCCTCTCCGTATCCATTTTTGGGATTTTACAATTAAGGTAATTAATAAGAGATTTGGAGAGTAAAAATCATATATTATAAAATTTTTTCTCCAGGATACAGGATGATAGAACAATTTTTTAAAAAATATTTTTTAGTTGTCGATGGACCTTTATTTTATTTATATGTGGTGCTGAGAATCGAACCCAGTGCCTCACACATGCTAGGCAAGCGCTCTACCACTGAGCCACAACCCCAGCCCGTTAGAACAATCTTTTTCTGGATTATTGCCAGAAGGAACAGGAACAGACTGCTAATTCTTTTTAAAGTTGGCTTAGAAGTGATTCATGTCACCTGTTGTCACATTTCATTGACCAAAGCAAGTCATGTGGCTGATTTCAGTGCGGTGGAGAAACACAACGGCAACCACATGAAGAAGGGCATATTTCTGAACAACAATACAGTCTAACACAGTTTTCAACATAAATATAGATGGATAAATATATTTCCACAATTTCTTTTGCCAGATGTAAGAGAAAACCTCTCAGAACTACTAAATTGCAGCAAGTCACACTGCCTCGTTTAGAATAAGCTTTTAAGTGTGAGATTCCACTGAAGAGTACATGTTTAAGACCATCTCAAAATGTAAACAAAGAAAAAAAAAAAACCACGTTTGGAGCATTTGCTAATTTACATAAGGTGCTTAGAAGTGACACATATCACCTGTTCTCACATATCATTGACCCTTGATATTGTTATCAAGGCCAATTTAAAGCTACAGAAGACAGTCACTGAAGTTAGAAGCCAGAGTTAGAAAGAGATATACCCAGACAGTTGTCAAGAGCTGCTTGGAACTCACCCCAGCCAACCACTGCTTCTTTTATCTTTTCCCTAGTCCTGCTTTATTTCATGGGCTGTCAAAAGTCCTCAAAATTTAATAGAAGGGATAAATATTAGTATCCATATGTTTTCGAATGAGGATTTGGGTAACAGTTAAAAGGTGTAGCAGGAATGTACCGAACGTAGGGAAAATATGAGTAATTCAAGGCCTGGGTGAAAAATGGTGGTGACCCGATCAAGGACTGAAATAATTGAGGCAGTGAAGAGAGAATCATGTGGCATGCTGTGAAGGTAAATCTGTTACACTTGGTGACAGATTAAATCAGACCGCAGGAGGGACACGGAGAACAGGAGGAGAACTCAGCCTGAGGTCTTGAGGTTGGCCATTTATAAAAATGGCAACATCTAATGAGGAATCACAGGTTTGCAGGAGAAGCAGCACATGTTAGCTCAAAGGGACCTGCCATGCGTCTATGAGGTCACGTTCAGGAGGCATTGAGAAATAGGAACCTGTGTCTTGGCAGGAAGGTCAGCTTTGCCTTCATCACAGGGAAGATCATTCAAAAGAATAAGGGAAGAAGGACCAAGAATAAAACTCAGGGATATGCCAACATTTAGGGGAAAGTATGTCTAAAGGAAAATGAGAGGGACCAGATACACAGGGGCAATTGTGTAAGATCCACAGGAGTCATCGGACACGTAAAATATCAAAGAAGAGAAGGCGGTCGGTGGTTCCTAGTGCTGTAGGGAGGACAAAGGGGATGGCTGAACAGTTTTGTACTGAGGACATCATCAGCAACCTTACAGGGAGGAATTTTATTTGAATGGCAGCAGTTGTGAGCTACATTGAAGTGGGTTCAGAGGAAATGGGAGACAATGTAGGAAGCAAAGAGACTAATGGAAATACTACTAACAAAAGTGATAGTACACACTACTAGCAATGTGTCAAAGGCAGAGACGAAATAGCAAAACAGAGTCAAAGGCAAAGTTTGGCTGATTGATGCAATTCAAGCTCAAGTATAACCACCAACTAACATTGGACTCCCCAAGTTTTGAAATTTTAGTTCATCCTATTAGCCCATGAGTAAAATTTACTAGAAGTCCTTCCCAAAATGTCCACTCTTATAATGCATGAATTTAGGAGTTCAGGTCAAATGAGATTACTAGTAAAATGAGAGTCACTGAGGTCTCCTTGGGCCTTAAATATGCCAGAGAAGGTTTGACTTTCATAGCCTCTCAGTTCTAAGACAGACACCTTAAATTTTCTAGGCTTCAACATATTAACAGTGCTCTAGGGAGAAGGGGTAGTAAAACTTTGGGGATTTTGTTATTCTGCTGGTCTAAAATAATTGAAAAATTTCTCCCAAATGATTGAAAGGGAAAGAAAACTCAGTAGAACAAATTCTGCTTTCATCAATGTCAATGAAATAAAAGTCTTTTTTTAATCTGATGCTGGAGGTGAGCTGTTAAACACAAGATATGGCCTACCAAGTTAACCTCACTCTGTTTCCAATCTTAGTGTGATTTTTCTGTGTTGTAATTCTTTGCAGCTGATATGTGAAACAGGTTGACAAATATTTTTGGAAATTAGGGAAAAAAATTGTCTGCTTAGGGAGTCTTGGATTTACCTTTGTTCTGAACTCAAAAATGAGCCCAATCTCCAAAATGTGGAGCTATGTATTACCAGTTTCATTTTGGCCTAAATTTTACTGTCTGGATCAAATATCAGGTCCTCTTCAGTTTTAAACATTTGCAAAATTTTAAAATATACCTGTATTTTTTTCATCATGGAAGATGATGGATTTGTGAGAACTGGTTAAACTCTAAAAGCCTTACATATTAAACTATAGGTGCACACATCGAGGAAATAAAAGGGTATTCTCCATTTCCACTTTATATTTCCCTTCACTTAAAGGAATTTTTTTATATTATTTCTGACAATTATTTGGTGTCTTTTTTTGTTTGTTTAAATTCACTCATTTCTGAAATCTGAGCAAACAGTTCAAAATCTGAAACATGGCTAAGTAGTTGATTAGGTAATTTGGGGGATAAAAGCAGAAATCAGGGTCATTTTGTCTAAAGAGGATCCAGAAGGAACTCACTTTCTGTTAACTTCTGTGTCCATTCCCTCATCTCTTATAACATTAAATCCAAGCAAGCGTGAGAGGGAAGAATCACTCAATTAGAATCAACTCCTTCTTTTAACCCAAAAAGATACATAATGTGATTTTATCCATCACAGATTCCAGGCACTTTATTCTGTCTTCTATAAGATTTTAAAATTAATCTCTTATGCATCCTGCTCTTATGGAGCTTTTGGTTTTGCAAAGGAATTAAGGCAGCCTTGCAAATAATGATAATTTAGGACACAAGGTAATTATCATAGATAGGGATTTAGAAGATGAATATTCTATGAAGAGAAAGAGTCATAAAAAGTTGGCATTTGATTCAGTCTTTAATGTTATCTAGGTTTTAACATGCATGTTTGAGTGAGAAAAATTATCTAGCATGAGAACATGCAAAACCAGGAAAGAAATTATTGGCAGAGTGCTATGGTTTGAACAAGTTTCCCCCAAAGGTCATGTGTTAAAGACCTGGTCTCTAGTAGATGGCACTATTAAGAGGTGGTAAAACCTTCAACAGGTGAGCCTAGTGGGTAGAAATTAGGTAATTGGAGGTATACCCTTGAAAGGGACATTGGGACCCATCAAGTTTTTTTCTCTTCCTGCTTTCTGGTTGCCATGAAATGAGCAGCCCCCTCTGCCGCACATGACCCACCATATGTTCTGCTTCACCACACGCCCAAAGGCAATGGAGCCAAGTGAACATGGACTGAAAACTCTGAAACTGTGAGTGAAAGTAAACCTTTCCTCTTTATAAGTTTATTTATCTCAGGTGTTTTGTCATAGTGATGGAAAACTGAATAACACACAATGGAGTAATATGGACAAAGGCACAGGGAGGAGTATTAAGGGAATAGTGAAGTTTGACTATAGCTTAAGAAGAGACAATATTGGGAGGTAAATGGTAAGCTAGAGTCTGGAAGACTCTAAGCATTTAAGTATGCTCAAGGAGACTTTGTTTTAGGCAAATGGAAAACCATTCAGAATTTTGAGGAGGAGAATCATGTAATCAGAGCTGGCTTTTGAAAAATGAAGGATAATTTTGCAGTAGTGGGTGGTGGGTGGAGTTCCCTGGAATGTAGTTACACTATAACTCTCCTTTAATTGTTTTCACTCTAAACTCTGATTCAGAATACTGTTGCAGTGTGGAACAGTAGTAACCAAAAGTGAGGAGGGAGCAAGAGGAGAGCTTGGTCAGTGGTACAATGTATAATTACATAGAAAGAATAAATTCCTGTATTTTATTGTACAGTAAAGTGACCATAGCTAACAATATTTTATTGTATAATTAAAAATAACTCAGATAAGATTCAAATGCTATCACCACTTTGAGGCAATTGATATGCTTAGTGTCCCACTTTGAACATTACACCCATGTGTGTATGTGTGTGTGTGTCTATCATTCTGTACCCCATAAACATACAAAAGTATTGCAGATTGATTAAAAATTAAAATAACATTAATTAGAAAAAAATTGTTATAAAATTCAAATATGTAATAATCACAAATTAATCCTATCAACCCTTAATGGGGAGTAAAAGTAATATTGAAGGACTTCATTTTCACATGAAGTACTACAAAAGTCTTCAGCAACATTTTACATTTTACTAAAATTTTGGTTTTCTTTTTGTAACTCTTTTCCATGAGTATGGATGTTTATTTTCAGGGAAAAGTAGAAGACAATATGATTTATTTCCACCAACTCCTGAGTTTATGGAGCTCTGTCAATAGAATGACTTATAGCACATTATACTTTGATGGCGTAGGTTACAGTATGTTGATGAAATGAATAATGGAGCTTGATTAAAGATTTGAAAGAACACATCATTCACATAAAGAATAAAGCATAAAAATCCTTCTAATGGAGAAATGGTGATTAGAAAAATTAATTTTACAAATATTTTCTATTTAGTTCACCTCAATATCAGTGGGTTTTATTATTTCATCTACAAACTTTTAATTTTCACTGTGAAAAAAATGCCAGTTTTAGTGGATTGTCTGTGATTCTGTATATTTACTATTTCTTGAATATCTTGACTTTGATGGACTTGGTATGACTTCATTTTCTTTTGTCTGTAGGCATAATTTGACCTTTTCTCAATTTTTGCCTCATCTGTTTTTCATGTTTGTTAATGGAAATTGTAACAATCTCTGCATTTGATTGGATAGCTTGGATTTTTTTAATTACCTGTTATAACCTAACATTTCATTTTCCAAAGGGGAAAAGATTCAAACCCTGAGAATATGGTATGTAAGTTGACATCTCTCTTTCAGGAAGGGAATGCTCCATTTTCAAATGGATAGGTAACGGCAGAACAGCCCACAAAACGGTTAGACCCTTAAGACCCCTAACTTGCTGCAATCTGGAGCACGTGTAATAGTCACATGAAGTGCATCCTGGCAACCATGTTCCTATCCAAATGAGGGTCCTAGTTTGTTTTCAGCTTAAATCTCAATTGGGAAGCTACTATTTCTAACAAAAGACTAGAACCTTGCCTTCCTAATAACTCAACATAAACCAAATCCACTGTACCCAGATTGGTTAAAGGGTGACAACCTGGAGAAGGTATGGGGATCTAGAAAACTTCAGGAAGCTTAGTTGGTAATAATCATCCTATGCATACAGGACATTTTGAGCAATTACAGATATAAGAACTAAGACTTTTCCACAAATGGAAATGTGGACCCTGATTCTAGGAAGCAGCATTTCAGAATATACTGATAAATGAGAAAGGTAGAAAAATTTAGGCAAGGCAAGAAAAATCCATACAGCAGAGAAAGGATTTTCGCCAGCTTTCTCTATACTGTGTCACTCACTTATTAGAGAAATATATATTGAACACGTACGAAGGATTTACAATTTATGATTAAGCTACTGCATATTTTATAATGAGTAATATATTCCTTAATGAGTCAGTTTCAATCAATGCTTTTTATTTGAGTAAAGAGTCTTTCCTTGGATTTTGAAAGATATCTGGGTGGACAGTCTCTGCCCAAGTGCTGTAGTCATTGCATAACGTACATCCCTTCCTGCACAAATCAGGAAACCCATCTTTACCAATGCTTATCAACTAGAGGTTACAATAGATTATACGAACCTAACTGTAAACTGCTACTGACCAGTTTGGGTGGTTGTTGTAGGAGTAGGAAGGAAGCCATTTTCAAAAGGACAGATAACACAAAATAATTTCACAAAGAGTCTTAAGGTAATAAACCTCAAATGTATACACTTATTTCAGTGTATAGTTGTGTCTTATGATCTCACTTAAACCTTTCTGTATACCCTCCACTTAAATTATGGCTGACATCCATAGTTATGACCCCAGGACTCATATTCATAATAGGTGGAAACACATACCATTTGTATTAACTAAGGTCATTATTCTGCTCATCTAAAAGTTATTTAATTCTCACAATGATGTAACTCAAAAGGTGGGTATTTTTGTCATAGCCCTTTTAAAAACATTCTGTAAAGCAGGCAACTTGCTCATGGCCAGATGAATAAGAAGTGTCAGGCCAGCGCTTTGAAACCTGCAGAGTCCATACCCTCAAGAGCTGCTCATCCTTCCTTTTGTTAAGAGATAATTTTGCCAGAGTGAGCTTGCTGGAGGATAGTGTGCCAACGGGACATTCTCCTTCATTAGCTAAGGTGTCATGAGCTCCCACAAGGTGCCAGGTGCCATTCTTGGCACAGAGGACACCCAGAACAACTAACTCTGAACTTTGGCAATGAATAATATTCAGTTGATTAAAATAAAAACGAATAATATTCAATTGATTATCTCCAAACTGCAAATTCTTTGTAGTGCTCTGAAACAATAAGGTTTAATTCTATATATCAGTAATTTGAGCTACTCATCAAGTCATATCTTAAGAGTTGTGCTGAGTTATTATTATTTCAGTTCCCCTGGGTTTTGCCAGACAATTTTGCTGTTCTAAGGGCAAGATATCTGGTAGTGTAAAGCCCAAAGGAAATTAAGGTTACTGAGGTGTCTGTTATTTTCAATTTCTACTGTTTCATGTGCATATTGAAAGCCACTGAGACTAAGGTACTTTATACCTCTGTGGAAGCATTTTTGCTGAGATGGAAGGCCCAGGGCTTCATATCTACAGCTATTTCTTATCTTTACTAGCTTCTGGACTTTGATTAACTCTGCCACTAAACCTCCATTTTCTCATTTTTAAAGCATAGGGGCGAAAAGGGAGTAAAGACTGTATTACCTAATGATGAGTGTGTGTGTGTGTGTGTGTGTGTGTGTGTGTATGTGTGCATACAACAATTTTGATAACACTGGATAAATAATTTTTTATTTTTTAAAGTGTTTCTGGAGGAATTTGAAAGTCTTGTAATCATATCTTTTCATGAGGAGGAACTGAAGGGTTTGCAGGGACAATCAGACTCAAATGACATGCAGCCTTGCTCTCAGCTGTCCTGGAGGATGACCCTTGGACTGCCATACCAATCCTTTGGAGAGATGCTCGCTGAGGCCATCGATCCAAAGAAATCAAACTGATGTCTTTCCTTGGTGTGGGGTAGTGGTGGGAGAAACAGGAATGCAAAGAATATCTAGAGATACTGTGTTACAACATTCTTTTCAATGCTAGCCAGAGGAATCTTTAAAACTTACAAGCACTTAGCATCAAAAAAGTTTGCACTATTATGAGAAAGTTCCTCTTTTTTAGAAAAATTAATCACAGGCAGATTTTAAAAAACAAGAAAGAAAAATAGCTGTAATAGCTATATTTTATAAACCAAATTTCCCTTCCTTCTGCCAATATGGATCATCTTCTGAGAATAAAATATTACTTTTCTCACCAAATGAACTATCTATTCTAAATTAAATTCTAAATTAAATTACTCTACTTAAATTCACCATTTCTTCTTAAGATCCCTGACTAAAATACCTCTTTCTGCATGAAACTACATCCCAGAAACATTACTCCAACCATTACTCCCTTATACCATATTTTTCTTTATTTACTTTTTTATGGTGGTAAAATTGAAATAAGGACAATTTTAAAGCAGACAATTGAGTGGAATTAAGCACAGTCAGTCACAGGGTTGTACAACCATCACTTCTATCTACTCCTAAAACATTTTCATCAGCCCAGAAGGAAATCCTGTACTGTACCCATTAAGCTGTTATCCCACAATCCCTGATCCTCAGCTCCTAGCAACCACTATATGATCTCTGTCTCTATGCATCTACTGGTATTAGATATTTCAAATACACGAAGTCACAGAATAGGGGACTCTTGATGTTTGGTGTCTTTCACTTAGTGTAATGTTTTTGAGGTTTATCCACTTTGCAGCAACTATCCCTATTTCTTTTATTTTTATGGCATAATATTATTTCATTGTATAGAAATAATACATTTTGTTTTATTATCCATTTATCAGTCAATGGACATGTGAGTTGTTTCTATCTTTGGGCTATCATGAATAGTGCTGCTATAAACTTTCCTGTACAAATATTTGCTTGAATACTAGTTTTCAATTCTTTTGGGTATACTCCTAAGAGGGGAATTGCTGGTTCATATGATAATTTTATATTCAACTTTTTAAAAATATATTTTATTGTGTCAAGAACACTTAACATCATTATCCATCCTTTTAAGAAATGTGTAAGTTGACCATAGGTACAATGTTATAAAACAGATATCCAGGACTTAATTCATCTTGCATAACTAAAGCTTTATGCAAGTTGATTAGTAACTCATCATTTATCTCTCCTCTAACCTCTGGCTACTACCATTCCACTTTTTAATTCTATAAATTTCAGTATTTCAGATACATCATGAAAGCAAAATCACGTGGTGTTTGTATTTCTGTGATTGCTTTATTAAACTTAGCATAATTTCCTCAATATTAATTCATATAATCACATACTGCAGAATGCCATTACCTTTCATGAGGCTGACTAATTCACCATGGCATGCACATACCTCATTTCTTTGTTTATTCATCTGTTAATGGACATTTAGGTTGTTTTCACACTTTGGCTATTGTAAATAGTGCTCCAGTGAACACAAGAGTGCTAAAGTCTCTTTTAATTCCTGATTTCAATTTACCCAGAAGTGGGATTGCTAGATCACATGGCTGTTGTTTCTTTGTTTGATAAACTTTCATACCGCTTTCCATATGAAAATGGAAATGGTGGCCACACCATTTTACATTCTCACCGACAGTGCATAAGCATTCAAATTTCTCTCCATCCTCCCAATACCTATCTTTTAAAAAAAAGAAAAATAGCCATCCTAAGAAGTCTGAGGTGATTTTTCCTTGGGCTTTGACTTGTATTTTAAGATTAGTAATGATGAGCATTTTTCATATTATCTTCAACATGTGTGCCATTCAGGTCTTTAGCCCATTTTTAAATTGCTATTAATGTTTTGCTACAGAATTATAGGAGTCCTTTATATATCTTGGAGATTAACCCTTTGTCAAATACAAGGTAATTTTTCTTTGACTCTTTGTGTTAGCATTTGCACATTAGACAAAACCACCTGTTCTAGTCCTCATGGACTTCCTCATATAGGAGAAGAATGCTCAGTCAGTTTGACCAGAGATTCTGGGGCTTCTTCAACATGAATGCTAATCCAGCTCACTCTCTTTGTTCATGATGCAACTCCAAAGCATCTATGGTGAGGTGAGTCTAGTCAGTACAGTGGGCTAAGCAAGACAGAAGCCAGTTCCTCAGGAATTCCTCAGAAAAGCTGAATCACTAGGTGCTCTGTATAACTCTTCCACTTACTCCCCAGTGAGCTGGAGTTTCTCCTACTGTTGTGCTGTGCAAGATTTAATGAGAATTGAGGGATTTCACTAGTATCAAATTTACTTAGCCCAAAGAAAAAATATAGGTAGAAAACTCAAGGACTGACTGGCACCAGCATAATGATTCCTCTTAGATACAGTTTCCAAATATCACCCCAAACTCTTCTCACTTGGGGGCCTGTGGTCATGAAAGAAGAGGATGACTAGCCATGGACCACTTCAGTCAGTTAAGCCATCAGCTGTGGGATCTCTTGAACTTTTATATCTGGTTTATCAGCAACTCCTTTTCTCCTGTGCTGAGGTATCCATAAGTAGCAGCTACTATGACTTGATGCACAGTATCAACAATGAAATGCATTGCAACTTCAACAATGTGCATTCATCTTGGATACGGTGCATATAACTTAAAGACAGTAAACAGTGTAAATAGCAGATCAGTACATAGGTGCAGTGAAGGATTAACTATGCACTTGGTGTCCAGATCATGGAATGTCACCTGTAAGCCTTTGGAAATGCCCTGCTGGGTAGGAATATCTTTGTTTAACTGGAGGTCTTGAGCCGTTCTATGTGGTCTACACCAACAATTTAATTTATGGTAAGGAATTGGACCAACTGGTATCACTGGATCTCCACACAAGCTGGAGACTAACGTCAGCCATGCAAGTGGTCAGCTGTCTCTATGTGGCTGATTCTCAATAAAATCTCTGGACCCCAAGACATGGGTGAGTTTTCCTGGTTGATAATACCCATCAATGATTGTCATGTGTCATCTGTCCACAAGATTTCACTGAAAGAGAACTAGAAGCTCATGTCTGAAACTATCTTGGAACCTGCCCCATACATTCTTTCCCTTGGCTGATATTTTCATAATGAACTGTTGTGATAATAAGCTGTAACTATGAATATAACAGCTTTTCTGAGTTTGATGAGTCCTTCTAGGGAATCTGTGCCCATGAAGATGGTCATGAGGAATTCCTGAACTTGCAATGTCTTCCTATAAATGTCCTAAGTTAATATTTCAAGGAATCCCAGAGGCTAAAGAAAAAAATCACAGATCTGCTTTCAACTAACTCTTTCTATGTATGCATTAGCATCCAAGGAAGTGAAAGAGTACACTGAGCAACTGAATCCAAAGCTGTGGTGGTATATGATGGACAAGACTTGGTCTTCTCCTTGAGGCACAGTTTATTGGGAAAAAATAGATGAAAAAGAAAACAATACAAAATCTAAAATTATAGGGGCATTTATATTCCTTAATTTCTCTTGATCTCAATTATCTGCAAAAATAAATAGAAAAGTCATATTTACATAGAAAATAGATTTCTTTTGTGATCTGATAGCTAAAGAAAAGGAGAGAAGTTTGTGGAATATTTTAATGAAAGATATTGCTTCTTGAAAAAGTTGCTTGGTATGCCACCAAAGGTAAGCCACTTCATTACTATCATGTGCGACTAGGTAAAAAAGCCTACAGGTTCTTATTATACTCTCCTCTCTAAGGAGTATATTATATACCAATTAAAATAAAATATATAATTGGTGTGTGTTTTATTTTCATGTTCTTAAATTGTCATATTACAAATTAGTCTCTCCTTGTATGTTTGCTGATTTTCATGCTATTAACAATATGTGATGACATTTATTAGCCTGTTAATTATAACTCTATTTAGAAGTCTTTGCTTCCCACAAGCTTAAAGACAATTAAAGACCTATTTTTCATTGCTTCCTTTTCTATACAATACCTTCCAAACTTTGTTATCTATACCTTTGTTTTATTTAAATTTAATAAGAGCAAAGGTTTATCTGTGATTTGGGTCTCTTTTGGTATTCTTTCCTTTATACTGTTAAGAAGCATTACAGTTAAAGTCTAAATATATACATGTTCTTATAAATAGAAATAACAAAATTATTTATAGAACCTTTGGAAGTGGCAAAATAAAATTCATTTAAATTGATTAACTTGGAAAATAATCTTTTTCCCTTTTCTTTACTAGTAGGGCTAGAGCACTCAAATTACTACTCATTTTTTATATCCAAAAGCATATTCAATAATGATGAAAAAGTAAATAGTAATAAGCCATTTCTGTGACTTGTTAGTTTAATATTTCAGTAAGGTTCTGATGAAGCCAAATAACACTGTCAACAATGTTAATAACTATAAAAGGGTTTTACAAGTATTGACCCATTTGTTCCTCACAACACCATTGTGAGGTCCTTAGAACAAGAGTCATTATTATTGCTTTATGAATAAATAGATTCATAAAAGCCAAGTGGCTTGATTAAGGTCACATAATTCATAAATGGGAGTAACATTTTGACATGTTTTCTGACACTGGTGTTCTTTACACTCAATAACACTGCTTCAATTTGGATTTGTTAATTGTTTCCATGTAAATAATAAAATGACTATGACATTCACTAACCTATTAATTACACCTGCATTTAGAAGACACCTGACTTCTGGGTTGAGATGATGACAGGCTACCTCCTCACTTACAAACAAATTGCAGACAGAATTATACAGAATGGCAATAATTAACAATGGCTTAAAAAATAAGAAAAGAGCAACACTGGAGGATAAGGCAGGAGGATCACAAGTTCAAGGCCAGTCTCAGCAACTTAGCAAAGCCCTGAGTAACTTAGCTGTTGTATCCAACCTGCACCTCTCCCCAGGAAGTGCAGCCCAGACAACTCTGCAGAAGCAGCAAAGTTTATTGAGGTAATAGGTACACAGGCCAATCGATTGGGGTCAGCTCTCCTTTCCTTCAGAGAGTGACCCCGAAGTGAGGGTTTCAGAGGTTATTATAGGGTGGGCTAGCTACATGACTCAGAAAAACAGGATTTGGCCGCTATTCAATCTATAGTTATTTACAGTTCAACCATGACAGTGCCTCCTATGTCCCCTTTCAGTTCCTGGAACTTTAGGTAACTGGCCAGGGGGTCTGGCAGCCTGTGGTTTTGCCCTCCCCTCTGTGAGAAGCAAGCATAGCAAAGCATTAATCACAGAAGCACAAAGAGCAGGTTAGCAGATACATGCAGGCCTGAGCCAGAGTGACTCCACTTTGAGTTTGGATTTAACATAGCAAGACCCTTGTCTTAAAATCAAAAAATTATATACATAAAAAAAAGCCTGGGGATGTATCTCAGTGGTAAAGTTCCCCTAGGTTAAATCCCCAGCACCCAAACTCTAATAATAATAAAAACAACAGAAATGAAAGGCATATGTCAAAAGTTAGCAGACATTTCCATCAACTTTAATTTTGCAGTAATTGGATGAGGAACCATTATCCCACTGAACTAGAATGACACAGATACACATGGAATGGAGAGAAGCTTTGACTCATTCTTACTGCTTGCTTTTTAAAGAACAGATATTACATTAGAAAACTGAATGGCTACCATTTCCTATTTTTGCGATGGCTGAGATCTTGTCCCTCCTTCCTCAGTTTCCTCATCCAGCACACTGTCTCTTGTATGAGGTTGGCAGAAGACAGCAATGAACAGTGGCTCTTGCATTCTAGGAAAATGACTTTTCAGGTGATGCTATATAAATAGAAGTAGAGCAGGAAGAACCTTAGGAACAGAATTTGCTAGAAAGAGTGATTTGTCACTAACCATAACTGATTAAAGAACTAAAGGCTACTTTAAGATATTTGTGATCTCTCTCATGGTAAATAGTGAAGTAGACCAAATGTTCCATTTCAGTGCCAGATGAATGTTCCTGGAGTATCAGAAATTGAGCTAATGCTACATGCAATTGAGGGGACAGAAGGGACAGTGCAGATGGCCATGGGAAATCTATGTCAGCTATGTGTCTGAAAACCCACCCTGGAGAGATACCACTTCAAACAAGAATGAAAACACTATGGAAAGTAAGGCAAGAATAGGAGGAGATACGAAAACCAACCAGCCAAATAAAACACAGTCAAGAGATTAAACAAATTTTCAAAATTTTTATTAACAGGATTAAAATCTTCACTAGAATCAGTCAACTCAGTAACATAAGCAAAAACCTTCAAGCTCTCTTCCAGGAAACAGATAAAATGATAAGAAAATGATAAGTGTGATAACATACAAATAGAGATAAGAGATCAAAAATTGATAGTAGGATATTCCACAAAACAAATAAGATAATTTATAATCAATGATAGGATGTAAAACTACTTTCCCAGAGAGAAAAGAGCAAAATCTATAGTGCTTCAGAAAAAAAAATAAGTGAAACAATTTGGATTACAAATATAAAGATTTGTACTCTCTTGAACATTAACTTTCAGAAGAAAGAATTATGTCTATAGAAAAAGGGGATGAAAAACTTAGGGACACAGAATCTCAAATCATGACAAATGTCATTTGTGTGTAATGCTATCAGAACACTCTTACATAAGCAAAAGTTCCAAAGATATCACACATCACATCATTGTCCCTCTCATGAATAACAGAAATTAAACAGAACCTCAGAGATGTACTCTACCCATCTTGGAATTTAATCATCATCAAGCTATCTAAAATAGGGAAGTACTTGTGACTTTGTTCATATTGAGAAATAAAAATAACAAATATGCAGTTACAGATTTTTTAAGTGTTCAGAAAATTCCCAAATTATCATGAAAACTAAAAAAAAAAATCCTGCAATTAAAACTTTTTATTGTTGAAAATTCGTAACAAGGTTCTATAATCCTAGAGGCTTAGGAGATGGAAACAATATGATAAGGAAAATGAATAAATATTCAATTCCTCATGAGATCCAGGCTGTCTACCTTCTGAATCTTATAGAAAACGAAGGTAAAGTAAACATGAGATCTCAGAGTCTTCATAGATTTGGAGTATAAATAAATTAAACTGTGGGTTTTTTGTTTGTTTGTTTGTTTGTTTTGTTTTGTTTCTCAAGTTGTTTCCTGGAATAATTGTTGGTTCCTGGGCCACAGTCAGGACTGGAAGGAGGATGTGGCAGGGGCTGGCTGGAGGACCTGGTGCTTGGTCTTCTACCTGTATCTGAAGAAGAAACAGATTGATTTTATATGGTTTACCTGTAAAACCTTTGAGTTAGACATCCATTGTTCTACTGGTAAGAGTGTTGGAGAAATATGTTCCAGGTTACACTGGGAAGATTAACAGAAAAAAAATTTGCTCTCAGACAGGGTGGGCCCCATGCCCATAGGATCAGTGCAGTCACACAGGACACCATCCTCAGATGGCTCCATGCTAGGGATTTAATGCTGTCTGTTCAGTCTTCAAATTCTGAATTTTGTCTTTGAAGTTGCATCATGAAAGTGAACTTGACAAGACAATGGAAACCGTAGCTTGGGCTTGGAGCCTCATCTCACAGCTGATCTTGCTCCTATGCTGTCTTGACTGACTGCCTAGACAGGTCCTCCACATTCTGATGCCACCCCACACACCCGCTTCCCAAAGATCTGTTCCTTCTCCCTACGCAGCAATCACTGAACCCTCAGCCTTCTTTCAGGGCTTGAATGTGGATGTGGGAGGGTCTGATTGGATAGGAGCCTACAGCATCTCAGAGCAGAGATGCAATACCCATCCTTATATGGGCAAACAGGGCTTCCAAGCACTCAGTGACTCACCAGGCAGAGGTGAGCTTCTCATCCACTCCATCTTGATAATGGGCTCATCCAGGTATGGAGGTTGTAATTCTTGGAGGTCTCCCATCTGCTGTGGCTTAGGGTGGCAGACTGGGATAAGCAGATATTTGTTTCCCAGTTTATAACTGGGGACATGGTGCTGTGGAGTGGTGGTTAAGCAAAGAGGAAACCCTGCAGTCCAAGGGACCTGCAATCCCTATATTGGAAGTGCACTGGGAAATCTCTTCTCTGTTCTTTTCCTTTCTACACAGTGACTTCTATATTGCTCTGGCCATGTAGTGCAGTACAACTCAGCTCAGCACTAGATACTTGTAGGCAGAGGATTCTTTCTGACTATTTTCTTCCTTTTCCCCTAACCTGACCATCTCTTTCACTGCAGTTGTGGGAATCATTCACTGGGTGAAGATGAAAAGGAAATATACAGGATTTAAGAGTAAAGATAGCAACAAGTATTGCTTTAGCTCGAGCCTCAAATCAAATCTTTCCATACAACTCTTAGAAGGAGCTTTGCATAAGGATAAAACAATCACATAACTATTGACGAAGTGATTGTTATCCTTGTAGGTTTGCTTTCTTGTGAAAATCAGAAGGAGCATAATAATAATAACAGTGATTTTGATTTTTCAGGCACCAGAAGCATCTAACAGCATTCAGGTATGAAGAGGTAAGGACTATAATGATAGTTTTGCGAATAGACTAAGAATGATACTTAGACTCACAGAAGCGCAGATGATGCCTCTGGGCAGGGGGAGGAGTATGGAATGAGAAGGAAAAAGAGAGCAGTAAGGAAAACTTTGAGACTTTCCCCTTATGAATTGCATCTAAAGATGCTAAAACATTCTGACCTCAACATGTGCTCCTTTCCTAGAAGACACATCCTGCTAAGCAAGAAAATAAAGGTAAGTTCTCTGAGACAGTCTATTTGTTTTTGCAATGCATTTGTGTAAGTCTGTTTCCATTGTAAGAAAGAAAGAAAGAAAGAAAGAAAGAAAGAAAGAAAGAAAGAAAGAAAGAAAGAAAGAAAGAAAGAAAGAGAAAGAAAGAAAGAAAGAAAGAAAGAAAGAAAGAAAGAAAGAAAGAAAGAAAGAAAGAAAGAAAGAAAGATCTGTTTATCCTTGTCTGCAGTGTGGGAACAGGCTTGGTATTGGTAACTGAAGTGAATGGTGACTGAACTCGACTCAGATGACCTACAAGATTTTCAACTGTCTGTCCTGTCCACAAATGTCCAAAAACAGATGTCCCTGTCTGCCCACAAATCCTGTCCTTAGGAAAGCAGTTTCAAGGATACAACAAATACTTCCTTTGGATGGGCAATGAGGTACTGGGAGAGGTTTGCCAACAAAATGAGCATCTCCTCTGTGATCTTGCCTCATAGACTTCACAAACTTCCCTGGGGTTGGAGAATTTGGAAAAATGAGGAATGTGAGGCTTGATTACTTTCATATAGAATACAAAAGCGTCACAAATACCTGCTGTTACTACTAATAGTATTAAGCACTTACTCCTTTCCAATACTCGGTTGCATCCTTTATACACCGTGCTTTGGTTATTCTTCATTAAGAATTTTAAAAAGAATGATTCTTTCTATTTTACAGATAAAGATTTTAAAGTTAATTCATTTACTAAAGAAGATCACACAGTATGTATGTAAAAGATGTGGTTCTTGGATTTAGGTCTATCTGATGATAACATTCATGCTTTTGCAGTAATTTACACCACTTTCTGTAAGTAGGAGGAACCGTGGGAGTGATTGATGTCACTAAAACAAAGGTGTAAGAAGTTACTATTTCTAGATATTGACATATTCTGGACATATTCAGTGTTTCAGTGAACTAAGTGAAAAAAGATCTGAAAGGAGATCATATGATTGGAAAAGCAAGAAATTCCAATAACAGTGTACTAAGCTAAAATAGTAAGATCTCTATTTCTGTTTAGAAATGAACAGCTAAGTTTCAAAAAATGAAGGGGCGGGGGGAGGAATTCCAAAAGATTTTTCTTTTGGGAAAAGCAAACTCAAATACATAATGAAAAGCAGAAATTAATATTGAGTTGGTGGGTTGTGGCATGGGGAGCCATACACTCGTCCTGGGATTTTTAAGAACTGTGAAAATCTGATGACAGAGCCTGAGACATGGAAGGCCTCAAAAAAACTACCCTGGCTGTTAAAAATGACATTTTAAAAAATAGGATATACTGGAAGAGAAAGCACTTAGGAAGTTTTCTACTCCCATAGAACAAAGAAAGACAAATTGTCACTCCTGAGACATACAGAAATATACACAGTTCAAAATTAACAAAAAAAAATTTGATCTAGAAATATAAAGCTTTTTTTTCACTTTTACAACAAAACATTCCCACAGCTAAGACAACTGCTGAAGAAGAGCTGAGCATGCAAAATTAGGCCTTCCATAATGGAGAGTCTAATGATCAACAATTAGTGGGGTTCTTCCTTTGAGAAACAAGGTGAATTAAATAATTGAAAAGAGACCATCAAGCAAGTATATTAAAAATGCTTGAAGAGATTTTAAAGAGAGAAAAATACTGTAGTTAAAGCATACATAGTATGAAGGATTTCTTTCATGAAATAATAGGTAATATAGAGCCAAATAATATAGAGCCAAATAAAATTTCTAAACGGCAATAAATATTGTCATTAAAATTTTATAAGGATTTTGATAGCTTGAGGTATATTATACATATCTGAAAATTCATCCATTACAAGGACATAACCCAATAACCTCTAGTAAATATTTGGTGGCCCAAACATGGCTACTGTCCTGTTTTGGAACATGTCCATTTTGGAGCAGTCCTTTCCAGTTGAGCCTGAGACAAATGCAGCTTATAAGAGATGCAGAGCTAAGGACCCCACCAAGCTACACCCAGGTCCCTTACCTACAGAAACTGTGAGACGGTAAGTATGGCTGTTTAAGTCACTAAGTTGAGTCACTTGTTATATAGCAATAAAAAAATACTACAATCAAAGACATAAAGAACAGAATGAGAAAAGATAGCATTTATCCTTAAGAGTTCCAGGAAAGGTTATATTTGAAAAGGTAATGACTGAAATTGGGTCAAAACTGTAATAAAGATAAAATAGTTAAAGATTTTCCAGAATAAAAGAACACATGTGTTCAACTTGAAGAAACAGCACCTAGAAAAATAAATGGAAACACCCCCACAGAAGTTGTGTCATGTAAAACAGCACATCAAATACCAAGAATTAAAAGCAATTAAAGAAAAGTGATTTCCTTGAAAGGAACAGTAATTTGATTGATTGATTGATTGATGCAAACTTCTCTTCAATGACAACAGGAGGCAGATAAAATAAAATAATGTGTTTGAAACTTGGAGAGGAAATAGCTGTCAATCTAGAACTCTACATTCAGTTAACCATCGATCAGGAGTAAATGGGAAAGAAAAAGTCAGGCATTTTAAGATGCATACAGGAAGTTTACCATTTGTAAACTAAAGTTCATACTTTAGAAATCAAATCCTTTGCATAATAACAAGAAATTGAAGATTTTGCCAGTGCTGACTCAGTGGGGGTGATGGCAGACATGATAATGGATCAATAGTGAAAGAGAGGAAGTCAAGAGAGACTATGAAGTTGAGGCCGGTACCCTTTGAATCTCCTGCTGCATCTCTGGTACCACAGTGGGTGAAAATGTTCTTTATGAACAATGTGAGGTTGTGGACAGAGCTGCAAAATCCAGAACAGCTTTTTAACTGAACAGGAGAGTGAGCTGAGAAAGCAGAGGAAAAACAGTTATTGAGAAAGTTTGGCTGTCAGCTGAGAATGGAAACCAAGAAGTTGCCATCATGATCCATAACAAATTATTTGGGCAAAAATACACTGCCCCTTGAATTCAGAGGACAGTGACACTTTAGAAGGAGATTATTTTTTTCAGCATAAAAAACCCTGAAAAGGGGGGAATACAGCATGATTGTTCTAAATGAAAGGGCTATCACCTAAGAACTTAATTCTTCTCATTTTCCCTCAGCATAAACAGTATCTTTCCATTTGATGATTTAGTCTGTCTTGTTTAGGAATACTAATCATAATGCCATTTTTTTATGATCCTGTGAGAAAGGAATACCATCCACATGAGCAATGTCCCATGGCGTAGATGATTCCCCTGAGTGTCCCACCAAGGGCAGAAGGAAACACACCAGAGGCCAGACAAGAAACGAAGATGTCCTTTTAGGGACAAGTATTTGCACATCAGCATGAAAGATCTGAATCATTTTCAGAAATATAGAGAGGCAGCTGCAATACTAGGACTTACATTATGGAAACAGTTATTCTTAACAATCAATAAGTTGAACATTTTGAATTTAGTCAGTAAAGACACTATTGATTTTGTACTACTTCTGTTTTATTTGGAAATACCTGTCATCCATCTAAAGTATTCTTCTGTCTTGCTTAGCCACTATATGTGTGTAGCTGCACACTTAGGTGTCAAAAGTAAGAAATGAAGCTGGATAAAGAGCTACAGTAAAGGAATAGGGCCCGTCATCTAGGACTATTCCTTCCCTATGAAGCAGGAATGAGCATCTGTTCCCCAAACGAATCAGGAAATAAACATGAAAACCCAGTGTACACTAGGCTAACGATCCAAAACAGAAAGTGAATTCTGAGTATAAAACCAAAAGGATAATACAGAGCAATAGTCCAGTGAGCTGTTTATCAAGCTTATTTGAAAGTGAAGAAACAAGTTCACACAGGTTGGTGATTTGCTCAAGTTCATGCAACCAGTGAGCAGCTGGAACCAGAAATCATCAGGCCAGACTGAAGCCTGAATGTCAAGGTCAGCCAACTGCCCCACCTTCTACGCTAGGGAGAGGTCCCAGAGACTAGTGCTGACTGGGAACTTCTTCTGGCCTCCTCCAGGCAGTGCCAGGCTATCTCAAATATTCACTGAAAAAAACTCAGTGATACCTTGACACCTCCATATTGATAAAAAAAAAATAGTTTCTGTGACCAACTCAGTATATGCTCATCTGGAACCCAGCTTTTCACTCAGAGTGAAGTCTTCTATTCAGAATCATCCATCAGCTGGGCGCGGTGGCGCAAGCCTGTAATCTCAGTACTTAGGGAGGCTGAGACAGGAGAATCACGAGTTCAAAGCCAGCCTCAGCAACAGCGAGGTGCTAAGCAACTCAGTGAGACCCTGTCTCTACATAAAGCACAAAATAGGGCTGGGGATGTGGCTCAGTGGTCGAGTACCCCTGAGTTCAATTCCCCAGTACCAAAAAAAAAAAAAAAAGAATCATCCATCAATGTTCTTAGTCTTCACCCAGAGACCTCTCTTTTATTACTCCTGGTATTCAACTAAATTCATTTGGACTGTTAATAGGTTTTATTTTAGTGCCTCTGAATATACTGAGTCAATTTTGATTTAATAGTTGTTTTCATGCTACAGCTACTGTATATTTTTAGTAAGTAGGCTTTATTGCCAGAGAAGGACCACTGATACTAATTTAAGGCTTTCTGCTCTGTCATTTAGATTTTTAGTATCTTTAATTCAAAGAATGTATTAGATGATCTATTCTCATATAAAATGCCTTATAGCTCCCTCAAAAACATGTTTCACGTATGATTACCATAGCTTAGATTTTATCTTAGGATTAGAAAGGAATTTAGAAATCATCAAGCAGCTGTCCTCACTCTACATGAACATAGAGTATTAGGGCAGCTAGACAAGTGGAACAGGTCACATTATGATGAATGGGACAATCACTGAGACTCTTGTTTAGCTAATTAACATGTGCAGGACCTCACCTATTGCTCATGTAGTTGTGAGTGATACTTAGCATACACTCTGTTAGTATTCTTTAAGAATATAATATATCATTATTAATTATAGCCACTGTATCATATAATAGATTATCCATCTCTCCACATACATGAAATTTTGTGTCCTTTGACCGACATCTCTGTCTCTCCAACTCTCCCCTCTCCCAACAGCCTCAGCCCCTGGTAACCACCATTCTACTCCCTAGTTCTGTAAGATCAACTGTTTAAAATTCCACAACTGCGTGAGATACTTCAGTTTTGTTTTTCTGTGCCTGGGTAAAGGGGGAAAGCTTTATCTTCTTTGAATCAACAGTGCAATTCAGATTTCTTTGACTGGAATCTCTGCAAGTGTGTTTTCATTACTAGACTATATCAAACATTAGCATTTGTGACTGTGCATGGGTATAGTTCCCAAAGTTTTAACTGATGTCGGGATGAGGTAAGAACCCAATCTGCCGTCTATGTGAAATTGTAATTATTCCCTATAACTTTTAGTTGTATCAATTTCAAACATTTTCATTTTGTCTTAGTAACTCTCTCTGCTGTGATTCTATAATGAAGACCTGGTTAAATCTGGTAATAGAGATGATTATATGAGATCATGAGAAATGAAGGAGAAGGTATCATGTTCGTAGCCCAGTTGTACCAAGGCAGTGGGCTAGTATTGTGGTTAGATATGAGGTGTCTCCCAAAGGCTCATATGTGAGACAATGCAAGAATTTTCAGAGGTGAAATGATTGTTATGAGAGCCTTGATCTAATCAGCGGATTAATTCACTGATACGGAATTAATGGGTGGTACTGTAGGTAGGCAAGATGTGATTGGAGGAGGTGTGTCACTGGGGCATGCCTTTGAGGTTTATATTTTGTCCCTGGTGAGTAGAGTGCTCTCTACTTCTTGTTGGCCATGTCGTGAGCTGGCCACACCCTTCTCCTCCACACCCTTCCGCCATGATGTTCTGCCTCACCTCAGGTCTAGAGTCACTGAGTCAGTTGTCTATGGACTGAGACCTCCAAAACTATGAGCCCAAATTAATTTCTCTTCCTCTACATTGTTCTTGTCAGGTCTTTGGTCACATGATGCAAAAGCTAACTAAAGCAGGTAGGTTGCACAAAGATCAGAGAGAGTACCTGGAGATGGCGTGCAAAGCATGATTTGTTGAGGGAAAGTTTGCAAGAAATCCAGTGACTTCTCCAAGGATAGTTTATTGGTGACAGGCTGAACAGAGAGCACCTTCATCCTTGAAGATGCTTCAGCAGACAGTGCCTCTTTCCTCTCATGGTCTTTAATCCAGTGATGTCCAGCTGGACAATTGACACATATCCTTATCACAGTGCCCTCAGTTCCATGCTTTTATATGTTAGGCTGCAGAAGCAATGGCATCCCCAGTGAGCTTGCTTATTTGACCAGTATCCCGAGCAGCAACTGTCCTGGAGTACCTGCAACAAACCGGCTTTCTACAGATAACTTGCCATAGCTCCTAGTATGCATAAGAGAAAGCCAGTGTCCTTCAAGACTGTGTATCTGGTCTTTTCAGTCAGAATTGCTTTCTTTGTTCCCTTGAGTTAAAGGGAAAAAAAGGGGACATTTAGGGACATGGTATTTTACTATTCCCCCTTTTCTTAGGGATGATTCAGAAGGCTCAAGCCAAAAAAATCTTTTTTCTTTTTTTCCCATTTATTCAATAAGCCACAAAGAGGCCCAAATGTTTATTTAAAGTCATAGAGGGCAAAGAGTTTCCACTGATTTATATTTTGTTTAAAAAAATGTGTTTGTGTGTGCGTGTGTGCTGTACTCTACCATAGTTCTGCATTTTTCATCGAAGATTCATTTTCTAGTGACATAGTGTTAAAATCCAAATAAGAAGTACATTCTTAAAGTTTAAATTCAACACATGTGATCCTCTCTTACACGAAGACTTTTGACAAATATTTGTTGCTCGCTTGAGTAAATATAAAATTATAAAGTACAATATGTGCTCTTAAAACTTTATCTCATAAAAATGAGGACAATAATCTACATCTTTGAATTTAGAAGGCATAGTGACTTTTGTCTCTCTTCTCTTGTCTTATTCTCATTTGTTTATACAAATGGCAAAAGCATAACTGAGCAAGGAATCAAGAGGTCAAGTATGAAGAAAAGGAAGGAAACAGAAACTAGCTAGTCAAAGAAGAGAAGAAAGAGTACAGTTTATGAAGGAGAACCCCGGGAAGACACTGGTCCTTGAGAAAATGAAACAAAGGAGGATAGGCAGACAGTGGATTGCCCAGCTGCCAGACCGACTGAAAGTGGCCTCATCTCAACATCTCAGTTACCATTTTAGTAAAATACAGTCAGTTGTTGCTTTCTCACTTTAAAATATGACAATTTGTATTAGGAAAAGCAGATCTAATATAACTTCACACAATTAGTATGTAATTTCCTGTCTCATTATTTTTTACAGTTTCCATTTCCAGTAAACTGAACTCAGCAGAATTTGTCCCTCATGCAGAACATCTTTGAAAACATGAATACCTACTGTTAATGAATAATACAGGTCATTTAAAACAGACAGTTAAAGGAAGAGTTATGTCTGCTGTATTAGTTTGCTCAAGGTGCTATAATAAAGTACCGCAGACTGGGTGGCTTCAGCAACAGGCATTTATTTTCTCACAGTTATGAAGGATGGAAGTCCGAGATCTAGGTGTCATGATAGGTTTCTGGCAAGGCCTCTCTTCTTGGTTTGTAGAATGGTCACCTTCTCACTGTGTCCTCATATGGTCTTTGCTCTGTGCTCCTGCAGGGAGAGACAGAGAGAGAATCTGGTGTCATTTACTCTTTGTATAAGGATACCAACTGTATTGGTTTAGGGCCTCACTGTCATCCTCTCTTTTAGCCTTAGTTCCCTCTCTGAAATACCCATTTCTAAAGATACTCATATTGGGGTTAGGCCTTCAACAAATGGATTCTGGGGGGACAGAGTTCAATCCATTGAGACTTCCTAATGTAGACCATCTTTATCATCCTGATCAGCAGAGTTAGAAAGACCACATCAAATCAGTGGTGTAAAGGAGTTCACAGTAGGGATTTTTTACACCTTAACACCCAAACTGCATTAAGTAGAGGCCAACTCTTGTTGACTGCATCCAAGCAGGCCTTTAAGGAAAGCAAAGGGGAGAGAATAACTGACCCTTTCTGCTACATGACCTACAGGCACAAAAGTCTTAGAGAAAGAGTCAAATTAAGTGATGAGTCTGCCCACCCCTGTCCTTTCTGACATTTCATCCTCTACAGGTGAGGCTACCCCAGAAGCGTGTACAGAGGCAGTGATGAGAGAAAGGAAAAGAAAACAATATTGTCAAGAATGTATCGTATGCTATTAGTTATAACAATTTAAAAAAATAAATGTCCACTCTGTTAGTAACTCTAGCAGATTTTTCTGGATAGTTTAAATGTCCAACTACGAGATAGATTTCCTTCTATCCCTGTTAAATGGTTTGGACTTCCCATATTCCCAGTCAGGATAAAAATCTCAGCATATTTGTGTGGTGAGCTTTATTTAACAGGTTTCTGATCCAACATTCTGTTCCACTATAAGTGTGTTGTCCACCTTCTAAGGGGTGGCACAGATGTTCTGAGCCACTTTTGCTTTTATTTTTAACTCTTCCAAGAACTTCCTATTCGGGAAAGTCTCTACCTTTTCATGAGGTAGAAACTCTCTTCCTAAATCAGTCATGCAGTTCCACATTTCTGTGCTACTCCTTTGAGGTTGTACAGTTCACACAAATGGATTTTTTTTTTTTTTAACAACATCTGGTTTTTAAGAGATGAAAGAGATCGAGCGGAGCAGAGATTCCCTCTTTCCCCTGCTGAACATTCCAGGGATGGTCTCCGGTGTGGTAAGAGCCATTTTGTTTACTCATCATCCCCATAACATCAGTCACAGGCTTTGTGTTTTTATGATTGCTATTTGTTTGAAGCATTGCTTTTACTTTGCTTTTGCTGTTGTTGTTGTTGTTCTAAGCTCTGTCTGAAAGAGTCATGGGCTAGGGATGTATCTCAGTGGCAAAGCATGTTTTTAACATGTAGGTTTACTCCCCAACACCAAAAAAGAAAAAAGAAAAGAAAGAAAAAAAGAAAAACAGCCTGGCCAGGTGGCACATGTCTGTAATCCCAGCGGCTCGGGAGACTGAGGCAAGAGGATCGCAAGTTCAAAGCTTCAGCAACTTAGTGAGATGCTAAACAACTCAGCAAGACCATGTCTCTAAATGAATCATGAATAAAAGGTTGAGGATGTGGCACACTGGTTAAGCACCCTGAGTTCAATCACTGGTGAAAGGAAGTATGTGTGTGTGTGTGTGTGTGTGTGTGTGTGTGAGAGAGAGAGAGAGAGAGAGAGGTAGCCTTACAGAGTCTTATCACCATTTTTTTTTTGTAGTTTTTTTTTTTGGTACTAGGAATTCAAGTCAGGGGTACTAGAACACTGAGCCACATCCCCAGCCCTATTTTGTATTTTATTTAGAGACAGGGTCTCACTGAGTTGCTTAGTGCCTCACCGTTGCTGAGGCTGGCTTAGAACTCATGATTTTCATATCTCAGCCTCCCAAAGTGCTGGGATTACAGGCATGCACCACCATGCCTGGCTTATCACCATTGTTACAGGGTAACAATGAAATATATAAACATCATTACAGACCACTGATAGAAATTCTTGTTGATGTTTAAGTATGATCTAATTTTATCTACCCTTTTGAGACAAATGCTTTATATAATTTTAATAATAACCAGATCCTCCGCTAATCATTTTACATGCATTTCTCATGTAATCCTTACAAACAACCTAATAAGTGTAAAATCCCATTTGGCACTTTATTTTTACACTGCTGTATCTCAATACATTGTACAGTGCTTTCCTGGCATTATTTGATAAATTTTGTTGTATAACTAAATCAATGATGCAGCTAAGTCATGGAAATTTTAATTTTCTCAAGAATTGTGTAGCCATTAAGTCAGGTGGTAGGAATCCAAGACCAACTCTGTGTGAATTTAGAGCCTAAGAGACAAAAGTGCCTCATTTAATGTGGACCAATTTAATGTGCACCAATAACAAGATGTCACAGTGTGCCTACAATGACCACTCCAGAATTTTGCAAACCAAATTTTAAGGAAGCATTTTCTTCTTCTTCTTCTTCTTCTTTTTTTTTTCAATTGAAATTCCTCATATTACGGTTGAAGCACTTTTTCTTTTCTAATGTTTTTCAAGAAAATGCAGAAATCCCATTTATTGTTATTCTCTATATCAGTATATGTCTGAGTGTCAGAATAGTTAAGCAGAAGTATCACAAAATGGAGTAATTGTACTGCAGGAATTACTTTCCTGAAGCAATTCTATGATGAATTATTCCCTGCACAATAGTATCCCATGGAGAGTTTTTAAAATTCCTATGGCCAGGTCACATTGCAGACCAATTAAATCAGAATCCCTGGGGGTAAGTCCAAGACATCACTGTATTTTTAAAGCTCCCAGGGGTTTCAATATGAGGCCACATTTGAGAATTCCTGCTTGAGAGGAAGAAAGAATTCATTGCAAATATTCTCTGATCAGGTGAACACCATCTTTCCTTCAGCTACATCTTTCCCAATACTCTTTTATTTTCTTTTTACCTTTTTTATTTCCTCAAACTTTTTACCCTGAGTTGTAACTTTTTTTTTTAATTATTTTACTAGCTCTTTTGTAATTCTTTGCCAAATCCATTCCATGTAGAAATGAATTAAAAGCAAAACTGTAATAAGACTCAGACATACTCTATGTATTGTCCCAGACTTCTTTTTAATGATTATAGACAGTGAAATTATAATACATGTGAAATGCCCACGTTCTAATTTAAATTATTCATCTCACAGTAAAAAGTTCAAGTAGTTCAGGCTTCCATGAAACCACCATTGAATGTGGATACTCTTGCTACTATGGGGTCATCCCAATACTCCTTCCATCAGAGTGGCAGAGTTCACTGACTTACTCAGATTTCAAGCCTAATATTTAGTGCCACATAAAATCGATAGTGGCCTCTGGTGTCAAAGAGCCTTTCACCCTCCTATTTATGAATTCAATGCCATCCTAAAATATATGAGAAATGGTCGATCTTACTTTATTTCTAGTTGGAATTTTTTTCAGACTCTCTTCTTTCTTACTGCAGATATCAATAAAATGCACACACACACAAAAAATCAGTTTAAGTGAAACTCACTAGACATGTGCCTTCTAGAATGACAACCAGGAAGCGTGACAGCTGACTCTTCATTGCTACATGAGAAATTTCAACGTTTTCTAACGTTCAATTCAACATGCTTGGAAGATTTAAGATCCCCAGTGCTTACACATGGCACACTAGATTATTTACACACACACCAGACTAAATTCAAGGGGAAATAATACTGAATAAAATAGTTTCTTAAAATACTGAAAAGCTTACAATAATAGTGAAGAATTGTCAGTCCAAAGCACGTGAAGAGATAAGGGCATAGAAGAGTAGTCAGGACAGTGAAAGCCTACTCTGGAACAGAAGCCCTCCATCCAGGATAAAACAAACTTGTGATGGACTAGATGTTTGTTCTCCAACTCTCCAAATTCTTGCATGGAAATGTTACAAAGCTGGGGCCTTCTGAGAAGCTGAGACAATGTGAAGATCCCCCTTCAAATCCCAATTCTTGTAATCGAGTCAGAATGATTTCAAACATGGTGCTCAGAGAAACGGGAATGAGTTTATTTAAGGGATAGGGTGAGAGCGGATCCTCTCAGAAAGGTAAGGGACAATGTGCCTCTCCTGAACTCCAGTTTTATTGGGGATCCCAGAGAAGCTTCGAGAAAGTCCCACCCAGGTCTACCTCCTGACTTTTGACTGACAGTAGGGTAACATTGAAACCAGTCCTGAAAATCTGGATTGGATCCCATTCCCCTGGTGTTGAAAACTGGACACCTGAGAAACTTGGAGGCAAGAGCAAAAAGTTTTATTTAAAGGACAGAACAGAGAGAAAGACTCCTCTGGAGAGGAGGGGGTCCAGAGCTGGTGGCCCTAGGAGTGGGAGTGCTCTGCCCTTTTTATAGTTTTTAAGTTTCCTTTCTTCTCATGTCCCTTCCTCCTCTTAACTTGGCTGTGTGACCAAGAGTGCAAGAAGAGAGCTGTTCAGGGGATATCTCTCCCTATTTTCCATATCAGCCCAGAAATGCAGGAAGGGGGCCACCCAGAGGGTACTCATTAACAACTCCTTGTTGGGAGGAACAATCCCCTGGACACAGGTGATCATGGCAATACATTGGAGGAGGGAGAAGTGCTCGGGAGGTATTAGGATTTTATTTCCTTTTGAATCGGCCCCCATCTTCCTGACCCAATTATTCGTTATCTATACTGACTGTCCTTTTGCCCCAGACTCAACATCAGACTTTCAAGTCTCTACTGCCATGACAAATCTAGATCACCTTGGCCCATGTTGACCAGTTTTAATTGGATTCTTAACCATACATTCTTACAGATTTTATGGTTAGGAGTAACTACTCTTATTTTCCAGGATCTGGTCTGTGAAAAGGGTCAAAAAAGTCTCTCCCTTCAAAGTAACTTGAGTTCCTCATATCAACTTTGTTCCCTGCCTACATTTCCTTGCGGATAGCAAGTAGTATGTTTAAGAATGTGACATACTCTATCCACTTAGGCTAGGTAGGCTGTAGGTAAATTGCTTTCTCACAAAACTATGTGGGGGTCAGCACAGTGGGTCCATTTTATAGAATTGTTCTCTTAACCTCATGTTCCCACCATCCTCATCTTCTGTCCCCTAATGGACACCTTAGGCCCATTGTGATGTCACTGGGAGATGGGGCTTTCAGGAGGTACTTAGACCATGAGAGTGGAGCCCTCATGAATGGGAATAATATTTTTATAAGAGATATTCCAGGAAGATCCCTAGTTCCTTCTATCAGCAAAAAGAAAACCATCTATGAATGAGGAAATGGTTCCTCACAAACATGGAATCTGCCTGTGCCTTGATCTTGGACTTTCCAGCCTGAAAAACTATAAGAAGTAAATTTCTTTCATTTGTAAGCCACCTAGTCCATGGCATTTTGTCACAGTGGCCAAAATAGATCCAAATAAGATTATAAAACTATACTAAGATTTTGACAAACTTGTGGAACAGAGGGCAAGACTCAGCTATAGGCCTGCTGCCGTTAGAGAATCTACAAAGCAATCACCCTCCTTACATCAGTATCCCAAAAGACTATCTCTTCAGGGTAAGGTTGAGCCTCCAATGGCTATGTTTTCTGTTATGGTTTGGAGAAATGCCGCTAAGTGCTCTTGTGTTGAAGACTTGGTCCTCGAAGCAACTATGTCCAGCAATGAGAGTTATAACTCCGTCAGTGGATCAATACATTTGATAGGTTATTCATTTGAATGGAAGCAGGTGGAAACTGGAGGTAGGTGGAGCATGATCAGAGGAAGCAGGTAACTGGAAGCATATGACTTAGGGACTACATCTTTTTTCCATAGCCCCTGCTTTTCTTCTTTTTCTCCTCCTTCTTTTTCTTTTTCTTCCTCTTCCTCTCCTCCTCCTCTCCCTCCTCCTCCTCCTCCCCTTCCTCCTCCCCCTCCTCCTCTTCTCCATCCTCCTCCTTCTCCTCCTCTCCCTCCTCCTCCTCCTCCTCTCTTCTGCAAGATTGCCATAAGCTGAGCATCTTTCCTACACCCATGCCCTTCCATCATGCTGTCTGGCCTCACCTTAGGCCCAGAGCAATAGAACACGCTGACCTTGGACTGAAATCTCTAAACTGCAATTCCAAAATAAACCTTTCCTACTTTAAATTGTTATTTTCATGGATTTAGGTCATTGAACAGAAAGCTGTCTAATATACTTTCAGAGAAAGAAAGAAAGAAAAATACCCCACCAAACCCTAGGATTTGCAAAAAAATTTACATTGGCACTAAGTGTATTAGAGAGAGTATATGTTTAAAAGAACTAGATATTAAAACCATGTTTGGTGTATCTGAAATTTAGATTATTTTTTTATCATCCAACTATTCCAAGAAACCACAAACTATAAATTTAAATCAGTATTAGACTAATTGTGCTTTTAAAAACCTGAAACAACTGCATTTATCTATGGAGAAAAGAACATTATTTTAAGCCTCAGGGAATAGCCATAAATAATTTTTTTCAAAGATAATAAACATCACATAAATAGAGATAATTGAGCCATACACAGAAATAAGTTGACATGAGCATAAAGAGCAGAAGCAATAATCATAAGGAAGAGTATAAATATCACCATTATCAGTTTTCTTATGGAAAATGATGTTTGGTGTGCATGAAAGAAATGATAGAGAAACCTAAGTCACATGTGTAAGATAGAAAATTATGAGAAGTAACAGAAATTTGGAAAAGAATCAAGGGAATTTTTTTTTTGGTACTGGGGATTGAACTCAGGGGCACTCGACCACTGAGCCACATCCCCAGCCCTATTTTGTGTTTTATGTAGAGACAGGGTCTCACTGAATTGCTTAGCGCCTCACCATTGCTGAGGGTGGCTTTGAACTCGCATTTCTCCTGTCTCAGCCTCCCTAAGTCCTGTCTCAACCTCCCTAAGTAAGAGAATTTTAAGAACCAAAAAATATACCAACTTAAATAAAAAATGCAAGGCATTGGTCCAGCAGCAGTTTATACAAAACAGAAAAAAGATAATTATTAGTGAACCATAGGTAGTTTAGAAGACATTATACACAATTTAGAAAGAGTGAACCCTCCCTGCATAAAAATATAGAAGGGAAAAGAAAAGAAAAAACCTTGAGTAAAGTGGCAAAGAGATAGGAAGGCAAGAGTAGGAAAGTCTTACATACCTTACCATAGTTTCTGAAGAAGAGGAAGAAATGCACGGGCAATATTTGAAGAAATAATGGAGTGGCTAGGGAAGAGGCTGACTGTTGTCTGCAGACCAGCTCGTCCTATCCACTTGGTTATTAACATCCTCTTCTGCTGAGGTCATCTTTGAGCAAACATTCACATGGGACATACTCTTTCTTCTTCTTTTTTTTCCTCCCTATTCATAAAAGTCTATCCACCTACCTATTCCCATATTTGTCAGCAGTTTTCCAATTATGTTCCTTAGTTCCTGACTCCCCAGCCAAAACACTGACCCCACAGCTCATGAGTCAGCATCCAGTTGCACTTACAGTCCTTTCTTCTTTCAATCAAAATGAACAATCAGATGCACTGCTTGAAGTTCTTCCAACTGGACAGATTCCCCTTCACTACTGTTCAGTGATGGCCCAGAAAGGGGCCATAGTGTTTCAGCTAACCACTTTTGGGTGGCGTCTGCATACTGTGTAACACCATAAGAAAAACAGGCACTAGTTATCTCTTCCTTAGTCAATTGATTATAGGAAAATTCCCAGGAAGGTAGAGGTTCAGACTGGTAAGAGAAGTAAATGTAGCAGGAGAGTAGACTAGAAGCTTTTGTGTCACTTCCTTAAGTCTTCATGGGCCTGCTCGAGCCCAGTGTTGTCTAGGCCACTTCCATTTAATGCTGGTATGATGTTCCTTCATGAAATGAAACTTCATTGTTTGATGGGTCAGACATGCTCCAGTTCATCATGGGCACCTCAGATGACATGACAACTTGGTAGCCTATGGTTAAACATTCAACTGTGAAGGCCTCGTTGTAGGCTAAAAGTAGTTTCTTAAAAGAATACTTAACCACAGCTGATAGCTGTGTTTGTCCCAAATCCTAATGGTTTACCATGGTTTACCTACAGGGGCTTGTTAAAAGCTGGTATGGTTTAGATATGAGATGGCCTCCAAAATCTCATGTTAAACAATGTAAGAACATTCGTGAATGAAATAACTTGATTATGAGAGTTGTAACGTAATCAGTGGATTTATCACTGATATGGATTAACTGGGCAGTAACTGTAGGCAGGTAGGATGTGACTGGAGGAGACAGGTCACCAGGAGTATGCCTTTGGGGCTTGTATTTTGTCCCTAGTGAGCAGAGTTCTCTTTGCTTTCTGGTCCCCATGTCCTGAGATGTTTCCTTCTGCCTCATCTGGGTCCAGAACAATGGAGTTGGCTTACTATGGACTGAATCTCTGAAACTGAGCCAAAATAAACTTTTCCTCCTGTATATTGTTCTTGTCAGGTATATTGGTCATAGTGATGCAAAAGCTGACTAAAAAAGGCTCAAAACAAATTCTGTATTGCCACTGATAGTCCAAGTGCTGTTAGATCTGCTCGATGGTATGGCCCAAGTGGTAGAGCAACTGGAATGGTAATCTGGACTTGTTGAAGAGCCTTTCCTTATTCCAGGTCCTATTCAATACTAGTTGTTTCTCAGGTTACTCAGAAAATTGGCTGGAGTGGCACATTCAGATGAGAAATATCTTGCCCCAAAGAGGCTCACTCTGGTTGTACAGACTAAATTATAACTAAATATTTGAGACTTGCTATTACCCCAATGTACAACATAAAGGAGGTTGCTGGCCCTGAAAGTTGATATCAATCTTCTTTAGGTGTTTTTTACTAATGGGTATAGAAAAAAAGTGTTTTCTAGATCAATAGCTGAACACCAAGTTTCAGGGAATGTGTTAATTTGCTCTAGTAATGAAATCACATTGGAACCAGCATGGTAATTGAAGTCACCATCTGGTTAAATTTACAACAATCCACTGTCATTATCCAAGATCTGTCTGTTTTGTGCAAGGCCAAATAAGTGAGATGGATCATGATGTGGTTGAAATCAGTAGCCCAGTATCCTTCAGATCATAAATCTGCAATCCCACCAGGAATGCAGAATTACTCTTGTTTTACTATTTTTCTATTTGGCAACAGCTCTAATGGCTTACATTTCATCTTTTCTACTTTAAAAACCCTCACTACACCAACCATGGAGCTGATATAAGAATTCTGTTAGTTGCTAAGTATGTCTATTCAGTTATGTATTTTGGAAATGGGGAAATAACCACTTTGACAAGATGGGATCAAAGATATACTAGGTCTCCTATGAGATGGATCAAAGTTAAAATTCTGTTGATGGCTTGATTTCTATAAGTTGCTACTCTGCTTCATGGGCCATAGTGACATTTTGGGTTCCTGTAATTAGTATCACTTCAGAGCCAATGTCAAGTAATGCCCCCAAAGTGTGATTATTTCCTTTCCTTCAGTGCACAGTCTGCTGGTGAAAGGTCATACATCTCTTGGAGAATGGAGGGAGAAAGATTAACTCTTAAATATTGGAAGTGTAATGGGATTCCTCCTCAAAAAGACTCAGCTTCTCCTTCATTTAAGGGTTCTAGGTCTATCAACTGGTTCAAATATGAGAACTGATCCAAGGGATGTGGCTTTTCCTTTTTAATGATTCAAGTTAGATATCTTTTCAATTGACCTGGAAGCTTTTTGCTTATATAGAGCAATTAAGTATTAGTGGATCACCCACACATTTTACTTGTTGGGACACTGGTCAATTAGCCATCGCCATAGGTGCCTGTGAGTCAGACCATTTTGTTTTTGCTTTCACTCTGTCATCCATATGGTGACCATGCCTACCTTGTCATTAGAAATTAAGTGCCACCACTTGGCCCTGATGCTTCAGAATACAATTATCCTTATCACATTTAGGGATCAGTGTCGAAGTTCCTACTATAATTTTGAACCTCCAAAGAAAAGTAACCATAGATCTTTTCAAGGGTATAGAGTCCTCTCCAAACATATCCTTCACATCTTGAAAAATGTCCTTAAAGGCAAGTGAGCAGGTCATACATGATGAGTGCATGATGAGTCTGATATTTAAAATTCCATAAGCCTTTGGATGCCAACATCTCTAGGGTATTAAGGCAGTTGTAGCCTTGGAGCCTCAAGTATTGCAGGCTACCATCTGTTCCATGTTTCAGCCCACCTGTCAAACTGTTAGGATCCTTTTCAGTCTCTCAAGTTTCAATACTGAATTAAGGATGTCTGTTTATTGGACCTATGTTAGCAAATTGTACCATATTAATAATTTCTAATCTAACTTTATGCTCCTTCCTCCATTGTCCCATACCTCTAATATCTGTTTCTACATATTCCCCAGATTTCTGCATATATAATTAGAAACACCAAATAGCTCCTTTGAAATATCACATGACTCCTTATAGGTCATACTTTGTGTCTCACCTTTCAGGGCCTGCTGAGATTCATGTCTACTCATAGGTCTAGAAGCAGACAGATATTATGAGTAGGTCCTAAGGAGAATCAACCATGTCTTACAAAGCAACAACTTGAGGGGAAGCCTTTATAGGTTCTTCTGGCAAAGTATGGTTAACCTCCTCAGATAACAACAAAGTGGATGCTTCTACTCTCAAAGAAGATACGTCAGAACTTAGGAGTCCAATGTACCCAGCTTCATCAGAATCTGTCTAAATGTCTCTTTCACAATTTTGAGGATCCTAAACTTCACAATTAATGCCCATACCTTAGCAGCAGACATCTTGTAAGCTTGGGAATTCAATTGATGTTGAAATTCTGGAACTCATAGGATGTGACCCTGAGTTTGATGGTGTGTTCAGAAATCTCAACTCTATGGCTGCAAACATAAGGCTTTCTTTCAGAAAGACATAGAAACTTTAAAGTCACTTATGCAGCGCTTGAGGTAGAAATTGATGGGTACAACCTCTTCTTTTCTCACTCTGTCAAGTGAAATGAGGACCAACTAGCCAATTCGATGGTGATATTTTGCACATCCCTAGTTCAGTACCATGCCATAAACAATCAATGCCCTCTGGCAGTAGAATCATTAGTGCCTATAAACCTAATCATGTTAGGGAACCAATCTCAGAAACATCAGAATCAATTTAGAGAACTCATCTCTGAAATTCTGTTTCTCCAGAACCAAAGTCTGTACCTGTCAGTTTTCCCAGGAAATGGAACTCATTTGGTATGTATATACATAGACTTATTTATTTATTTTTGGAGTACCAGGGATTGAATTCAGGGACACTCAATCACTGAGCCATATCCCCAGCCCTATTGTTATATTTTATTTAGAGACAGGGTCTCACTGAGTTGTTTAGCACCTCATGCTTGGCCAAGACTTAGGACATACTGGAGGCTAGAAATCCCAGCAGAATTTCTGTTACGGCCTTGTGGTAGAATTTCTTCTTCTTTGGGGGGCCTTGAATTTTGCTCTATAGGCCTCAAACTGATTAATGAGGCTCACCCAAGTTACTTGAGACAATGTCTTGTTTTTATAATCAACTAATTCTAAATGTTAATCCCATAGGCAAAATGCCCTCATAGCACTATAACCAAGCAACTTTACACTTAAAATTAACCACTCTAACACCCTGTTCAAATATTGATTTGTGGTGAATTAGCATTCTCAACCAAAAAGAATAACAGAGATAATTATACATTTATGCAGACAGACAGATACACACACATACACACACACAATGTAAATGATGGATATATTTAACTACTCTAAAAGTTTTCATTAGGAGATGCCAATTCTGAAAATGAGAGTGCAAGCCTCTTTGTAGAAAAAGCCATCGATTATATGCACACACATATACAACATCTTATACCCAAACACAGAAAGAACTATAAATCAAAAAAGAATTTTTTTGAAGTATCCAATAGAAACTTGACCTAGAGAGACTTGAATGTGAAATACTCAAAAGAAAATATCCAAATGCCCAATAAAATTATGAAAAATTACTCAATCTCATTTATATTGAAGAAAAGATGAACTAAAATTGTCACTAGATACCACTAAAGACTTTCTAGGTTGTCAAAAAATTTTTTTAAAAAAGTGAACATAATAAATCTGAGTGTGGAAGAGAGAGACATCACCACCAAATGCTTAGAAACTGAGTCTCTTGAGCTAAACTCCCAGCCACTTCCAAGTTTGTGGCTTGAGGTAACTCACTTCACTTCTCTGTGTCTCAATATCTTTATCTGGAAAGTGGGATTATAAGGAGTACCTAACCTGAATTATATTACAACATTTAAATCCATGTTCTTAGACTTGCCTGGCACTTGATACACTTGGTAGGTACTATCAGCTGTTTATTTTATATGAGTGTTTACATTTTAATAAAATAAAATGTGATAAAACAGAAACTGTGATACTTGGATGGTACATATGAGGATTGAAACAACCACTTTGGAAAAAAATTGGCATGATCTATTATCCTGAAAGATACAGGAACCCTACAATACATAAATTCCACTCTGAAGTATGTAACCTAGAATACACACAGTGCACACATTTATAAGAATGTTTATAGAACCAGTGCTCTCCATTACAGAAGTATAAACAGTCATCTGCCAAAGAGTGGATAAATATGTTGTAGGAGACATATTCAGGAAAATTCCTTAAAGAATGGAAAGAAATAAACCATAGCAGTAAACCTCAGCAATACCCAAGAATGTAGATAAATCTCATAAACATAATGTGGAGTGACAGAAGCAGACACGAGAAAAGATATGATTCTATTTTCACAAAATTAAAAAAAGCAAGCAAGACCGAAGTGTATTTAGTAATATTTACAGAACAGTAACCCAATTATTACCATATAACTAATGATACTGAGCACCAGCAAAAGGAAACTGAATGAGTTTGGATGGAAAAAAATTATTCGTCTGGAGATGGTTGTTTCGCTTCCATAAGGTTAAATAATGTTGCTATGAACATTCTTTTCCATGTGTCCTAGTTTACATATTTCAGTTTACCTATCTAGAATTGGAGTTACCGGGCCATAGAGGTATTAGTGTTGTTCTGTCATTAGGCCTGTGAAGAGGTTACACAGATGCTTATTAAACTGTACACATGTGATTGGTCTATAATAGTTGTAGTCATGTTAAATCCATATTTTAAAAAGTGAATGGGTTATGAGTAATTGGAGGATTGAGCATAGAAACCTGCAAGAAATTGGGTGTGAAGGAAAATGTACAGCAATGAGGAGGAGCAAATGCAGAATAGAAAGGAGTTGGTTGGTTTTTATGCTTCCTTTAAGAAGGTAGTTATTCAAGAATTTCTAAATATTTAGAGGAAGTACCGATTAAGAGGGGAATAATTCAAGTGTATAGGACAGAAGAGCCATAATTAATTGAGTATAGATTCTAAAAATTAGGTAATATTGCAAGACTACTCTCCATGGACCATGAGGGTTCCTACACTTCTTTGGAGCAGAAGCACCAACTATCTTTGCTCTGGATTATTTCTTCAAGGATGCTTATATAGGGAACAACCTTGGAAGGTAAAAGTAGCATCATCTTCTGTAGCAAAGTACAAGTCTGTTTACTGCAAAGAGTAATAAAGATAATTCCTCCCTCCGTGGCACATGACCACCAAGCTTACTGGCTATTCAAAAAGATTCTGGTGCCCTCGACACAGGGTTCCTGTTTTGAATGCAGCTCACTGTATTTTTCCACCCTCCTGGCCCTTACAGCATTGCTCTAGGGGAACTGGGGATCAGGAACAGTAACAGTCACTGTTACTCTGGCTAGTTCTCCCACTGTGTATACCTAACTATCCTCTGCGTCTGATTGTCTGATCTCAGAAGCTTGTGTCTTATGCCAGCATCTGCGAACGTATAGAATAATTTGTTAGTTTGAAGTAAGGTAAACTTCTGTCACCTACAGGGCTCTTGATGGGGAGGGAAGGACTCAGAGCATGGCACTTGGGGTAATCTAGTGCTACTTTAGGAACGCTGCTGCAATATTGAAGGTTGGCCTGGTCTCACCTACCGGGCTCTGTATAATTTTTTCCATGGGTTATATAATTTTCATCCTTACAGCTTCCATTAGAATTTTCATTTATAGCTGAGCAACGTGAAAGCAACTAATATTAACAGGTTTAATATTAATAAGCACCAGAGACCAGATTCAGCTGTGGATCTCTTGGCTGATCACAGAGCTGCAGCTCCTGCATTCTCTGCCAATGTTTCCCAAATTGTGGTTACAGACCAGTGCTAGTGCTTGAAGAGTCCTTACAAAATGGAATAAGAGACGTATTTATGAATGGGAAAAGAAATATCAGAGTTGGCTGTATGTGTACATGCAGCTAAATATACTCAATCGAAATGACTAATTTTATCTGAGCTCTAGTCCTACCTTTGAGGAAGGAGTCTTTTCTTTCTCTAATATTCTTTTATATAAAAAAGAAAATTGAGAGTAAATTGTAGCTTTGTTTCAGGATGCATTCTTCATGGCAATATGAATAGCTGGCAAGTTTATACTGGTTCTTTCATTATTTCTTCTTTCCTCCTGTGAAATCCAGAATTCTTAGAAGTACTAGACCTAGTTTTTCTTCTCAGTGTCTTTGTTTCTTAAATG
>CM053408.1:15176905-15262614 GCA_028644305.1 Xerus rutilus | reverse complement strand
TCTTGATAATTGCCATTCTGACTGGCGTGAGATGGAATCTTAGGGTAGTTTTGATTTGCATTTCTCTGATTGCTAGAGATGTTGAACATTTTTTCATATGTCTGTTGATGGATTGTATATCTTCTTCTGTGAAGTTTGTGTTCCGCTCTCAGCAAAAGAAATAATCAATGAAGTGAACAGAGAGCCGACATCCTGGGAACAAATCATTGCCACACACACATCTGATAGAGCACTAATCTCCAGGATATATAAAGAACTCAAAAAACTTAACACCAATAAAACTAACAACCCAATCAATAAATGGGCCAAAGAGCTGAACAGACCTTGACTTTAAGCTTTATTTTACTTTTATCTTCTTTAAAAAATGCATTTATATTATGCTATCTTTCCTAGTATATAAATGTTGGTGGACCATTCCATGAATGATTGGGTTTTCCTCAGCCTTTTCTAAGTCATATTCCAACTGCTTTATTAGGCTCACATTTTAGCAACCAGAGGCTCACATTTATTTGGAAATATGATTTAGAACAAGAGCAAAATATTTATAGTTTATAAATAATAAGCCAAGGGAAATAGGAAGAAACCAATATTAATTCAAATTATAAAATGACTTCTTAGTTTTGGTCCTGGGACTTTCTGATGGAATATAGAACTTATATTTAGCAAAAGGAACCACAAGAATAGTTGATTGGAAACTTGAATGTTGGAGGGTTTGTGAGTCAGATGTAAATTTTTAAAACCTTAGCTTATCCTATACTTGGTGTAGAATTTACTCATATGTCTTAATATCAAGGAGTCACTTTTCGCTAGAAGTGTCTGGCATGGGAGCAGGACTCCTTAACATTGGCCTATTTTTTAATAAAGCTTTCCTATTCCTGGATACCAAAGCATTCGTTATATATAGCAAGACCCTGCTGGGTCCATGCCCATCCTGCCAGTTGCTTAAGAAATTCTTACCTTCAAGTAATCTAAATTTTTTCTATTTATTGAATAACAAAAACAAACAAACAAAAAAACCCCACAACAATGGCTCTTAGAAAACCTTCTCAGTTTACCTCATTGTGGTGATCCCTGGACTTTTATATAACTTAAAGCCAAAGAATGAGTAACACAGCCAGAACTTTGAAGCTACACCGTGAGGACTCTTAAAATCCCAGATTCTTTAAACTTCAGTGTCAAATCTAAAGTTAACCTTCACAGCTAGCTCTTGAAAATCCCTGCAAGGTTGCATTTTAGAGTTTTAGAAAAGATCAATCCAAGTTAACATCAATGCTAAAAGTATAATTTACAACCGCCTGGTAAAGATCAACTTCTTAAGGTTCTGATGCTTACAGAAACCTATAAATAGAGCTTGAAATCTTACCTTACAAAGGATTCACCATGGGAAGTGAAAGAAAAGCTGAGAGCAACATTCGTTTCTCAGTGTCTTCCTGCAAAGAGCCTTGGAGAGAAGGGAAATTAGGATTGCTAAAGGTTTCAAGCAATTCTGGGTACTTAACTGAACCATTTCATTAAATCAATCTGCACAGCACCCTATAGAGTAGGTCATTCATCCCCATTTTATGGATAAAGTAATAAAGTAATTCTGGGTCATTGATTGAAATTGGAAATCAAACCCAGGACTGGCTAACCCCACAGTCCATGGACTCTACTAACTTGAGTTAGAGTTGGACTTCCGAGTCTACCCTGACAAGCTGAGTAACCTTGAATAACTTGCTGAATCCATCTGGATCCCAGTATCCTCTTTTGCTGAGCTGATGATACTTTGGAGTAGATGATTTTACAGATTCTTTCTAGCTGATGAATTTCTACTTGGGGAAAAAAAATCCATACAAGCCAGAATAGCAAGGGCCAAATTAGATAATGGTTGACTCCCTGTGATATCCCATCATGACTTCATTATGATCATTTGAATTCGTTTAGACATTCAGTCGAACTTGTAATACAGTAGAGTTGGGGAAATGGGGGTGGTGGCGGAATGAAGCAAATTATGTTATATGCATTTGTGAATATGTCAGAATGAACCCCACTAATAAAACCATAAGAGACAAGAAAGGGTCAGTGGTTTAAGATTAGCATCTGGCCAAGGTAAGTGTGGCTAAGGTACTGGAGAATCACTTTATATTTTTGCAAATATTACAAAACAAGAGGTATTTTAAAATTTCTAAACTTAACCAATTTTAATTATGAAGGCAGATATTATTGTCAGACTTTTCTATCAAGGTGTTGATTAATGTGCAACAATATTCAGTGTTTACAAATGTTTCTAAGCATAATTTTATAGCACATCTGTTACAAAATATTTAAGATAGTGACCTTGCCATGTTTTGTCCAGATCAAATTTAAGTCTATTCAAGCCTATTCTATTTTTTGAGTTAAAGTACATGTATTTTAAATATAGTACCATTCTTTCTTTAAAAAGTTTTGATGAACTAGAGCATTTTCTTCCTCTGCCATGAGTAATAAAGTAGAGGCAATTAAAAAAAAACCAACTTCTAATAATGTTATGCCTCTAAACATGAATGTTATCAACATAATTCAAAATATTACATGTTACTTAAATTCATTTGTTACTTAAAATATTGGCATGAAAGAGCTATAATGAAGGTAGAAATGCAAAATAACAAAGACTACCCATTTTTATTTTATAATGATTTTTAAATGAGAATATTATTTCTTCAGCAAATCCAGTGCAGCCTTTTAAAGCTGATCTCTAAAATGTATATGATTTTACTGTAATTAAGAAAAACACAGAAGAGTCATAAGGGAGTAATCTGGCTAAAAAGTTTCCTACAAACTGCACAAAATATCACACTATAACATCGGAGACAAAAATCATGTGTAGCATTGAATATAGCAAAAAAGCAGCTCTTGCCACAACCCTTATTTTATGTATCTAGTCAAGGTTAACTTTCATGATGATTTATTCACGTGATATAATAAACCTAGCAAAAACAACATGGATGTATAGCATGCCTTTCTGCAGCTAATGATAGTGCTTATTTCTTTGATTGCTATTCATTTGTCAAGAGACAAAAATATGTTGCTAAAGCTACAAACAAGCAATTTGCTGTTAAATGGTGATTGATGGAAGGATTAACACAGCGCTGTGGGGTAAATCTTCATGAAAATGGGCCCTACCTAGAATTACTGAAAAAATGCCATAATCATGGGCCAGCATCATCCTGGCCAGCATCAAAGCACCCTATTCATTCTGCCATCTCACTCAGGAAAATTGTAAAAAGCCTACCCAAGACAAACAAGAAGGTACATGACTTTTGCAGAGGATCCAAAGCAAATGCAGAAATTGGGACTCATCAAGGAGAGCCAACTGACATAGAAACTGGACAGGTTTCACATAAACCAGTTGGACATGTTGCGAAATTGTGTATTTACCACCCTCTGAGAATAAAACAGCACTGGGAGGCACAATGTTTCTTTGCATAAATCTATTGCTCTTTTCCTTATCCTGGTTACTTCCTATACAGTTTGACCTGTGTCTATGATCCCAGATGTATTTGTTCAGGTAAGAGCACCCAGAAAAACCACTTCCTCGTAGGCGCTTGACATTTGTGTTCTGTACTTGGTGAAATTGTTCTAAAATGTAGTTTTCTGAGTTTTGAACTGGTCTCTGGCCTAGCCATAATAATTAGAATTCAATCTCTCATTTATAGACCATCCAGAGAAAATGTAATGGTGGAGATTGTTTAAAAACAGACATGCAATCAATATATTAGACTGAAAAAATATTTTTTTAAAAAATTAACCAGATATAAGCATTATTCTCCGACCTCCTTTGGGTGTTTTTGATTTATTCTGATCAGATTTGAGCTTACTTGCACTATAATTTTGTAATCACTGTCAGACAAAAGGTGCCATTAAAAAAAGAAAAAAGAAAAGAAAAAAGCATGCACTCTGTGCTTGTTTGTTTAATTGCCTAGAAGCTTTTCTTCCTTTTTTTATAGTGTAAGTGGATGCCAAAGAAAGATGAATTGGTTTTAGAAGAGTTTGGTACACACAACCAAATAATGGAAATAACTCATTTTAATTATCTTAATGATGATCTTGATAATTTCTAAAGCACGCCATGTCTTCAGAGCCTTAACTAAATGAAGAGAGTATAAAATCACCCACATAGTAAAGAAGTGTGCTCTAAAAATATTCTGTGCATTTTGCATGTAGTAGGAAAGGTACCATCAAGATACATTGTATAGGCATTCCAAATTAACAGGGGAGGCGAATGAGGGTTAGCTCTTTTTTTTTCCAGTCCTCTGATGCTTCTCTGCACTGCCAGTTTAGGGACACAGGGCTAAAACAATAATTCAGGGATTTTTCATCATCTAAGAAATCTATCCAATGATACCATCAGTCAGACATCTCTAAGGTCAAATGTGTACGTACTTGGAATATAAACCCAGGATGCAGTTTTCAACTAAAGTCATAAGAATTAGCTGACACACACCACTCAGAAAGAAATCAAAAAAGAAAACTCTTTCCTTTTTCTCTGAGTGATTCAGACTGACAAATGAAAATAGCATTTCAGTCTCTTCAATCTGAATTCAGATTCTGGTGTTTTTATTAATTTGTCCATCAAGACCAAAGTTTCCTTGAGATTAAGAACTTGTAGGAGAGAATTATACAAATCCAAAGTGCAAGCCCAAGCCATTTATGCCAGACGGTGGGGCTCTCTGTCCTGCCTCTCTGTCCCTCTATCTGACGTCTATCTGTCTTTCTGTAAGTTTTCCAAGGTAACAGTATTTTTACTGATATTAACAGAAATCCATAGAATCTGAAGTTCTTTGTACCAAAAAATTAGGAAATTGTTTTCTTTAATGTTGATTTTTCTCTTTCCAGGTAAACACTGCAGATAGTTTGTTCTCATAAAAGATATTTATGTGTTAAGGGTAAAATTCTAAGGAATAAAATATTATATTTTTGCTTTCTAAAAGTATACTTGAGGTATCATCTCCCAATCTTCAGTCATTTTCTCACTACCTTTAAGATACTGAACTTTCCACATATCATTTCTATACTTGTTTTTTGTGCTGAAATATCTTCCTAATGTGTATTTCATAAAAGTTAGAAGAAAGGTTTTTGAATACTTTCTCAAAAAAAAAATGATAAATGTTTAAGGAGATAGATTGTCTATCCATATTTGAACATCACACAAATTAGACATTATCAAAAGATCACAGGATATCTCATAAATATTTACAATTTATACATATAAGTTAAAAAATAAAAAAAAATGAAAAAACTCATTTTTATAAACAAATGCATTAAGGGTGGAAAAACATTTTTATCGTACACAAAAACCAGTATCACGTGTAAAACATTACAGAACAGGAACATAAAAATGAATACATTGTTCTTAAGATTAAAATTAATATCATACTTTGAGAAAATGTGGCCATTTTTATTTATACAAGGAGAACTAAGGGCAAGCTGAGCCTCTTTAAACAGAACATGCTCCTGGTTTGTGCACACCCTTCCAAATGAACAGGAACTCACACACATGTGATCTGCACAGGAGATTGCTACAGACCCTGAGGGCTCCTTGCATACCAACTCCTGTTTTATCTGCCTAGGCATAATCTAACCTGTACCATCTTTACCACCCAGCTCCCCACTTTACCAACCAGACTTGTCTGGTTAGACAAGTCTTAACCATCGCTTACACATTCATTTCAACCTAAGTATCTTTGCTTATTCTTTCCTCCCCTACATTTCTCATTCTAGCTATATAAATTCTATCCATTCTTAAAACACAGCTCAGGTCTTAGTCTTCCATGAGTACATTAACTCAATGCTTTCTCCTTTGGGGGCATCATGCTGTGTTGGAAATTACTACTAGTCAGTTCAGAATAAAACTATGTACCTTTTCCCCCTTTCCTTTATGTGTGTATATTAGTTGTTTCTCTTCAAATAAATTATAAATTTCTTGATAGATGGAGGTATGTAATATATTTTCTAGGGTCGCCTTGATACCCTGAACAATATGTGTTGATGGTGATCTTACAACCCAATGTATTACCACCCAAAAGACAAATTTGGTCACCTTGTTAGGATAAAGTATTTCATGATTAACAGTCTTGTTAAAAATAAGTGATTAGGGAAATGGCAAGACGGTAGCTCATTATGTAAAGAGAAAGTAAACTTTAGAAAGTGATAAAGAGAAAAAGACAAGAAAAAGCAAGGATGGTTTTATTCCCACCCCTTCAAAATATATGTCATCTGAAACTGCCTTTATTTTCCTTTGGGGAGATTAGATGCTATGTGAAGTGAAACCTCTGAGCCATATTTCCTGGAGACATGTAATTCCAGAGAGCACTTTAAACCAAAGAAAATAAGGTCTTGTATTTTTTTCAAGTGTGTGAAAAAAAATGAATGTTCAATCTGCAGGTTTTTGAGGGCAAAGACGAATGCACACATAACAATCCGTACAGTTTCTCTGCCCGTCTTTAGTACTTGCATTTGAAGTCATAAGTCAAGATAAAATACGATTTTTTATTTTAAAAGTCATAGTCTTTTGTGTATTTGTTAACATGTTATTAATGAATATTTAAAACATCTACAAAGGAAAAAAAAGTAAGGGAGGGAGGGAGGCAGGAAGGGAAGAAAGGAAGGAAGGAAGGAAGGAAGGAAGGAAGGAAGAAAGGAAGGAAGGAAGGAAGGAAGGAAAGAAGGAAGGAAGGAATGAATGAACGAACAAACGAACAAACTACGTGAACCCTCCCTCAGGCTGCGCTTATCAACTCAGGGCCATTCTGTAATATCATCAGTACCTCCTACCTCTCTATTCATACTATTTTAAAGCAAATTCTTGACTTCTCATAATTTCATGTAAACATTTCAGAATGTGTCTCTAAATGAAAAATATTCCCTTACCAAAAAAATAAAATAAAATCACACTATTTTCATTAAACACACACACATTTTCTTGGTGCTATCAAATACTTTCTAAATGTTCACACCTTGTGTTATAGTTTTTAACATTTGGTGTATGTGAGCTAAGATTCACACATTCGGAGAGTAAATGTGTAAAATACATTAATGTAGAGGTTCCTCACCCTGTTACATAGGTGTTTTTTCTTCTTGCCATAATTTGCCTGTATTCTAACAATTCCCTGCAGTGTATCTTATTGACTAGATTCCCTGTGCTATCATTTAACATGTTTCTATTGCTCTTTCAGTTCTTTGAAAGTTTTAGGTCAATTTTTTTTAAAAAAACTACTTCATAGCTGGTATCATGTACTTCCAAAAATAGCTGCTTACTGACTATCTTGTTCTCTCTGTAATATTAGTGCTATTGATGATCATCACTTGAATTCTTTAAGTGATACAAAATATGGATTTTTCTGTTGTTCTCTATTTATTAGTTGGAATATTTTTTAAAATAGAAATTTCCCCTCATCAACTCATTAAGACAATAGTTTCATTGTTAAAGTTTAAATAATTGATTCTTTCCATTTACTTTCCCATTTCCAAAATAAATTATCAAAGTTATTTTAAAGTACCATTGTAAATGTATGGATTTGAATGTGTTCAATGAATTCAAGCTTTCTAGTCAGCATTTTTATTGTACCAAATGGAGTTAGTAGAAGTTTATCTAGCTTGTGTCTGTACCCTTTTGATAGAATTATAGTAGTCTTTGATAGCACCTTTCTTTCTGGCATAATAGGATATTTTTTAAAGACAAAAATTCTGCCCCTAGGTCATCCTTGTTCCCCCATGACTGATCTAGCTACTACTGCTGCAGAACACCTAATGTGCCAAAATTAAATCCCATGTTCAAGCCCCTTAATATCATCAACTCTTGAAGAAATCAAGCAATTAATTTCAGTCCTTTACTTACAAGTTGATTAGACTAACCTCTTACATTCTGGAAAAACAAAATTCATCCTGACCAAGATAGACAGGTTATCTGGAGATAGCTTGGCATTTCCTTCTCATAGCTATCAGTCATTTGGAGACTCACAATCTCTGAGCTCCAAACATAAGATCCTACTAAATAATTACTTGCAACAAAAGACTTGCTTTCCATTTAAAGATGGGCAGCTGTGGACAACAACTATGGAATCGTATGGTCTACCACATTCTACACCTTGTAGAAACTGCTTGTCTTTTGAAAGGCATGGCTGAGGCACCAGGTTAGAGATGAGACACCGGGAGAATGGAGGACAATCCTTCATGATGAGGTTCCCCTCATCATGGACACTATATGGCTCTATGTCTGTAATAGTTAGAATACATAAGTCCAGGAGCAAAAATGGTAGGAATAGAAATGACCATGCTCACCATAGAGCATGGTGACTCACTTGAGTGTTTCGTGCTTCATATCCTCACAATTCTTGACTCCGTGAGTCTAGAACTCCTAGTTCCCAGAGATGGTACTTACATCAAGAAAATACTAATGCTCTTATTAAACTTAAAGTCGGGCTACATTGGGCTCCTCCTGCCAAGAGACCAACTATCAAATACATATATATGTTATCATATTGGCGGTATGAAGTAAGCACGATCATCATAAGGATGTTGGGTTACTGTTAGATAAGGGCAGAGAGGTGCAAGAACAGAGAGGAATATGTTTGGTACTCATCTCTTCATGTTTGCATGCCCACGTTTCATTACTTTTAATTTCAAAATGAACAAATGTAGTAAATGTAGACTAATTAGGGGTGTTGTAACCAGAGGCTCAGGTTTGAGGACCTCATTTGTTTTACCAGGCTAGAAACCTATACCATAGTAAGTGCTACCTGAGAATGTTGGGAATTTAGGGAAAAAATATGGTGGAGGAAAGAGATGAGAAATGCCAGTATTACCTTGTAAAGAACTGCAGCAGTAGACACAATATTTTATCACACTAGCTTTCCTCTTGCAAAGTTCCCCCAAATTGGAGTTACTCTGAACCATGCAGAAGCTTTCAGTGGACATAGAAAACTTAATAGGAGAAGAAAGTGAATATGAGTGGTGAAAGGGTAGACTTACAGATAATGTTGGCTTGCTGCCCAGTTCCCACTTACTAGGCCAGAGTAACCATTTCCCACCTGCTGAAAGTTCAGCATTTTAAAGGCCTGTACCTCTGGATTTCTCCAGAGAATTGCCATTGGCTGATGGAAGCCACCTAATGCATAAATGCTTTATAATTTATGCATCTATCCCCATTAGAATTGGTCTATAGCCAGTAACTGCAAGTGGGTATAACAGTCTAGCCTCCTTGCCTCCCTCTGGGTAAGACAACTCTGTGGTTGTCTCCAGACTATGTCATACAATCAAGCTAAAGCATGACTTCCCACAAAGCTGTATCTTTGCCTGGCTTCTTCTTTGAATTATATCCCCCCACTCCCATTCCTTCGTACCTCTTTTTTGAATTAACCTTCAGTAGATCACTTGCAAAAAAATTTCCCCTTCTCAACTGGTATTTCTAGGATACACAACCTAAAATCACATTATTTGCAATTGTTTTGTTATTAGTCTTCTGAATCAGTTTTGTTATGCACATGTATTGGGGGTGGTTATGTAGATAATAGGATGACCAATGGTGCAATATTGTGATCTTCTAATTCTGTCATTCTTTGTATAATTAGAAATGAGATTCTTGATATTGGATGAAGTAAAGACAGAAGTAAGGTAGCAGAGATTCCTTTAAAAATCTGCATATCAGGATAAATTTTTCTTGATACATTTTTAAGAAACATATTTCATAAGTCTATTCATTGAAAAGATCTAGAAATTATCAGACCCAGTAGCAAGTTTCTCATATTGTTTTAGAAATACTATATGCTACTAAAAGTAACAAGAAATTCTCAAAATTATGGCTGATTCTAATTCAATGGCATGAAATATACAAGATGTGCCTAAGATAACTTATAACATATCACATGCTGCTAAGATCCAAAGTAAAGAGGCTAGCACTGGTCAAAGATAGGGTAGTTTTGTAAGGATAACTGCAGTAAATTGAAATATATCAAATAAGCTTAAATCCATGAGTTAATAATAATAATTTTTAAAGCAAACAAATTGTTCATTGGTGGACAATGTTAGTAAACCAGTTCATTAGTTTTAAAACTGATAAATAAAAGGAAAGAATCAGGTGCTATCCTCATCAGTTGAGGCTACTATAACAAAGTACCATAGACTAGGTGATTTATGGATAACAGAACTTTTTTCTCTTAGCTCTGGAGGCTGGATGTTCAAGACCTGGGTGCCAGATGGTTAATTTTGTAGACTGCTGACTTCTCATTGTGTCCTCACATGGCAGAGAGCAAGAGAGCTCTCTGGGGTCTCTTTCATAAAGGTCCTAATCCCATTCATGAAGGTGGAAGCCTCATGACCTGAACATTTCCTAGAAGCCCTACCTCCTAATATATCATATTGTGGGTTATATTTCAATATATAAATCTGGAAAGGGGCATGCAAACATCCATTCCATCACAGGTGTTTATCCTACTTTTCCTTCTCAAATCATACAGATGAAAAACTAAACATCCAATATGGAAAAGTGTATCTAAAATAGAAATATTTGAATAAGAAATTAAAAAGTGCAGACTTGGAATATCCTCATTTTTAATCCCTACTGAATCAAGACAATACTCATCAATGAAAGTGGACATCATTAAAAAGGGACAGCATACAGTTATTCTTCCTAATGGAAGAACATAATGTCATGTATGAATTGCCTTTGCCCAAACTTTAATTAAATCAGATCATAACTTTCTAACTACTGACATAATGGAGATACAGAACCAACCAGGGATATTATCTGTGAAAAAACACTGCAGTACTAATTAGTGGACAGAGAGGAAAACATACAGAGTAGAGGAGTCTTATTTTTATTTTTATTTTTTGGTACCGGGGATTGAACTCAGAGGTACAAGTAGAGGAGTCTTAAGAGGCATTTGTACAACATCATTTAGGAAATCCAGGGGAAAAGTTGGTATTTAATATGTGGAAAATAAATAAATCAGCCATGACCACAGAAATCATCATTATTGTCAGAGTATAAAGTCAGAATTATATAATTAAAATAGGAAAAGTTATTGAGAAAAGCAAAAATGTTCTTATTTCTTAATTTTACTAAGAAAATGTCTACAAATACCACAGTAATTTTGATGTTAGCACTTTCTGAAATATATTAAAAAATCTGTGTTTCAAAAACAAAAATAATTCTATATTTTACATCATAACAAATAGAAATACAACTAAAATGATGTCCACATAGGAGAATAATTTTGGAAAATAAGAAATGAGGTCTTCCAGTTAAACATAGCAGGTTAAATCACATGTGCATGTTCCTTCTTGAAATTCTACTATCGTATCAATAAAGGAGTAGGAAAGGATTAATCCATCAAGACAAAGAACACTAGAAAGTGAAATAGAAAATGGTGACAAAATTTTAGAAAATAGAAGTTGACAAGTAGCAGCTGACTTAACTGAATGATAAAGCTGAAATTTAAGTTTCCACACAGAGGAACAAAAGGAAGCTAGCCAACTCAGAAACAGAATCCTGCAATATTTAGGAATAGAAGGACCCATACCTCTAGATGGGGCTGAAAGCAAGAGAAATAGCAGAAAGTCCATGGAAAAATCACCACCCTCATCTCCACCCAGACTCCACCTCCTGCTTAGCATAGCCCACTGTGTTAGATTTCTATCATTGCGACAAAAATACCTAAGCAAACCAACTGAAGGGAAGACAGATTTATTTTGGATCATGGTTTCAGAGGTTTGAGTCCATGGCCACTCAGCTCCATTATTTCTGGGCCTGCAGCAAAGCAGAACATCATGGCAGGGAGCATGTGGTATAGCAAAGGTACTCACCTTGTGGCAGCCAGAAAGACCCCAGAGAGTGTAAGACAGAAGAGGCTAGGGTAAAATATAGCCTTCGAGGGCACACTCCCAGTGTCTACTTCCTTCAATGAGGCCCCCATCTCCTAAAGTTTCTAGCATCTTGCAATATCCCATTAAGCTATGAATTCAACAGTGTATTCATCCCACATGATCCCATTATCTCCCAAAAATCCCCACCTTTGAACATTGCCATACCAGGGGCCAAGCTTTTAACACATGAGCTTCAGATGCAAACCCTAACACACAGTTTACCACCACTTCCTAAACCCAAACTCAGTCTGCTAAATGGAACTGAAAAGATCCATACCTGAGGAATCTAGATTTTACAGTTGTTCTCAGTAATTGGCTTTTTTGTGAGTTACTCCATCATATACAGAAACAGAAGTCCTGTAATTAAATTCCAACTTTTATTTGAGTCCTCTGAAGACTGCTTAAAATGATTTTTAAAATTCACTATGATCAAGAGTTGATGTAAAAGTTACTGGGTATGTAGACAATTCCCTGCCATAAATGAGGCAATTCAATTAAAGATAATAGAAGGGCTGGGGTTGTGGCTCAGTGGTAGAGCGCTTGCCTCACATGTGTGAGGTACTGGGTTTGATCCTCAGCACCACATAAAATAAATATATAAATATATTGTGTGTACCTACAACTAAAAAAAAAAATTAAAAAAAAAGATAATAGAAATGGCCAAATCTCCTGAATAGATCATAGACTTTGCAAAACTAGAGATGTTCTATCATGAATTACTGTCTCATTTATTTGCCCAATTTCCTAGCCGATTTTTCAGGATACTTTTTTTATTTCTAAAGTTATATAACTTAAATAAAAATCGAAATTCAAAAATGCAAATATATTGTTGATGTGTAACTTCTTATAAAATATTTTGTCCCCATTTGCTATATTTATAATGCTTAAAGATATGAAACATAATTTTTAAAAAATAGAACATTAAAGTGAACTTGGAGATCATAAACCTGTATGTCATTTTACAGATGAATAATTTGAGGTTTTTCCCTCTATGTCTAAGCCATCGTCCACACAGCTATGGGAGGAAGACATTTCCATCGTGGAGTTGAATATTGGCTCTAGAGCGCATAGCATGTCAGGAGTCTATACTCCCTCACAGCAGAAGGTCTGCTTTTGTCTTCATTATCACAGCTACATGATGAGATCTTGCTGCAGCTTTTGGATATATTGGGGAAAGATTTTCTTGCTATTACATGAAGCATTAAATTTTTGTCTAGCAATTATCTTTATGGCTCATATTCATTATAATGAGGAGGCTGCTGTGGTGGGACACAGATGCATAAAAATGGCCCACTCTTGCTTGTGGTTGTACAGGGGAAGAGAAGGAGGCTGCAAAAGAGAGGATGCAGCCACAGGGGCCTGATTGCGAAAGCAGTCTTAGAAAGAGCATCTAGACTATTCTAGACTCTTCTGGAGAGTCCTGTGGCCAGGACAAGAACTGATCAGTGGATTAAGAGTTCACAGATGATTCTCCACAACTCTAGAGAACATGTTCTTGGATAATTATGGGAACATTGCAGATAGGAGAGTAATGGAGATGGGTGAATCATATCAAGGTGATATGAATCATATCAAGATGGTGAATCATATCAAGTTTCTTCCCCTGCAAAGGCAGAAATGCTACAGAATTAAGCTGGCAAAAGGCCTTTAAGCTCATTCATGAAATGCAATGAGGCAATAAGAAAGCCTTTTAAAAACTCAAATATGTTAGGTAAATCATACATAGATCATTCACAATAGAAATAAAGCAGTTAGTTTTCCTTAAGATAATATAGTATTTTCTATGGAGAAGACTACTAGTATCCAGACCCCTATCAGAGTGAGGAGTATAGTTCTTAATTTTAAATAAACATGGAAAAGTAGTCACCAAAGAAAGCAGAGTTGATTACGTCAGGTTCAATTACAATGAGTTCTGTGTGGTTTTTTAGGTACTTTGCACTGGAGTTCTCTGTTGTTTCCTCTGATGCAAAATTGTATATTATAGTGTGCATCTCCTAAGATTGCCACCAGAGTGAAACAAATAACATAAGCAGAGCACACTGTCCACCAATGCCTCCCTTGTGCTTTAATGGCAGAGTTAAGTAGTGTCCACAGAGACATAGGACCCACAAAACCTAAGCATTCACTACCTGGCCCTTTACAGACAAAAAAAAAAAAAAAAAAAAAGTATGACCCTTAATCTAAATGAATAATACTAAGAACCTGCACTTCCCTACTGAAGTGCACTTCCCCCAGCACCTAAAATGCTAAAATGCCTCCTATTTAACTTTAGTTGGAATTTCAGGCGAAAAGCTGAAGAAAATCTTATTGATGAATTCTTCGAGAGACTATGTTATCTCAGAAACAACAATCATTATTTGATGTGCTGTCCTTAGGTTCTGTGAGTTGAAGTACATAAGTTAGAGGCCAGAAAGCTACCTGTGTTCCTTGATTACCAGGCTCCATTTCTTCATGGCAACTCCTCACAGAAATTTAATTTGAAATGTTGGCCTTGATCACATGAAGAGTAATTTTGTGTCTGTATTAGGCAGGGCTCTCCAGAGACTCAGGACTAATGGGAAACAGAAGAGGAGATTTATTATAGGAATCATCTCATGTAATTTTGGAGGCCAAGAAGTCAGAAATATGCTGCCTGAAGGTTGAAGGACCAGGGGTTTCAATGTTGAAAAGCAAGAGAAAATGAATTTCCCAGCTCAAGAGGAGCAAAAGAAAGTTCACCCGTCACCTGTCTTTTTGTGCTATTCAGGCCTCATTGGACTGAGTGATGCTCACATTGGTGAAGAAAATTCTTCACCCAGTTCACAGATTGGAATGCTATTTTTTTCTTGAAACACCAGAACAGGAACCCAGAAAAAAATGTTTTACTAGTTAGCTACCTGCCATCCCCTGGTCCAATCATGTGGACACATAACCATCATTTTGAATAGAAATATTGTTAAAGTACTTCTCTACTATGTTATGAGATAGTCCTTGGAAACATATTCTAGGCATATTAGTTGAGTCCACTGACACTGTGACATGTTTGACCAATTTGACCACTTGAAAGAAATACAGATTGTTTCTGCTTGTAGTAGTCTTGCATCCAATCATAGAGAAGACTTACTTCTCCTAGTAAACTCACCTACTTTTATTTATTTATCTTATAGTATTTTATAATACTTTTATTATTTGTTCATTTGGTACTGGGGATTGAACCCAGCGCTTAACCACTGAGCCAAATCCTCAGCCCTGTTTTATGTTTCATTTAGAGACAGTGTCTCAGTGAGTTGCTTAGGGCCTTACTAAGATGCTGAGGCTGGCTTTGAACTCATGAATCTCCTGCCTCAGCCTCCTGAGTCACTGGGATTATAGATACGCACCATTGCACTCAGCTCATACTTTTATTTTTAGTGTGATGAGAACTATAAAAATTTCCACACTTCCCTATTTGATTTAGGCATATAGTGAAATAGAAGGATGGAATAATAACCAGGAAGCAATAATCTAACTAGATCTGAATTTCACCCTCGACCCCCATCAGAAACTCAAATTCAGTGCCCAAGATGTAGTCAGATGCTGGCTACTTGCAAACTGAGTTTTCTTTACCAACAAAGCTGCTCTTTTATTCACCTCATAAAGAGAGGGAGAGTGATGAGATAAGGTCCACCAGTAGCAAAACCCCATGGCATGCTCATTGGGCTAAGATCAGTCAGACTATCCCATAAGATTCTAAGACCATAGGGGATATGCAGATCCTTTTGCCCATGAGCTATAGCCAGAACCTAGTAATATTGCTTGCTTTCTTGAGCATTTTTCCTAAGAAACTCAGAGCTAATTTCTGTAGTTAAATGCCCTAGAACTTACAATGCTGTCATTTTGATATGCATTATATTTCTAGTTTTTTTTTTAATCACTAATTACTGGTTACATTATGTCTATTATTATAGGCCAGCCCAAACATTGTTGAAGAAGTAAGTAGAGCCTCAATATTAAATAAGTAAAATAATAAATCCCCTCTTTTTACCCAACATGTGCTATGCCCCTTGGAAAATATGAAAAACTATAATGACTGCTCTCAAGAATATATCAATATCAATTTGGGGATGAGAAACACATTTGGGAAATGAACTAGAGAATATCTCAAGATTATTTTTTACTTCTCAGTTGTCTGATAAAAATGACATGTCATCTATTATAGAGAGTGAGAAAAGTGTGAGTTTAATATAAACAGAATTGATTAGAGAACACTTCATACACAGGATGAGACGCATTCCAACTGATGACACTTCTCTGGCCAAGAGTCCCCCAGCCAGTGCACCAAATGGATGTTGGTCCACTCTTTCTCAGGGTAGCTGGGCAGGGCACAAGGTGGCAAGAAGGGCATCTGACTGGGAGCAGCCACACCACAAACACTGCCCTCTTTTTATGTGAAAAGCAGTCTTGAGATTAGTTCTAAGAACAATGGAGTTATTTTCCTATATCAATTTTAGTTTCTCCTATCTGATTATATTCAGTAAAATTTCCATTGAACTAAGCCCAACTATCTGAATCTTTCCAGTTGAACTATTGGCTTTTCAAAGAGTTTCACAAAATGTACAATTTTAAAATCAGCCACTGTGCCTGCTCACTGGAAGCAATTTTAGCAATTAGCTTAGTTTTCATTCCTTGCAGGCATTTTATACTTATTTGTTAGTTGACAGCTACTTACATAAAAAAATAACCTCTTTCCTTCTCACTACTATGTATGTAAGCTTACTCCCATGATGGCTGACATAGAAAAAAAAATACATATATATTTGGTCTGCATGTGTGTGTTCCTCTTAGAGTAACACTTCATAGCACCAAAAAGACAAAAGTGAATTTTGTTTTATTATCAATCTTCTATTTTTAAAATTTCCAATTCAGCCTGAAGTTTAAGTACTTGCACTGAATAGATTTCTATCTACTTGCTCACATAGTATTTATTGAATAATTATTATTATCAATAAATTGGTAATAAGTAATAAAAATCAAAAGGCAGCAAGAAAAGATAAGAAGAAAAATACCAAATAATCATGATGAGTAATGAAGAATTTCTTGCTACAAATATGAGAAAATAATTGACAACAATCCAGAAAAAGAAATAAGCAAATGAAACTGAAAAATAAATGTATTTTGCAACAGTGGTCTGTGTTCCAAAGCCTTCAGTGGTAAGAAAGAAACCTCTACCTTTATCTTTCTGGAATACCAGTGAGGCCCTCAGGCATGTGCCAAAGACTCTTTAAAGGAGACGCTAGAAATAGCTGCTGGCTAAAGGTGGCTGATGAAGCCCCTTTGGGGTCCCCCCATGCTTCCAAATGCTTCCAAATTTCATGGCCTACACATGCAGAAGGGCTTCATTTTCTTTGTTTTAATATCATCTTCCACAGAGAACAATAAAAATCCCATAATGTTCTGCAAAGAATTCCTATTTCCAGTGAGTTAATTCTTTATGGCCAATAGAAAACACCAGATCTCAGCTAGTCAGATGTTCTGAGTTTTTTTATGCCTGCTGTAAAAGCCTAGATCAGGGTAAAACAAGCTTTATCTGTAAGGGATCAGATAGTAATAATTCGTTAGGCTTTTCAGGCCATATGGTCTGTGTCTCAACTATTGAACTTTGCCATTGTAGGGGAAGGGCCAAAGACATTGAATCAACAAATGAGAATGGTACTCTGGCAGTATAACTCGATGTATGTATATCAACATTTAGACTTTAGGCAATTTTTACATATCACTAAACATACTTCTTTTGATTTTTTTTCAACCATTTAAAAGTGTAAAAATTCTTCTCTTGTGAGTTCTATCAAAGCAAGCTGTTTGGGGCCCTGTTGACCCTTGGTCTGAATCAGTTTTTTGCAATTTGTGGTCCATAAACTAAGTGTATGTGGGTGGGTGGGAGAGGGGAGTTTTGAGAACACAGTGATTACAGAGAGTCTGAGAATGAAGCATTGCCTCTGGACTAAATCAATAATTTGCCACATGCAAATGTTATGACTCAATATATGCCTGCACAAAGGAAATTAAGTAAAATGAAACATCATGGAATCTTCCGTGGATTTAATAATGTAGCACAAGATCAAGAAGTTGACTCTGATCCACCTATTGCTAAAGAGTTGTTCTGCTTTGTGTTTGTTCACTGAGACTATAGTAGTTTCAATCTTTAAAACAAAAGTAGGTAGCATTAGAACAATATGAATGAATGAAAAGATAAAGAAAAAAGGAAGGGAGGGGAAGATCTGAGTAAAGCCAGGCAAAACAGCAGAAAGAACAAGATCTTACTAAAACTGTGTGCTACTAGCACAAAGACAGACCCGCTGAACAATGGAACAAAATAGAGAGTCCAGAAATAACTCCACACATACTGGGTCAATTGATCTTCAACAAAGATGCCAAGAATGAGGAAAGGATTATCTCTTCCAAAATAGTATTGAGAAAACTCAATATCATGCAAAAGAATAAAATTGGATCCTTTTCATATATCATCACACACACAAAAATTCAAAATGGAGCAAAGCCTTAGCCATAGAACCTGAAACTATAAAAATAATTAAAGAAAAATAGCAGAAACACTCTTGGAAATGATATCACAGCTGACACCAAAAGTATAGGAAATAAAAGTAAATTACACCTTTGGGACCACATCAAGGTCAAAAAGCTTCTGCAAAGGAAACAATCAACAGAGTGAAAAGGCAACCACGGAATGGGAAATGATATTTTCAAACCATATATCTGATAATAAGTAATCTCTAAGATCTGTAGGGAACTCCTTCAACTCAATAGCAAAAACAAACAACCCCCCAAAGCAAACAACAACAACAACCTAGTAACTTGATTTAAAAATAAGGATTGAATAGACATTAGTTCATGGGCTACAGAATTGAATAGATAGTACTCCAGAGAAGACATACAAATGGACAAGAATATGAAAAATTTTCAACATCACTAATTATCAGGGAAATGCAAATCAAGACCACAATGAAGCATCACCTCATGCCTGACAGGATAATTCTGTAAAAAATAGATAAGATAAGCATTGGTGAGGTCATGGAGAAATTGCACAGTGTTGGTGGGAACGTAAAGTAGTTTAGTCATTATGGAAAACAATATGGAGGTTCCTCAAAAAATAGAACTACCATATGATCCAGTATTTCTACTCCTGGGCACTTATCAAAACCCCAAAACAGCGAAATCGGGATCTCAAAGAGATATTACCACTCCCATGTTCATTGCAGTACTGTTCACAGTTGTCAAGATGTGGAGACAACCTAACTGTTCATCAACAGATGAATGAATAAAGAAAACATAGCATATACATACAATAAATAATAATTCATTTAAAAGGAAGAAATTCTGCAATACATGACAACATGATACACTTAAATATTATGCTAAGAGAAATAAGCTGATCACAGAAGAACAAACACTGCTTTATTTTCCTGTGGAGTGTCTGAAATAACCAAATTCATGGAAGGAAAGAATAGATTGTTGGTTCCAGGGGACTGTGGAATGTGGGGAGTTAATTATAAACTTGTGTAAAATTTCAGTTGTGCAAGATGAACATTAGAGATACGCTGTACAACATTGTACCTATTGATAATAATATTATATTCTACATGTAAAAATCTATTGAGATTTTTACATATTAAATATTCTTACCAAAATAAGAATAAATAAGAATTAGATATTTTTTACAGTAAAGTCTTGGTTGATTAGAATGGTAATTTTTAATTTTTCCATGACAGATAAAACCTTAAATGTTAAAGAGACTAGATATTAAAATTACAAATATGCTTATTTTCATAAGCACAATTTTTCAACCCAGATCATTTTTTTCATTCAAATGCAAAACTTCCAACACTGTCAGGAATGACAGCCTTTATGTGAAATGCAAACAGGTAAGTTTGGGGTGAATAAAATAGCCTACAAAACTAATTGGGATACTAGAAAGGTTATAATTATGTTAATAATTTAATAATAAAAAATTAATAACAGTAATAGTACTTGCAGTAATAAAAATTAATAATAAGTAATAGCACTTGCAGTAATACCCACCTCTGTAGTTTCAAAATAGCAATGTAACGGTGTCAACAAACATTTCTAGATTCTTGACAAAATTTTAAAATGTTATATTTACAAAGAAAACTTTCTCAAACTCCTTTTGCCATAAAATGAATGTAATTCTCTAAACTTCACATGGTGAAATCTAACCCTCCATGTCATGGTACCTGGAGATGGGGCTTTGGTAGTCCATTAGGTCATGAGGATGGAGCCCTTATGAATAGGATTAGTGCCCTTGTAAAAGAGATCCCAGGGAGCTCTCTTGTCCTGTCCACTATGTGAGGACACAGCACAAAGCTGAAACTCATCAGACACTGACTCTTCCAGAGTCTTCAACTTGGACTTCTTCTCAGTCTTCAAGAATCACAAGAAATAACTTCCTCTTGTTTATAAGTCATCCAGTTTACAATATTTTTGTTAAAGTAGCCCAAATGGACTGATACATTTTAACCATCAAATCTATATTTCTATTTCATATGGAGTCTGTTTTAGTCAGCTTTTTTCATTGCTATGACTAAATGACCTGACCAGCACAACTATAGAGAAGGAAAGTTTATTTGAGGGCTCACAGTTTCAGAGGTCTTAGTCCATAGAAGGGCGGCTCCATTCCTTGGGGCTTGAGGAAAGGCTCAACGTCATGGTGGAAGAGTGGCAGAGGAAAGCAGCTCACATTGTAATCAGGAATCAGAGAGACTCCACTCTCCAGATAAAAATATATACCCCAAAGCCACACCCCAACCCCACCTCCTCCAGCCACAACCTACTACTCAGGATTACCCTATCAGTTAATCCCTATCAGATGATTAATTCACTGATTGAGTTAAGACTCTTATAATCCAATCATTTCTCCTTTCTTCGTTGTCTCACATGTGAGCTTTTGAGGGACACCTCACATCCAAACCATAACAGAGTCTAAGGTGAAAATTACTGATCTTTGAAAATAGATATATATTTTTAGAATACCATTCAATTATTAAATATTCTATGATGTTTTATTCCTTACTCTCTAGAAACTTAAATACAGATGTGTTTGATTATGTCCATTGCAATTTATCACTTAACAACATTACTTAAAAAAGTGACATTCAGTTGTGACTATGCTAAAGATGCAATATGTAACAAATTACAATAATATATGGATTTATGTCACATAATCTATAAATTTTAACACATAATCTAATCCTGATAACTTAATCCTATCTAAGTTTTAAAAACTTTAAACTTTCAAAAGTTATTTTATTTATTTATTTTATGACTAACTATAATATTTTATAGTTTCTTTATATTAAAAAGGTACACATCCATGTGGGAATCTACATATGCCAATATGTACATATATAGATCTACTCTAAATCTTCATTGTCATTGAATAAACAAAATCTCATATTATAAAAATGAAAATTGATATTTTCAATAAGAATTTGAGAGAAAAGAATCAGATGAAAAAAGGGAGAAAGGAGACAAAAACAAAGACAAAGTCAAAAAGAGGAAAAAGGAAGAAGATGAAGCAGAGAAGAAAGAAAAGGAAGGAAAACATGTTTGAGGCCTGCTGGTGAACACAGCAGAGCCAACATCTTGTGTTATGGAACCAGTATTTCTGGAGAAAAAGTGGGACAAATGCAAATATCCTTAAAGAGTTAAGAAGAATTAGAACACAAATGACAATTTATGACATGTAGCTCTGTTACCTTAATCCTGCATCTTCCCTTGAGAGTTCTTTGACTGCAAAGATCCTGATATGCTCAGTGGAAGAAAATAAAACTTTTTCTTCAATATTTATTTATTTATTTATTTATATTTGTTCTAATTAGGTATACATGACAGCAAAATGCATTTTGATTCATTGTACACAAATGGAGCACAATTTTTCATTTCTCTGGTTGTACATGAAAAGAGTCATACCATATGTGCTGTCACACATGTACCTAGGGAATTGATGTTCATCTCATTCCACCATCTTTCCTGCGCCCATGCCTCCTCCTCTTCCTTCCCTCACCTTTGACAAAATTCCTCCATTCTCTCCATAAGCACCCCCCCCCCATTAAGAATCAGCTTCCACTTATCAGAGAGAACATTTGGCCTTTGGTTTTGTGGGATTGGCTTACTTCACTTAACATGATGTTCTCCAACTCCATCCATTTACCTGCAAATGCCATCATTTTATTCTCTTTTATTGCTGAGTAATCTTCCATTGTGTATATATACCACAGTTTCTTTATCCATTCATCTATCAAAGGGCATCTAGATTGGTTCCACCGTTTAGCTATTGTGAATTGAGCTGCTATAAACATTGAAGTGGCTGCGTCACTGTGGTATGCTATTTTTAAGTCCTTTGGGTATAGACCAAGGAGTGGGATAGCTGGGTCAAATGGTGGTTCCATTACAAGTTTTCTAAGGAATCTCCATACTGCTTTCCAGAGTGGTTGCACCAATTTGCAGTGCCACCAGCAATGTATGAGTGTGCCTTTTTCTCCACATCCTCATCAACACTTATTATTTCTTCTATTCTTAAAAACTTTTGATTGAAGCAATTTACTTAAAGATACAATAGAGAGATAGGAGGAATGTTGCCATATTGCTGGTATATATTTCCAGAACTCTATGTACAGTTGATAATTAAATAATATGGATTTTCACCCTCTCTTTAGAATATACTGTTTTAAATTAATATTAAGTTAACATGTATGCTTTTAATAAACTTTCTTTTTCTTCCCTTTTCCTTCTCTTCTGTTTCCCTTTTCTGTGAATGTGTATACTGGGGGAAAAAAAGACTGGCAGTTGTCCCCTCAGTATCTATATATGCATATGCACATATATTTAGATACATATTTTTTAATACATAGAAGTTTCAGTTAGGCTCATACTCAGAATTAAAGGCTGTATTTCCCAGCCTTCCTCAGTACCAGATATAGCCACGGGACTAGGTTCTGGCCAAGAATGGGAGTGGAAATGACAGTGCAATTTCTGTGTTTCATCTTTCAGAAGAATGGGGCATGGTTTTTACTCCTCCAAAATTCTTTCCCTTTCTTGAAGGTCATATGATGGAAGAAGCCAGAGCAATGACACCCCACGCCCCCTCTATCCCCTTCACTGTACTTTATAATTTTTCCCACACATTGCCTTTTAATTACATGATACATATTAGTTACTCATTATGCTCACTTTTCTCTCTGCAGAAGGAAAGAGCAGGGTATTTTGTTTACCCCGTGCCTAAGCATCACAAGATATATAGAGGTGGCTCAGTAAAAAGTTAATAGATAAATGAGTATTCATCTGCACAGAATCCAGAAAGCTTGGAAAATAGAAATTTAGATACTCTTGAAATCTTTGGTACCATGTAGTTGGTAAGACAGAAGGGGACATGGTGGAAATAGTCAGTTCCTAATTCCAATCAAGTTCTCTTCCTTCCTGTCAGGGCCTGGTCTTATTCAGGCCCTCAGAAAGAACCAAGAATGATTCTTCATATGCATAAGTTTTTCATTGTAAATACATAAAAATTTTCACATGCATGAAAAACACACATTAAAATCTGCACCATCTGAAATATTCAATGAAAAATAAAAAAGTGAAAATCAGCTTTCCACAGACTATCCTTTTATTGTTGTCTTGGAGTAGACAGAGGCAAAACCATACAACAGGAGACTTCTGATCAATCATTCCAATATCTTAAAATCTAAGGTTTTCCTGGGTGCGGTGACGCACATCTGTAATTCTAGCACTTAGAGAGGCTGAGACAGGAAAATCATGAGTTCAAAGCCAGCCTCAGCAACAGCGAGGCGCTAACCAACTCAGTGAGACCCTGTCTCTACATAAAACACAAAATAGGGCTGGGGACGTGGCTCAGTGGTCGAGTACCCCTGAGTTCAATCCCCAGTACCAAAAAAAAAAAAAAAAATCTAAGGTTTTTCAAATGATGTAAAAGACTATGTTTCTTTTATTTCCTTATCAACCTTTCTAGACTTTTTCCATTTTTAGCAGACAGCCGAGAGCAATGGTTAAGAAGAGTAGCTGCTAATGACAAAATGGGTCTTTGGATAGTGATTTATTAATTCTATAATGCCAAAAGTCCCATAAATATGGACCATGGGAATGCAAATAAATTCTTAACTTTATTAGAAGGCTTGACCAAGTATCATCATCTCTCCTAGAAAGAATGTACACTTAAGTTGAATCCAGTTACCCTCTACAAAACATAGTAAAAGTAATAAAAAAGGAATAAGCTAAGGTGTGTGTTTGCGTGTGTGTGTGTCTGTGTGTGTTTAAATAACCACCCCTGTGTACTTAGAATACTCCCAAAGTGACAGGCTTTGCTTATACTATCACTGTAGGCAGACATTACTTTGGAAAGTAATTTATCTTTAGTTACAGTACCTTTTTTTTTTTGGCAAATAAACCACCAAAGTGGACAGGTTCTGAAGGGCTGATAGACTTAATATAGCAAGCCATCTATTTAGATCCTTTTATCTTCAAGCTACACAGTGATTCGGAGGGAAAAAAGTAAAATAGAACTTTTCAAATTCAGTATCTCAGGTTTGTTTTCTCCTGGAAAACTTCCTCTTGATCTTAATAATAATAATATGGGTGATATTTTTATAAAGCATTTGTTATATGCATAGCACTGTCCTAATATTTAATGTAAATTAGCTTATTTGATCCTCCTGATAATTATTACTTACTTCATTTTAGATGAGGAATTTGCGGTCACAAAGGTTAAGAAACATTCCCAGGCTCATACACTGGTAATCAGTAGTGTGACTTCAGGGACCCTTGTCCATTACACTGCACTCCCCCTCATCTACATTTAAAAGATTATCTTGCAAATTAAAGAATATCATCCTTTATGGTCCCATAAACTTCATCTTCTCTTCTTTGGTCAACAATCTACTCATCTTCCAGACTCAATATTATGGCTCCATCCACTTTTACTTATCAAGATGCCATTTTATCACTCACATTTTTGAATTGTGGTAATATATTTGTAAAGAGAGCATATTAAAAGTAAGCATACTACTGGCAGGAAATTGTAGACCTTGGAAGATCTATCTTCCTGTTTATGATACTGTCAGAATAGTATGATCTGGCAACAAAATTGATTGAACAAGACCAACATTTTTTTCACCCAATAAAAATAAAAATGTAAATCATTTGATGTGTGTGGGTATACACATACATATTTCCAATTCTTCAGCCACCCTTCTATCATGATAACAGCTGCTAAACTTTCCCCAAAATGTATGAGAGTCATTTTATCAGGTCTGTTTCTCTCCTAACTTGTCTTTCATGGATGAGGAACTAATTATTCTTAGATCTTGCTGTTCTCTTGTCTGTCAGTTGCCCTAATAAACCCTTGGTGGCAGGGAAAAAATAATGAAGGTCACTAGAGAGAATGTCAATCAGAAGAGAATAAAAAGTTATTGTGGAAAGTAAAAAGTCAGAAGTGTTAAAGGAATTTTCTTTTTCTTTTTTCTTTTTTTTTTTTTTTTTTTTTGCTTATCAGGGTCTGGATTTTAAGTAGTAATGATTTTATTTCTCTGTGTGTTTCTTTTCTATTCTCATTATGTTTTTCTGTACCAGGGGAAAGAACATGAGCTGGAGAAACAGAGAGACCTCTTCACACAGGCTCTGTCACTCCCCAGTTATGAGATCATAAGCAACCTAACTAAACCCAGCCCCAGTTTCTTCATCCATGAAATGAAGAAATGTGCACATACCTCATAAGGTTGTTGTAAAGAGTAAATGAAATTATATTTTTAAAAGTTTATGAATAAATGTAAACATATATCACTTAGTACAAATGAGAGTTTGCTTTCCATGTTGTCATGTTCACCTAATAGCTAATATACATTTATAATTATAGTAACATAATATCTCATTATAATGACATAATATCTAAATTTAGACATGTGCAGAGGAAAGAATCCTTATTGGCAGTGAATCTATAGCAATAAGCAGAGGGAAATAATTTGAAGGATGAGCTCATTTCTGTATAATAAAGAGAAAATAAAATAAAAAGCAAGCCTGAAAGTATGAAATTAAAAATGAGGCCTTCTAATATTGTTTCAGAAGAATTCCATCAATTCATAAAAGTTAACAAATATTAATTAATACACATGAATATCAAATGTAATTCTAGGCAAGTTGAAAGAAACAATATATTCCATAGTGAAGTTTTTATATCTGAAATGATTTCCAATAAAACCAATTTTTAAATAAAATGCATCTTTTATTTGTAATTCCCATCATTTATTCACTATTTCCCTTTGGTAGGAAATTTTTCAAGATATGTTGTTTATGGATACTAAAATCAATGGAAGCTCTTCTTTGCTTCAGATAAAAGCATCTTCATCCCAATGTGTACTTTATTTGCTTATAAAAGGTCCTATGGCCATGGGAATATTTGGTGTGTACACTGCACAACAATGAATGATCTCCTCTTATCAACCAAAATTAGCAAGTTTCTGCCTTTTAGAAATGAAATGCATTCTTCATTAATGTTTTCAGTGCTTACCATGAGATCACGGGCAAGTTGCCCAGCAACATATGGCTCATGTTCCTCATCTGTCAAGCAAGATTAAACTAGATTTTTCTCTATGACTCTCCAAACTCTTCTTTTATATATTTATTTAAGAAATACTACACAATAATTTACCCTGTACATAGTACAAAAGTAGGAGTCAAGATAGAGGAGGAGAGGAAAATATGAATATGCATGGTCCTTACTCTAAAGACTTCACAATCTGGAAGATGTATCATGAAAGAATGTAGGCTCCATCAGTGGATCAGTCCTCTCCTCAAGAGCAAATCAAATCCTTCAAAAAGGTTAATGCCAAATAATAATAAATCCCAACTAATAAATGGGCAAAAAACACACAGACATTTCTCAAAAGAAGAAACACAAATGGCCAACACATATATGAAAAATGTTTAAAATCTCTAGCAATTAGGTAAATGTAAATCAAACTACACTAAGATTTCATCTCTCTTCAGTCAGAATGGTAATTACCAAGAATACAAATAATAATTACTGGGGAGGATGTGGGGAAAAAAGGTATACTTATACATTGTTGGTGGGACTGAAAGTAGTGCAACCATTCTGGAAAACAATAGGAGATTCCTCAAAAAATTAGGAATAGAACCACTATGTGATCCAGCTCTCACATTCCTTAGTATTTAACTGAAAGAGCTAAGATGAGCATACTTTGGTGATATGGGCACTCTAATGTTGTAGCCGTGTAATTCACAATAGCCAAGTTATAGAACCAACCCAGATGCTCAACAATAGATGAATGGATAAAGAAAATGTGGTATATTTACACATAGGAGTTTTACTCAGCCATAAAGAAGAATGAAATTATGGCAATAATGATTTTCCAGGAAATGGATGGAAATGGAGAACGTCATGCTAAGTGAAATAAGCCAGACTCAGAAAAATCAAGGTTCAATTATTTCCTCTCACATGTACAAGCCAAAGCAAAGTATGAGGTGGGGGAGAATTGAGTATCATAAAGATATAGGAAAGGTCATAAAGATATAGGGAGTAGGATAAGAAGATCAAGAGGGAGGTGAGGGAATGGAAAAGGGGAGAAAATGCAAAATGAATTTAACAAAATTACAATATGTGCATGTATAAATATAGTGAATTTATACATGAATTTATACAGTGAAGTCCACCTTTTTGTACATCTATAAGGCTTCAATCAAAACTAAATATATGAGTGAAAGAAAGACCAGTACAGGAAGGACAATAGAGGAAGGAAGCAGGTAGGGGAAAGGTGAGGGCACCAGAGACTGAAAATTGCATGCATGTATGATTTGTCAAAATGAATCCAACTATTATGTATAACTATAATGCACTGATAAAAGAAAGCAAATTAAAATTCTACACTGAGCCTCAGGGTTCTCACTGATCACATGTGGCTAGTTCACAAACTGATAGCAGGGGACAGTGTGGGCTTTTTTCCTCCAGTCATCACTTCCAGGAAGGATGCTTGCACTAAGGGACCACTTGGGTTTCTTTGCAAAACAGACAGCATGCTTCTGACAGGCCTTTGTGGCTTCAGGTGACTTTGACCACAATTTAAATGCTCACCTTTAGATGCCCTAATTCTTAGGGATATCTTAAAGGATATCTTAACATTTTCAACTGGTATCTTAAATTCTGTTTATACTATTCTCTAATTCTGTTTCCAATTCCCTGATTGCAGCAGTTTTGAGTGGGGGAATAGCACTGACTTTCAGGAAGGGCTGTCTCTACATTCCTATTATTCAGTTGCCGTGTATAGCTGAAGTTTAAACTCCATTGACTTTGTTTCTGTAGTTTATGATAAACTTGCATCTCTTTTTAGTTTTCTAGGTTTTGTTTCTTACATTTGTTTCTTATCATCCTTTTGCAGTGCTAGAGATTGAACCAAGAGCCTCCTGCATAGTAGACAAGCATTCTACCTTTGAGCTACATCACCAGCTGTCTTACCATATTTTAAATAATAACAGAGGGAAGCTGTTCTTTCATTTCCCACTCTTTAACTTCCCCAAGCTTCAGCACTGTGTTTCAGATTGAAATTACTTGTTATTTTTCATCACATAATTTACTCTCTTTCATTTACCCCTCTAGAGATGTTTCCATTATTTTTCTTTTCTTACTTCTCTCTTTAGAATCTTCTGAACATCTTGCAATTTCTTAGGGACAATAAATTAAGTGAAACATGAACATCCTCTGTGCTCCAGTGGGAGTTTTCATTTTGTGACAAAAAAAAATCTTCATTTATAGCAATTTTCAATTTCTGGGAAAATATTGATTCTAAAAGCTGAACATAGGAATATCATATAAAAGCTCTTGGAGGGGGTTACATCTTGAATATTACTCACATACAATTTTAATTAATCAGTAAATTCATTTGGAACTGTAGTCAATGCAATTATAACAAAGCAATGGAACTTCAAAGGCAGAACAACCATGTTTGATGTCATGGAAAACATGACTTTTTATGTCATCAAACAAAACAGAAATTGCTTTCTAAATTTAGTGCATATAGTAAAATGTGTCTTATCATTTTCTTTCTTTCACTAACATATATTCATTTTAGAGCTCAAAATACTTAATATTTGAGCTCTAAAATGGCCATATCTTTGTCCAGGATAATTTGTTGGTAATAAATCGATATACTTGACACTAGCATTCAATGGTATATTAATTGGGTTACAAAAGGTAATAGGACTCATTTATAGAAAAATAACACACAAACTTTCATTCTTCTGATTGTTCAACTGTTGCCAGATCAAACATGTAAGAGTTTAGTACAGAGATGACCCACAACATCAGCCAGACCTCACCACCAGCAGGGGTCTTGGAAGGGCCCTTGGGAAGCATAGTTGACTGACATTTCCAGCTGTCATTCTTCTGGATCCCTTGGTGTATTCCCGCTGTGGACTGGCCTCCCCCAGGCTACCTTGCGGGGGCACTAATAGAGGCCCACTTCTGTGAGATTGGGGACTCCTCTAACAGTAAATTTTGGCCAAAAGTGTCAGCTTCCTTGCGAGATGAATGAAGCTTTCTTAAAATGGTGCCATGATCTAAGATTCTTCCTACCTTTTCTTACGTGTCTGACTTGCCCTCCAGGGGGCAGACTCTCCCTGCTTACCCTGCTTCTTCCCCTTTAAGCACACACACAATTCCTCAGTAAATCTCTTGGATATTTTATCTTGTCTTGGATGTTCGTTGTAAAGAGGATTAAACTGAAGTGGGTTTTTATTAGGAGTAGTCTGAGAAAACAAGTAAAACAGAATATGGAGACCACCATGCCAAAAAAAAGATCCCTTCCTGAGTAGAATTCAGGTTATTGGTAGCTCCTGATACAAGATGGCAGCCCAGTTGCCCAAGGTTTCACTGATTGTCAAAATTGTACCATTGAAGGGAAATGCCATTGCAGTTGTGATTTTTTTCCAGTCATTTGAAAGGTTTAGAGGCACAATGCTTACACAGACTGTGGACTTGTTTCTGTTTGCCTTTATGTCATACTGATGCCCTGCAGAGGGATGGATGAGAGGCAAATCTATTCAGGGACAACCGAACTGAGTGTGAAAGACAGGAGACTGCTTTGGTGGCTTACAGAGAGGTTTCTGCCTCCTTTCTTCTTCTTGTATTTTTGTAATAGATTTAAATTTTTTGATTGTTATATTTAACATGTCTTTTTAAAATACCTTAATACATTAAGGGAGGATGTAAACTCATTTCAGAATTCATCATCTCACAGTGTTTATATGAGTTCAGGAGCATCCTTTTAAAGAAATTTTAAAGGGTGACACTGCCTTCTCTAGGAGGCCCTTGCTAGATACAAAGTTGAATTCTTTGTAGACCACTGGTTCCTCTACAGAAATCCTAGCAAAGAGGGGCAATTTCCCCAGAGTTCTTGAGGCTGAGGTTCAATCATCCCCCAAAATACAAAGTAGGATCCTTGTTCCTTGCTTCTTCCTTCATGTCTTCTCTTTTCCTTCCTTTATTTCTCTACTGCTTTATTCTCTATTCCTATTGAATTTCTCCAGAAGAATGTAATGTTGTCTTAACGTAAAACTGCTGAAAATTGAGTGATATCTTTTGAAATCTCTCCATTATGTATGCAAGAAATTTTTGGGTTAATTAAATCTTAGGATAAACTCCAGGATGAAAACTAACCCAAAAAATAACAACAAATAATAACAAATGAATTTCAGTGTAAGGTGTTCTATAGTTGCATGCTAAAATTGCTCAGAGAGGAGGGAGATCAAGATAGAACAGATTTAACTATGTAGAAAAAAAGGCCAGGTGAACAACAGTAGAGTGTTCTGAAGTAAGTATAATAAGTATCCAAAAGGTGGGAGGCATAGGGCTGGCTGAAGAAATAGTCAATGTTTGGGATTATGAAAGAGAATATTGGATAGAATGATTACATCAGATTTAAATTTATTTTTTGGGCAAAACTGAGCCACTGAGAGTTTCATATGTTGGGATTATACCTGATAATAGGATTTACACAAAGGATTAGAGCTAGAAAAGACTATGAATTTTTTGTGATCCCAGATGGAAACAGAAAGCATCTAGCTGGGAATCAGATTTTTTAAAAATGCTGCTGGAGATGAAGAGTCAAAAGAAAAGGAGAGATTGCAAAATCAGAACTGGCAGAATTTCTGTCTCTCTGTCTTGCAAACTGCCTCTTTCTTTTGATCCTATAAACCTTAGATCATCTGCCTTTCACATCAGAATTTTTTTTCATCACACAGGAAAAATTATTTCCACATTCTTTCATTTAAATTTGCCTGCCTCCATTAATCTAAAATTATAATTAAACTTCAGACTTCAACAAAATATTTTTAAAAAGCATTTTTGAAATTTGTTTATAAAATAACATTCCAGATTTTAAACTTCATCTAATTTTATCTGCATTATAAAATTGGTTCTATATTTCATATAATTAACATTTTAGAAATAATGAAATAGAAGTTGCCTCAAGTAAGTATTGTGAATCTTTTCTTTTTGCATTTAGAATATCAAATTTCTATCCAAACATTTAGTATTTCTGCCAAAATTATCGAGTTAAAAAAAAAAGCCATGCTTTAACACTGATGACGAAACTATTACAAACTTTTTAGGATCAGTTGACTTACAAAATGCAAACATGATACTTTGGTTCTCAGGATCTGCCAGAGGAAAAGTTAAGCTACAGCTGTGGCCATCAAGAGGCCATAATACAGTGAATGGTGTACTTTAGCACTGGTACACTGCAAAGGTGGACAGATGTCCTGCTCCTGCAAGTCATCTCAACACCACCTGCCTTTCTCCATTTCTCTAAATGCAGATGGAATTTCTTACTCAACAAATTAATGTCTCTCCTAATTTGGTCAAACAAAGAAGGATTTCAACACATTCTGTATAAGTGAAATATTTGACCTGTGTGCAGGGATGATAAATAAGATTTTAAAACAAAGAAAATATCCACATCGTTCTTACTGAAATGGGAGGTCAGACAAGTAGCCCATCTGAGGATCATATAAAATCAGTATTAAAGGATGTTTTTTACAAAGCCAGTTACCAGAAAGTATTCACATCTTTGCTAGCTCTCTCTATGTTGGTGCAGATAATCAAAATGTAACCCATACACATTTATATTCTCTGAAATTATCCCTGCACAGAGATGGCAATAATTTAAATGATGCACACTATATCAAGAACACTGTCCTAAAGGGTCTCTCACCCATAATTTAGCCCCAAAGTCACTAGTCCAGGGCTTCTCTACTTTAGCATTATGGGCATTTGGGACACATTATTAACTTTTTTATTGTAAAGGGATTTCCTGCTCATTTTAGGATGCTTAGCTCAACTCAGTGGATGCCTATAGCAAACTCCCCTGCACCTGACCCCAAGTTGTGCCAACCAAAAATGTCAACTGATCATGGGGACAAAACTGACCTTGCTGGAGAATCACTGAATTAGTCAAATTGGTCACATGGCCTAATTTAAACATTGGAGACCAAGAAGTATCCAGAACGGAAAGAAATAGACATATTAAAGCCCAGGATAGAAAGCCTTTGATGTGTATTCTCTTAACAACTATTTCAATAGATGGATTATCCTCAAATTTTAGTGTTCATAAGGAACACCCTGGCATTTAAAACAATTTTTTTTTTAATGCTCAGGCACCAACCCTAGAGTTTCTGATTGTCTAGAATTTTGGAGCAGGACTTAGGCTTCTGCTTCTTTAACAAGCACTGAAGATGACATCATCAGATGTAGGCAGACCCAGGAACTTGCTCTGGCAAAGCCCCTAAGAGATCTGTAAGGATAGTCAACTTGCAAAGTAAGAGAAGGCACTAGGGATTGACAGCACCATCTACTGTGTGGCCTTGGGGACTTAAGCTATGTAGAGTGAATTATATTCTTCATTCGTTCAATGAATTCTTGTTTAGCATCTAGTTCAACCTAGAGTCACTTTAGTAGATCTGAAACATCCCCAAGCCCATGTGTTAAGGGCTCAATCACCAAACTTAGGTGCTATTGGGAGGTGATGGAAATCTTAGGAGGTCAGGCCTACTTGAAGGAAGGTGGGTCTGTGGAAGCATGGCCTTGAGGGGACATTGGGATGCTGGTCTCGGCCCCTCTCTCTTTGCTTCCCATGGGCCATGAAGTAAGCAGATTGCTCCATCACACACTTCCACCATGAAACAACAGGGCCAAAGAACTTGACCTCTCAACCATGGACTGAAGCCTCTGAAACCAGGAGCAAAAGTGAAATTTTCCTCTTTCTAAGGTGATTCAAGTCTTCTGTCACAGTGGTAAAATGCTCACTAACACATAGACTAATATTCCAACTTCATTGATTTCCTAAGTTCAGCAATTCTCTTTTGCCTGTCTGTCTTTCTCCCTCTTTCCCTACTCTCTTCTCTTCTTCCTCTCTCCCTCCCCTTCTTGTCCTCTTTTCCTTTCTTTATTTTTTTCCTCCTGATTTCTTCAAGTGGTTTTTTTTTTTTTTTTGAGAAATTAAGTCACACAGATACCAGGTAGACCCTGAATGAATCATTGGATTCAAATACTGTGATTTCCTCTTATTTATTTTGCATATTTGTACATTTTCTGTCTTGATTAATTTAGCTAAAATTACATTTCTTCTTGTTTTTTTATCTTTCCTTGAAAAATTAAATTCTTGAACATTTAAAACTTTATTTTTTATTAACTATTAAACTTTCTTTCAAGCACAGTTTTAGTTATATATCATCGGTTATGATAAATTTAAATAGCATTATTTTATACATATTTTGTCATTTCAATTTTAATTTTCTCCTTCCAAGAATTAAGAAATATGTTTCATTCCTAAGTTTTTTTTAGTTACTTTTGATGATGTGAAAATTTTTTAGTTAATTACACTGAGATCAGAGAATATTTTTATAATGTCTGCTTTTAAAATTTATTAAGACTTTGTGTGGTTGGTTTGTGTGAATCTGCCATGAGGATTTGAACAACTGACATAGCCATGATTTTCAGAGTCTGCATTTTATTAAATACAGATGCATCTTATTAATCATGTAACTTGGGGTTTTAGATCCTTATTGTTTTTCTTTTGGTCTTTCATAAATGAGAAAAGCTGTTTTTTTACTTTCTACTTTGCAAAGTCTTTGCTTTTTTGTAGGTAATGATACCCTCTGTGATACAGAGATTTATAATGGAAATGCCTTTGTTGTGTACGGCACCTAATGGCATGCTGTGTCTGCTCATATTGGCTCAAATGGTTGACCATTAAATATTCAGAAATTTTATAAGTCCATGATTAAACAGTCACTACTAACCATTAAATTACATAAAATAAGTATATTATCTTGAAAACAAAGGCAAAAATAATGAACGTTCTTCTAATGATCTTACTACAATCCACATTATTAAGGTTTTTTATAGCTACTCTATCTGTATAATATGCATAACATATAACTGTGTGCTATTTCAATGGCACAAGTTCTATTGCCATTGAACAAGTGCTGTGTTTAATGGCATCATGTTCATAGTTTGAAGTAGGCCACAGTGGGAATATCTCCATCGGAGAAGTCAAAAAGTGCCACAAATTATAGCTTAATATTGTACAAAACAGGATCCATATTTTCCCCATTAAGAGTTAGATATTCAATGTTTTAGACTTCATAGGCTACTCAATGTTATCGTTGTATCATGAAAGCAACAATAGGCTACAATAAGTAAATAAATGAATGTGGTTATTTTCTAATAGAAATTTGCTTATAAAATAGGTGGTTAGATTGGACACACAGTCCGTAGCTTACCAAGTCTTGGTTTAGACCTAAGAAATTGATGGGTGTAGTTTTTTTAGACAGATTAAATATTAAAGCACATCATCTCTAGTACTGAAGTGTAGGAGCACTCCCCATTCCTTCAACCCCTCCCTTCCCTCTTTTCCCATTCTATGGTAATGAAATGCATGCCCAGCAGAGTGTGCCTCATTGGTTGTAACCTCAGGGCCATAATTGGTCTGAGGATCCTATATAAGCTTCTGTACTTCCTGGATTAAGGGGTTCTGCGTCTTGCTCGGGCAGAGCAGTCTTACCTACCCCCAGAGTCTGGGTGGAGTGACTCCACAGATCGTCACCCCTAGCCTCCTCCCGTGAGACCCCGCTTCATCTTCCCTGAAGACCCCTTTTCATCTCCTGGACTCCAAAGCCTCGTCCTGTGAGACCCCACCTCATCTTCTCTGAAGACCCCTTTTTGTCTCTCAGGACCCCAACTTGTCAAGGAGACCCACGAGGCACGACTTCAAACAATACTGAAGTTTGGAGATGTTTGCATTTGATTAATGTAATTCATGTAAGAGTAAAAATTAGTTTAACAGTAGATAACATAGATTTAAAGATTTTTCAATTCATTGGTGAACAAGTTAGTGGATTGGAATGCAGTTTCATTTTCTAGTTCAGATGATTGTTGGACTAGAAAAAGAGACTGGCTATGGATCTAAGAGTTTGGACAAAAATCAGTGAAAATATTGTGAAGATCAGTTGGTAAAATATTTAAAATAAAGAGTATTGCTTTTTTTTTTTTTTTTTTTGGTACTGGGGATTGAACTCAGGGGCACTCAACCCCTGAGCCACATCCCCAGCCCTATTTTGTATTTTATTTAGAGACAGGGTCTCACTGAATTGCTTAGTGCCTCACTTTTGCTGAGGCTGGCTTTGAACTTGCAATCCTCCTGATTTAGCCTCCTGAGCCACTGGGATTATAGGCATGCACCACCACACCTGGCCATATTTTGTTATTTGTGAATGGTGTACTACACACCCTTTGTATCATTGAAATTTGTAACTTGTACAGTACTTTGTACATATAATTATTTTTTCAGGGAACATTTGTTAACGTGCCACCAAATCTACCATGGATTATGAACTTCATTTATTTCACTTGAAGTTCTTCTCCTGAATTCAACTGTATCTGCTATTCAAATATGGTTCTATTTACTTTTTTTACAGGTAATACATTCACATGTTAAACATCCAAAGGAACAAAGTAAAAAATGTCTCTTCTCTTGACAACTGCCCTTTTTTTCCACCATTCTCTGCCACTTTCCCAACTTGATACAGCACAGTTATTAATGTCTTGTTTTTCTTCTGAAAAGCTCTATGTAAAAATTTTGTTTTCACAAATTTTTATCCACCTTACTTTAATCATTGTTTGAAGTACCCTGGATACGTACCCATACTAATATGTAAAAATCTACCCATTATTTCAAATTTCAAAATAATCCATTTTAGGAGCCATATTTACTTAACCAGAAATGTATTCATTTAAGTCTATTTATACTTTTTTAATCCTTTTAAAGTTATACAGTTATGAATAACAAATATATATAATTTTGCACAAAAGTATCTATAGATATGACATAAATTCTTAAAAATGGCTTATTAAATCATATATTCAAATTTTTGTTCCTTTTTTTGTTCTTTTCCTCAGAAACACAATCACATGTATGTTGGATTGCTTTTGCCTCTCTTACATAACTATCATTTTCTCTGTATTTAATTCTACATTCATTTTCATTTTATTTTGCTTATTTTCCTTATCCCTGCCTTTCTGCCTTATTGAATTATTTTGTCCTCTCATGGCTGATTTTTCTTCATTATGTCCCTATATATTCTTTTCCATGAAGTCTTACATGTCTGTTTCGAACAGTTATAATAAAAAATTCTTCATTTAATTTTCAACCTATGGTGATATAATGTGTAACAAGTATCATCTGATCAGCAACAACTTATTTTTTTTAGGTTTCTTTCCTTTTTGGTCGGTAATTTGCTGTTTTGATTCCTTCTTTCTAAGCCGTCTATCAATCATGTTTAATTCAGCTTTAAAAATTTCTCATCTTTAAATGAAGTGAGTTCTTGCAGAATCAATAATTTACCAGAGGTTTATGAGGGGAAGAATCAATACTATGTTCCAGGATAGTAGAAATTTCTCCTTATGCACCAAGATTGGTCATGTGAGTTTTCTTCCTGTATACTTCTTACCAAGATATCTAAAGTCTCTCTACCCCGAACAATAATAATTATCCTGTGGACAGGGCTTATCTGAAAGGTATTTTATCCCTCTGCCTCTTCTGTTTCTCTTTTCTTTTCTTCCTTTTCTTCTTTTTTCCCCCAAATTTTAATTTGTTTGAAACAAAACCAAATCTAGGAATCACTCAGTATTAGCCCCTTGTTGTGACGAGTGTGTGCTTGATCAGCTTTTGCTGTGATTCGTCATCTTGACCATTCTTTCTTCACGTCTTCCCACACTTCTCTGCTTTTAGACTTGATTCCTTTAACTTTCTGATTTAGAGTTTGAAATTTAGCCTAAATTCACTAAATAAATAAAATGAAATGGATTGTATTTCTCATTTCATTCTCCTTTATCATGCAATTCTGTTAGAATAGGGAAAGCATGTACCAGTCCATTTAGGCTATTATAACAATGTAGGTGGCTTGTAAATGACAGAAATTTATTTCTCATCGTTCTGGTAGGTGGAAATTCCAAGATTAATGTATCAGCAGATTTGGTGTCAGGTTCTGACCCCATATTTTAAACAAATGTTTTAAAATGTGGCTGTGTAAAGGCAGATAAGGTTTAGTTTTTGTTACTGAATTATAAGGGTTATTGGTTAGTGTCCTCAATAAGACTGCTATAACAAATAGTCATAGAGTAGGTGACTTATAAACAATAGAAATTTACTTCTCATGATTATAGAAGCTGGATGTCTGAGGTCATGGGGCCAGCATGGTTAGGCTCTGGGGAAGTCCCTCTTTTGGATTCTGGACTGCTGACTTCTCCCTGTACCTCACATAGAGGAAAGACAGCGCACTACATCCATGGATTCTTCTTTAAGGGCACTAACCCTGATGACCAAATTACTTCCCCAAATGTCCCACCTCCAAACACCATCCTTGGAGAACACATTTCAATATACAAATTTTAGGAGAATGCAAATATTCAGTCCAGATCTTTTTACTTCACGTCCCTATTAATTCATGTCCTTCTCACTTGCAAAATATATTTGGTCCATTGCAATAGTCTTCAAAATTCTTGACTCATTCTAGTATCAACATAAAGTCTAAAATTCAAAGTTTCATCTAAATATTATCTAAATATGACACAATGAGATTCAAGGTATGATTTATCCTGAGGAAAAATTCCTCTCAGACTATGAACCTGTGAAACTGAATAAATTAGGTGTATCCAAAATACAGTGGTGAAATGAACATAGGATGGACATTCCCATTACCAATGAGAAATATGGAAAATGAAGTTCAAAACATAGCATGGTCGACTTCATGAGATCTTGAAGCTCACAAGGGAGACCATTAGCTTGTTGCTCTGTCCTCCCTGCCCACTGAGATGCAAGTATTGCTCTTGAGATTATTCTGTTCTCAGGTTTCTGCTTGGTTTCCCTGTCCCCATGACTTTGGGTATAGACCATGATCTCCTTTTGAAGCCAAGGAGTTGGTCTTGATGATATCTGACTTACTTCATGTCCTTCATTCCATGTATTACGGAAAAGCAAAGATTCCCTGCTGAATAGCTCCACAGCCCCATCCTGTACAATCCAAGAAGTCCAACGGCCTTTATCCCTCCTGTCACCTTTCAAAATAGCAATGCATTTTGCTAGGGTAGCCAATTAAGTCTGCAGCCACACACCTAGACCATTCTCTTTATCAAATGATCACTTGGCCACACTCTTAGAGTTATCTTCCAAGCATTCTTTCTCACTTTTTTGTAACATAGAAAAGTTGAGAATTTTCCAAATATTTATGCATTTATGTTCTGGTTCTTTTTGCTTAATAATCTCTCTTTAAGTGATTTCTCTCTGTGTTTTTTTTTTACTATAAACAGTCATGAATAGTGACACTATTCTTTCAAAACTTTTCTTAGATATCTCTTCAGCTAAATGTTCAATTTCATTGCTTGCAATTCCATCTTCCACAAAAGAAACAGAACATAAACACGAGTCCTCCAAGTTCTTTGACACAATACAATGAGAACTTTTATTATTGTTTAGTAACATGTTCCTTATTTCAAAGACCTTACAAATGACCGTTACTGATCATATTTCTACTCACAATTTTGTACATGATTATGCAGTCTCTAAGAAAACAGAAGTTTTTTTTAGAAAAATAAGTCTCCTCTTTCTTTTCTTTTTTAAATATATTTTTAGTTGTAGATGGACACACAATATCTTTGTTTATTAATTTATTTTTTTTAATGTGGTGCTGAGGATCGACCCAGTGCCTCATATGTGCAAGGTAAGCACTCTACCACTGAGCTACAGCCCCAGCCCTTCTCCTCTTTCTTTTCTGATCCTTCACCAGAATTAATTTAAAATTCTCTTCATTACAATCTTAGCTTCTAGAATATACTGTAAAACTCTTCTAGTCATCCTCAATTCCAGTTCCACATCCACTTACACATCTGTGTAGCAGCAACCCACTTTAGCTATCAAGCTTTCTGTTGAAGTCAGTTCGGGTTGCAGTGTGAAAGGACCATAGACTGAATGGGTTGGAGACAACAGAAATGTACTCCTCATACTTAGGAAGGTTAGAAGTCTGAGATAAAGGTGCCAGCATGGTCAGATTCTGATAAGAGACCTCCTCTGGATTACATTCTGTTGACTTCCTGTTGTAGCCTTGGATGGTGGAAGGAGTGAACTAGCTCTCTTGCTTGTTCTTTTAAGGGAACTGATCGCATTTATGAGAAGTGCACTCTCATGACTGAATTACCACCCCAAGGCTCCACTTCCAAATACCATTAGACTTCAACATGTAAATTTTTCATGAGGAGAACACAAATATTTAGTACATAACAATTATAAAACTCATTGTGTAGATGGAGCATTAAATATGAATATAAAGGAGAAAAAATGGATACATTTTTATGCTAACTTCTGGGAAATACATTACTGGAAAAATATATAAGGAAATCTTTGTGAATAAAAGCATTAATTTAACAGAATTGTGTTTGTCTTTTGCCACCTGGAGAAAGAAAGCATAAGCAGAGTAGAGAAACTTGGAGATGTTCACGGCACATTTTCCTTATTATGTCTTTACAAGAAGTCATTGGCTTTTCTGGATTTTGTAAAAACTGAAGTATAGGGCAATACATTGTAGAAGGAAAGGATGGTTGAAATCGACAATATTGACTAGAAACCCAGGAACTAACAAAAAATTTCAAGTATTGAAACTATCACTAAAAGTTGACATTGAGAGTCATCTGTTTAACAGCATTGGTATAAACAAAAAGAGGTAAGTAAAACACAAAGACTATTTTTAAAATACCCTGATAAGTACAATGAATCTTCTTAGGAGATAATGCTTTTTCATTTTTACCATGTATGATGTTTTCTTACATGTGGAACACTCCCCATTAGATAACATCAGTGGCTTTCCTCTTCCCTCTACTTGATCCTCTTCTGGGAGATGTAACCGTATCACTGATTATTGAGTTTGAACCAGGAAAAAGAAGGTGGAGCTCCTTCCCTTCTGCTGTATTCATCTTGGTTAGGAGATGCCTATAGGGTTCCCACTTCTACTCTGCTCCTCTGTGCTACAAGTGTTATAGTATATCTTTCATAGCAAAAATTAATTAATTAATTAAAGATGGATGAATGATTAATTAATTAAATAAATAAAGTCAAAAGTTGACAAAGCTTGAAAAGTCAGCCTTCCAAATAGGCAAAATTTTATATTTCCCAATGTTTCAGCAAAGTTACTATAATGCCTAGATTATAAATGCTTAATAAAATTTACATAAATAATAGGTAAATGTAACCTGATACATTTTATTTTACTTTTTTGCTCTAAACCGAAACAATCAGAATGTCAGATGACTTTTAAAATAAAAACTCGGGTTCTGATAACATGTCAAATGATACAGATAAAGCTGAATTGACATTAAGTTGTAATAATGTAATAATCAGGGCATCTGTTCATTCACTTAGTACACTACTGTCTTTGTGCTAGGAACACTGCTGGGAACAGGGATCAACAGGACAAAAGCCATCTGGCCCCATGGCAGACAGATATAGGGGTGGACTCCGTGAATCCTGTCTCCTGGTATCTTTTTTTTTTTTTTTAATATTTTTTTAATTGTAGATGGACACAATGTCTTGTATGTGGTGCTGAGGATCGAACCCAGGGCCTCACGCATGCGAGGCAAGCGCTCTACCGCTGAGCTACAATCCCAGCCCCTCTCCTGGTATCTTGGTCTTTGTTTTATCCTTGCCACACTGTTCCTGCAACACGGGCAAGAACTGTGCCTTCATGCTAACCAACAAAAGATGGCAAAAATGAAGTGATGTCATTCCCAGGCTCACGTTCCTTCATGTGAAGTTCCAGCTTGTTAGCAGATTCTTTCTCTTATTTGCTCTGAAGATCTAAGCTGCCAGGTTTTGAGAAGATACAAGGAGACGGCCACATGGCAAAGAGCTGCTATTACTTTCGAGGGGTCAAAAGCAACTGCTGGCTGATAGGAAGCAAAAAGAACCCTAGAAAAAGGGAAAGATGATGGAAGAATTGTCAGAAAAATATAACATTGCTGGCTTTACAGCTGGAAGACGAAGGCCGCAAGCCAAGGAATGTGAATAATCTCTAGATGGAAGAAAAAACAAAGAATGGATTCTCCTCTGAGGCTTCAGAAATGAACACAACTCTGATGATGCCTTGATTTTAGTCCACTGAAACCCATGTTGGACTTCTGATCTGCAGAACTGCCTGATCCATTGTCTAATTTAAAACCAGTGTTCAATGTATGCTTAGTGAATGGATAAAGATCTGCATCCAGTTTACAGGAAGAAAAGAAAGTGGTCAAACCAGAGAATGAAGAGCTTCAAAGTTTAAGATTTCAGTGGTAACAAGAATACAATCAGTACATTGCTAAAGTATGATGAAAATTGAATTTCTGATATCATATAGTCTCTTGGTAAACTTAGGAAATTAATTGGGAATTAATGGGACACTGACAATAGGGACAGGAACTCATGAGGAAATTGCAATGAAGTTGCATACTTCGAACCTTGAATTTTGCTGAGCTTTCTTTACCTAGAGAAGCAGCCCTTCCATCTTTGCCTATAATAGTTAAGTGTCCCCTCACCTGAAGAAGTAATAGCCTTCCCAGAAGTTGTTGACTAGCCTAACGCTGCTGGTCTTCCTCATAAATCAACCCCAACACCTCTCGTGGTTTCTAGACCTGTAATTAGACAGATATCTCTAAAAATCCCAAAAAATGAAGTTCAAAGAATAACTCATATAGAAATGCAATACACACCAAAAGAATGCATGATTTTGCCAATTTACATTGGCAGAAGCCTGAGGAATATGTAAGGTAATATATCACATGAGTAATATAGGACAATATATTAAAAAAGTGTGGAATCAGAGTAGAAGGAATATAAAGATGGATGAGTTCGAATTGATTAATTTAAGCTCACAAAGCAATGATTCCACATTTATTTACTTGGCCTCTGCAGAGGACATATGGACCCAAGACAATGACAATGGATTATTATAAACTTTATCAAGCAATTGCAGATGCTGTTCCAAATGTGTTTTCATTGCTGGAGCAAATCAGCATATTCTTTGGTACCTGCTATGCAAGGTACCGGATCTGGTACTGATGTGGTGAATGCTATTTTTTCTTTATCTGTTAGTCAGGATCATCAAAAGAAATTTGTTTTCAGCTGACATAGCCAGCAATGTACTTTCATCATCCTATCTCAGGGATATAGCAATCCTCAGCATTACACTATAATCCAGTCTGCAGAGGCCTTGCTTGTCTCTGAATTCCAGTGGAATCTTGTGGGTTCATTATACTGACAAACTTTGCTGATCAGATCTGATAAACAGGAGACAGAGAAAAATATGCACTAATTACTAGGACATTTGCAGGCCAGGGGTTAGGAAATAAACCCCCAAAGAACTCAGGAGTTCTCCACATCAGGGAAATTTCTCCCAGGGTGAAGAATCCATTGCTGTATCTGGCCTTTCATAACACTAAGAAAGACATACAACATCTGGTGTACCTATCTACAGTTAGGAAGCCACATATGCCTCATTTGGGTGTACTATTCTGATATACTTCCTGGGGCACCTGAAAGCTCCCATTTGTACATGGAGTCCAAAGAAAGAGAAGGTTCTTTAACAGGACCACCACTTGGGTTCTATGACCCAAGATTCAATAATGCTAGAAGTGTGAGCAGCAGGAGTCTTTAGCAGATTCTTAAAGTAAATCACAGTACAAGTCTTTAGGGGTTAAAGTGAATCCATGCCATCCTTCATAGACAATTTTCCATTTGAGAAACAGCTTTTGGCTTATGATTGGGATTTAATAGAGACTGATTGCCTGACCCAGTTACTAAGTAATCTAAACTACCAATCATGAACAGGGTGTTTTCTAATCAAACGAGACATGAAGTTGAGCTTATGCTTCATCAGAAAATAGAAAGTGATGTACCTGAAATTGGAGTAACCCAGGCCTAGAAGACATGAGTACATTACATGAGTTCTCCTCCTATTTCTTCCCTTCTTTCTCTGAACCCACATCTAAGACTCATGTGGTGTTCCTATGATTAGCTGAATGAAGAAGAAGAAAATCTGAGCCTGGTTAATAGATAGATGATTTTCCACAACACAGGCTTTAACAAAACAGGTCAGCTGTATCTTATAGCCCCAGTCTGGGATGGCTCTATAGGATTGTGGTGAAGGGAAAATCATCCAGTAGGCAGAATTCATTTTGCATGGCAAGAAACAAATCCTAGGCCATATGGCTAAAGGTTTGGCTAAAAGATCAAAGAGTTGGAAGGATAAGTGAAAAATGACATAATAAGTGATAAGTGACAAGGAGATCTGTGCAAAAAACATGTGGGTAAATCTCTATGAATAGAACAGAATGTGAAGACATCTACTTCTCATGGGATGCACATTTATAGTCAACCAAAGGATGGCTTCTAGAGAACAGGGTTTCAGTAATCAGGTGGTTTAGATAACCATTGTCTTCAAACATCTGTCCCTTTCCTTGGTCCCCTCCATCATTATCCAGTGGGTGCTTGAACAAAGTGCTGTGACAGCAGGAATGGGCATACACACAGGCTCAGCCTCAGACATTCCCACTCAGAAACTGGTCACACTGCAAATTTGCCATTTGGAAAATGGAGCTGGGTGAATTATCTTCTGAAAACTTGTTTTTGGTAAACTGGCATTTAGCAAGTGGACCCATAGCCAATAAGATATGACTCACAAAAGTCAGAAAAGAATACCAAACATGTTACTAAACACCTCAAGGCCATGATTATTAAATGTATTTGACTTAAGGAATGTATACTTCAAATACAATGTTTGCCAAAAGAGTAATTCCCAGAGATCAGCCTAAAACTACTCCCATATCTTTGCCATGTGAAAAGCAAGCATGTTCACTCATTAAAGCAAGTGCAAAAGCAATATTTGATACTGCATGAATGTATATTGTATTATTATGTATATTTAGAATTTTGTGATGAAACATATCTTATTTGAGGTCAAGAAAAATTATGTTTTACTTTTTGTTATTCCTTTTTAGGATTTCCATGAACATATATACACGAACACATTTATAGCTCAAACTTTCTATACATCCAATATAGACTTATACTTTGATTTTCATATAATGAAGTATGTCCTCAGATGAATAGATTTCTGGTACAGGTATCAAAATCCCCTCAAGTAGAGAGGTGAGAAAGCTTGTTTCAACCTCTCTGGCAATGATGAAAATGGAATCTTAGTTCTCTAGATAAGATTACACAATTTAGTGCTTTCAGAGAGAAAGAATCAGACCCAATAGCAATCAAGACCATTTGCAGAGGAAAAGAAACATTTCATGGAAAAATTTTCTGGAATATAACTTAAAACAAATGTTAGAGGTAAAAAAATTTCTTGAAAAAAATCCCTTTTATTTCCATGTGGTAGAGCACCTCTCTCTCTCTCTCTCTCTCTCTCTCTCTCTCATCATAGTAATTTGTTTTCCTCCATGGCATTGAACAATAACTTTTCTCCCAACAGGGGCATATCATGGTTGTTTTCTTTAAAAATTGGGCTTCTCTGTGCTTTTTCCAAATTATATAGTTACTGCTTTAGAATCTTCATGAAAAAAAGCTTCTAAGCTGTAAAAGCAGCATTCCTTGATTTATACAGCATGTGGAAACAAAGCATACTTTATTTTCTGGATGTCTTTACAACTATCATTTGTGAACATTCATACTTGGCTTGTAAACATTTTTCAGAATTCCCCTTCCAATTAAAAAAGGAAATTGGTAAAGAAGCATTAATAGGGCCAGGGCAAGACAACTTCTTTGTTTGCTTAAAGCTAATGAGGATTTGTCACTACTTGACCAAGCAGGGCTTCATATTTCTAAGTCTATGATCATTAGCGATGAACAACTTTCTATGACATATTCCCAAGTTTTGTCTGCTTCTCCTATTTGAGAAGCACTGCATAGTGTGACTGGGCAAAATTCATCAAATATGATAGAATTAAGCAAATATGATAGTTTTTAAATTTTCACAAGTTCTTCACCTATCAATATTCATAACTTTGCAATGTGACACCTTTGCAATGTGATGACCTTGCAAAACTACATTTCAGGTTCTTCTCCATAGAAGTGGAGTTTGTTTCTATTCACTTTGAATTTGCATTAGCCTTGTGACTAGCTTTGATCAATGGGACATTAGTGAATGTGACACAGAGACTTAAAGATACCTTGTATATTCAGGCTTCATTTGGTACACTTGAAACACTTTTGCCACTAGGTGAATAGTCATAGGCTAGCCTACAGCAGGAAAATAGATCAGGAGAGAGGCAACTCCAATTGTTGAAGATGATGCTTCAGACATGTGAAATAGTTCAGCCAAAAATAGTCATGTGCAGTGGCACAAGCCTGTAATCTCAGTGATTTGGAAAGCTGAAGCAGGAAGATCACAAATTTAAGGCCAGCCTCAGCAACTTAGCAAGGCCCTAAGCAACTTAGTGGGACCCTGTCTCAAACTAAACAAGGGTTAGAGATGTTGCTTAGTGGTTGAGTGCCTCTGGGTTCAATCACCAGCACCAGAATTAATTAATTAATTAACAAATTAAAAAATTAATATTTGAATCTGATTCTGATTATAAAGACTGCCTAGCAAAACCTATTCAAAATGCCAACCCACAAAATACATAAACTAAATAAAATATGTTTTTAGGCCACTAAGTTTTGGGAAGATTCAGTATATGGCAATTACAAGTAATTGGTCACTCAGAATAGTAGCCAAGGGCTCAGTCACTATGAGAATATAGTCCTGGGGAATGAAGACGGTAGAGTAGAACTAAGCAGCAAAATCTCAGCATGTCCACAGCCAAGAATTAGAGCAGCAAGAGAGCCACTGATCAGAGTTTAGTCATAATTTTATTTTCTTTAACACCTAAATTCTCAGCCTATTCTACAGCATTACTTCCATTTTCCACTTGGATTGAGAGAGCTGAAGAGAGCATTTTTAATATGTTTTTAGAGGTGTTTTAGTATATTATGGCTTTGTTCCGAAGTGGATGTAGTTGCTGAGGATTAGCTTCACCTCTCATGAGGTGTTAAAGATTGAACATACAAGTGTGATCACATTGAGTGGGTGTATTGACACTTAGATGTATGCCAAGCCCAATGCACACAGTGAAAAGAAAGCAGCTCACTAAAAAGTTTCTTGTATAACAGTAGAAGAGACAGATAATCATCCCAGCAGATGTGCACAAACCAGTGTAGAAATACAGGTAATATAAGAAAACAAGGAAATAAGATGCCTCCCAAAGTTCATAACACTGCAATAACTGACCCCATAGACATGCAAGTGGAGGAAATCCTGGATAAATAATTCAAAAAGTTAATTACTACAAGATTGATGTACTAAATGAAGACCTGAGGAGTTAACTAAGGCAGAAAATGGAGAATATTAAAGAACCTTTCAATGAAAAGATAGCAACAAAAAATTCTATTAATAAAATAAAAAATACAAATGAAACTCTCACCAATAGATTGGACTATATAGGAGACAGAATTCAAGCCTGAAAGACAAGGCATATGAACTTGAACACTCAGATATCAATAAAGGGAAAAAAAAAAGAAACCATGATAAGAATATGAAAAACTCTAGGACAATATTAAGAGACCAAATTTAAAAATCATTGTCACTGAGAAAAGAATAGAGAAACAGGATACTGGAATCACTGCCTATTTGGTAAAATAACAGAAACATTTCCAAACATTGGGTAAGAGGTGAACATACCAGGATCCATTTAGAACTTCAAATAGATAAGAAGAAAGAAGAAACTTTCCACAACACATGATAATTAAAATGCCAACTATATGGAAAAAGGATAGAATACTAAAAGCCTCTGGAGAAAAATGTCAGGTAACATTTAGAGGAAAGTCAAACAGAACAATATTGATTTCTTGGAGGAATCCTAAACCCAGAAGTGGCTTTTAGAGTGTTGGAAGTCCTGAAAGAAAAGAACTCCCAACTAACAACAGCTGAGAATACTTTCTTAGAATAAATTAGAATAGAGGTTCAACCTGCCAAAATCTTTGGGACACTATAAAGGTGGACTTACAAGGAAAGTTTATAACTATGAATGACAAAATAAAATATTTTAAAAATTCTAAATAAACAACTTTATAATGCATCTCAAGGTTTTAGAAGAAAAAGAATGAACAAATTCCAAAACCAGTAGAAGAAAGGTAATAATTAAGAGCTAAAATTAAAGAGAGAATAAAAAATACAAAGAATCGAAGCAACAAAGAGTTGCTTCTTTAAAGATATAAACAAGATTAATAAACCCTTAGCCAAATTAAGCAAAAGAGAGAAGACCTAAATTAATAAAATTAGAAATGAAAAGAGAGCTGTCACCACAGATATCACTGAAATTTAAATCATTAAGAACTATTTTGAAAATTTATAGTCCAATAATTTGGAACATGTAGAAAAACTGGATAAATTTCTAGACACACGTGACCTACCAAATTTGAACCAAGAGAATATAGAAAACATAAAAAGACTAATAACAAGTAATATGATTGAAGTAGGGGAAAACAAAAACAAACCTTCCAACAAAGACAAACCCAGGTACATGTATTCTTGTTGAAGTCTACCAAACCTATAAAGAATAACTAACAATCATAGTCCTCAAATTATTCCATGAAATAGAAATGGTAGAGGACACTTCCAAACTCATTTTATTAAGCAATATCACCTTGATATCAAAAATAAATATATCAAGGGGAAAAAAAGAAAACTACAGATCAATATACTTGATGAAAATAGATGCAAAAATCCTTAATAAAATATTAGCAATTCATGTTCAATAACACATTAAGATTGTATATTATAATCAAGTTGGTTTCAATCCAAGGATACAAGGATCATTCAATGCATTCAAATCAATACATGTATTCACTGCATAAAGAGAATTAAAGACAAATAAAATCACATAATTATCTCAATAGATATAAAAAGGCTTCCAAAAAATTCAGCATTCATTCATGATGAAAAAGACTAAAGAAACTAAAGATGGAAAGAATTTACCACAACATCATAAAGGCTATATTTGATAAACACAAAGCTAACCTTACACTGAATGGGGAAAAACTCAAAGCAAGATAGTACTTGAAATTGCATTCAGAACAATTTTAGCCAGAATAATTGGTCAAGAAAGGAAATAAGAGGGATAGAATTAAGAAAGAAAGAAATCGAATTCTCACTGTTTGCAGATGATATGATCCCATACTTGGAAGATCTGGAAAAACTTCATCAGAAGACGTCTAGAACTGATAAATTCAGCAAAAAAGCAGCATACAAAATCAACATTAAAAAATCAATAGTTTTTCTATAGACCAATAAGAGAATCTGCTGAAAATGAAATTAGAAAAAAAAATCTATCCAAAATAGCCTCCAAAAAAGTATATAGGAAAACATCTAACCAAAGAGGTGAATGACTCTTAAAACAAAAATTACAGAAAACTGAAAAAAGAAATAGAAGCAAACGCTAGAAAATGAACAGACTTCCCATGTTCAAGGATAGGCGGAATTAATAATGTTAAAAGAGCCATATGGCCAGAAGCAATCTACAGATTCAATGCAATCCTCATCAAAAGACCAATGACATTCTTCATAGAATTAGTATAAACAGTCCTAAATTTCATATGGAAGAATAAAGACCAGCCAAAGCAATTCTGAGTAAAAGGAGCAATGCTGGAAGTATTACAATGCCCAATTTCAAATTATACTACAGAGATATAGTAACAAAACCAGCATGGTACTAGCATAAAAGCAGGCATATAGACCAATGGAATAGAATAGAAGGCACAGAGACAAACCCACACAAATACAGTCATTTGATGCTGGACAAAGGTGAAAAAATGTAACAGGACAATGGAGAAAAGACAGCTTTTATAACAAATGGTCCTGGGAAAACTCCATATCCATATGTAGATACCTATGAAACTAGATCCCTATTTCACTTTGTATAAAAGTCAACCAAAGTGAATTGAATACCTAGGTATATCATTTTGCAACTTCTAGGAGAAAATTCAAGGTCAACAGTTCAACACATGGGCACAGGCAATGACTTCCTCAGTAGGATTCCTAAAACTTGGGAAATAATAACAAGAATTAATAAATGATATAACATCAAAATAAGAAGCTTCTGCACAACAAAGGAAACAACTGGAAGAATATTGTTTAGTCATCTTTTTTGCTTCTGTGAATAAAAGTCCTCAATTAGAGGAGGGAAGGTTTATTTTGTGACCCATGGTTTCAGAAGTCTCAGTCCATAGATGGCCAACTCCTTTGCTCTGAGCTGGAAGAGAGGCAGAACATCATGGCAGAAGAGTAGGGTGGAGGAAAGAGGCTCAGGACATGGAACCAGGAAGCAGAGGCCAAGGTCAATTCACAAAATATATACCCTAAAAACATGCCCCCAATGACTCACCTTTTCTAGCCATACCATACCAGTCTACAGTCACAAGTTAATCTCTATTCAGGAATGAACACACTGCTTAGGTTAAGGCTCTCACAACCCAATCATTTCACCTTTAAATTTTCTTGCATTGTCTCACATGAGCTTTTGGGAGACACCTACTATCTAAACCATAACAAGCATGAAGAGAACGCCTATAGAATTGGAGAAAATCTGCCAGCTAGTCTTTAGACAATATACAGATCATGTGAAGAACTCAAAACACTTAACACCTGAAATCAAATAACCCAATCAATAATTGGGCTAAAGATCTAACCAGACTTTTCTCAAAAGAAGAAATTCAAATGACAAAAAGATACATGAAAAAATGTTCAACATCTTTAGCAATCAGGGGAATGGAAATCAAAAATATACTGAGATTTCTTCTCATTACAGTTAGGATGGAAATCATCAAGAATATAAGTAATAGTAAATGTTGGCAAGGATGTGAGGAAAATGAAACACTTGTATACTCTTGTGAATTAGTACAGCCACTATGGAAATCAGTGTGGAGATTCCTGAAAAGAGTAGAAATGAAATGACCATGGGGCCCAGCTATACTAATCCCTGGTATTTATCTCAAAGAGTGAAAATCAGCATAGTATATAGCAATACATGCACACCCACGTTTTTAGCAGCAATTCATAATCACCAAGTTACGGTGTATATCAAGAGATGAATGGACAAAGAAAATGTGATATATATACATATATATATGTATATATATGACAGAGTTTTATTTAGTCATAAAAAAGAATGAAATTATGTTATTAGCATGAAAATTAGTAAAACTGGAGAACATCATGTTATGCAAAATAAGCCAGACTCAGAAAGTCAAAAGTTGTATATTTTCTTTCATATGTGGAAGCTAAAGAGAAAAAAAGAAAGAAAAAGTGAGGGCGGGAGACAGGAATATCACAAAAATGTGGAAGGGAGACCAGTAGTAGAGTAGAAAAAGAGGGAAAGGAAGGGAAGATAGGAAGGGAAGAGGAAATACTAGGTAATAAAATCAATTAAATTATTTTATGTGCACATACAAATATATCATGATGACTCACATTATGTATGATGTATAATCATAATGCACTAATAAAAATGTGCTCTCTCTATATATGATCAGAGCAGAGAGTCCTCCAGAGTAAAGACCATGTTGAGTGCTACCTCCATGAAATTAAGTATGGCCTGTATTCATCAGTTTTCTAGCACTACAACAAATGCCTGAGATGAAGAGGAAAGGCTGATTCAGGCTCCTATCTTTAGAAGTTTCAGTCCATGGTGGCTGGCCCCGGTGCTTTGGGGCCTGTGGCAAGGCAACGCATCATGGCAGACAGCACTGGGCAGAGCAAAGCTGTTCACAATCGATAGCAAATGAAAAAGGAAAAGGAAGGAGCTGGAATCCGACTGCACCCTTCCAGGACATTGTTCCAATGGGTGGAAGCTGCACGTGGCCCACTTTATAAAGCCTGTACCATCTCCCAATTGCATCAAGGTGGGAACACCTGAGTGGTTGGGAACATTGAATATACAAACTATAACAAGGCCTTTGAAATCAGACAGAACTGGGCCAAATCTAGGGTCTGCTAAGCCATTTTGAGCTAATCACTCCATCCTCTAAGATTAGATTCTTCATCTATAAAGTGATAAAGGAATAACTATAAAGTAATATATGGATGATAATACCTACCTTGTAGAATGTTAAGCAGATTAAATAAGATTACATTTATCATCTGCTTGAATAGCAGCTGGTACATGGCGAGAAATTAAAATGTAGTTATATCATCACACAAATATGACAACATTGAACAGCCTAGAAGAGAGATTAAATATATTATAAAGCCCCTTTGTAGAGGACACAACTCCAAGGTTTGCGCTAGCCTCACTGGAAGCTGCTAATACGTTTTGCTCTTGCAAAGAATATCACACTTGGTTTGGTGCCAATATTAAAGTGATCTCAAGGCCGTCAAATCTCCAGCTTCCAACTCCAATCTGCTCCCTTGAATTTTTCTCCAAAGGCACTCAGTGGCTTCATGCTATTGTAGTCCCCCACTATGCCATTTGGCAAAGCTACCTTCATGTAAGGGGGTCACCATCCTATGGGACAAAGTTCTTGGTCTGCTCCCCTCCACCAGCCCACCCATCCTTTCCCCTAATGCCCGTTTCTGGTTCATCCCTGCAAAGTAAAATGATTAAACTATCACAATACCTGGTGAAACACATGGGTTACTCCACTCCCTCTCCTAGGCAGCAGATCCATATCTTTTAAGTGTTTCGGGAATTTTGTTTCCTAGAAGCTGGAAGCAGACATCTATCTGAAGGGAGGGTTGGGGCCACTCTCCTCAGCATCTCACATCTTATTATAGGATCACGTGGATGCTGCTTTTTTTTCTCGGAGTCCTGGCATTCAAGGCAGCAAGAAAACCCAGTTGAAAAAATGTTTCACTGTGGAACAACCCACAAGAAATCCTGATCCCTGAAAAAAGGGATTAAAAAAAAAAAACTGTCTCAACATAGGCCTGAGAGCAACAAAACCCACTGACCTTGGACTGAACCACTAAAAATGTGAGCCAAAATAAACATCTCTTGCTTATAAGTTGTTTATTTTGTCAGTGATGGAAAGCTGACTAGTATGTCACATGATCTGGATTAACATACAAGAAAGGAAATGGAGTCTTATATCTGTCTATTGCTGGTGTTTGCTCATGTCTTAAGTGACTGTTATCAGAGTAAGCGTTTAATAGTGGTAATTTGAAGAAAGCGTGCCTGCTTCGCTGAAGTCTTAGTTCTGAGATCAACCTGAAAGGCAGCTAGGATACTCTTCTCTGTAATGACTTCTACAACTATCAGAGTTATTCACCAGGTGAAAGGAAGAGTAAGTATGGCATAAAAGTGGGACTGAATCCCAGTATCAAGATCATCTCATTTGTCAACCCACAAATTAAGAGATTGTTCAGGATGGAAATGGCTCCTGGACAGGGAGCACCCTGGGGTGACAAATCAGAGTGGGATCAGTAGAGCATCCATGCAGGGTGACCTGGCAAAGTCTGAACTGGATGAGGAGAAGAAGGTATCCAAAGGAAGGGGTGGCCCAAGAAGTACAAGGGAGGTGCCTACCTGTGATAAGCTTTAGACTGAGAAAGGTATAGAAAAAATTCTGCTGCAGGGCATCCAGCATGTGATGAAGAGGACATCTGCTGCCAGATGGCCAGCACAGAGGGCAGAACACAGCCTCCTCACAGAGAGGGGAATGGGTAACATAAATGGAGATGGATTATAATGTAAATGTTTTAAGGATCATGATAGCCACTTCTCTCGATGTTGGAAAAGGGGATTACAAATATAGAAAGAAGAAAACTATTTTGAATCCTGTGATGTGAAAAAGGAATTGAGAGTACTGGTGCAAACTTGTTGGAAAAAAAAATGTATATATATATATATATACATTTATATATATATATATATTAGGGGATATATATATATATACAAAATGTATATATATATATATCCCCTAATTTTCTAAGTCCCTAACTCCCCATTTGAGAATGCCAAGGTTACATTGCAGAAACATCCCAGATCTAATGAAGAAATTAAGTTTTCTAAATATCATTTGGAATATCATTCTAAGTGTTCTAAATATCATTCTCCATTAAATGGAGAAATTACTAACTCCAGAGTTGGGACAGGGAAACATACAAGATAGCCCTAACACATCTGTGCTAAAAAGCAGGGGATTGCTCAAAGGAGAAGGATTTGCCAAAAGAATACAAGAGACATTTTGGCAGGGTTCCCACTGGCCAATCAGCCATGAGTTGAACATGAAAATAAATATTGATAATAATGTATTATAATTCACTGAATAAAATAAGATACCACAAGTCCACATATGTTTAAATGAATAAATTAAATGTTTAACAAGTGATGAGACAGTCACAATTTCAAAATACTTCTCCACAAAAATCTTTCAGTGAGCAAACTTGCTCACTGTGAGACATCACCTTTACCAAGTTATCAAACATTGTCCATGATTGAAGAAATCAAAATAGTCCCCTACCTGTCAGAAAAGTACAAAAGCATGATGTCTGTGACATTTGTACCGAAGACACACAACACAAATCCAGTCATGAGGAAATATCAAACCAATCCATATGGAGAGATATAAGAAATAAGTTGCCCAAAGTTACAAAACCAAAGAAAGATTTGGAACTTTAGACTGAAAGAGAAGGAAGAAACTTGATGAATAAATGGAATTGATAGTTTTGACCTGGTCACTCTTGCTGTAAAGGACCATGCTGATCAATTAGTGAAATTTGATTGGCATCTGCAAATTAGAGACTGTATCTATGGATATTAATTTCCTGGTGTTGATTATTGCACTGTGGCTATGTAGGCTAAAGTCCTATTTTCAGGAAATGTCTATTAATGAACTAGAACTCATGGGGCATCACAGAGGCAACCTACTGTCATATGGTTCCAAAAGTGCCTACAAACATTGCCAAATGTCTCTGGCGGTTGGGCCAGGGGGAGAAAATTGTTTCCAGTTGAGAACCACTGGACTCACTCACCTGGAACAGGTAAAACCTGGGCTCTACTTGAATATTTTCAGGCTGCTGTTGTAAGACTACTCAGAAAACCATCAGCTTTGCAGAGCATCACAAATTTTCAACACAAAGATAAATGGAGCAGAAAATCCTAATACAACCAACCACGTTAACTTACTCTCCTGGGCACATAAACTATTAGACCTTGAGGAGTATACTATCCAATTTCTTCATTTTACTTAGGAAGAAGAATCATATTACTCTTTAAAAATAATTTTACATTTTTAATTGACATAGTATTTGCACACAGGACACAGTCTGATAACTTGATACATGTATAGAATGTGTAATGATTTTAGCAATTATTAGGCTAAAATGTGCTCATGAAAAGAGACTTTGACCCAGTTACACTTCCACTGAGACATTTTTTAAAGCCTCCTTCTGTATATTTGCATGACAGGAACATAGCAGTTTTAGCTTAACTTTCACTATTTTTCTTGGTAATGTTTTGCTGTTGCTCCATTATAGATTACACTGCTTGTTTGTTTCCTGTATGTTTACCTTAGTCCACTCTTATTTCATCAGCTGGAAGTGTTAAAAATGGTATGACATAGGGAAATGCTTATTATTTCACTCTTGCCTTCTCCTACTGTTACTCATGAGGGAGCTCTTATAAATAACACAATTTTTAAAGTTGAATGTCCCTTCTGAAGAAAAACAACATAAATCATTTCCTTTCTGAAGCTAAACATTTACATACCTAAGGATAAGGCTGTATGGGAAATGCTGATCAGATATAGTAAATCAGAGAGATGCTGGAGTCCAATACCTCCTAAGCAATAAGTAGGTCTTTCTAAATCAATACCCACAGGTACCAAAATACAGTTAGATAGGAGGACTAAGTACTATTGTTCTACAGTATCGTCGGGTGACTAGAGTTCAGAACAATCTATTGTATATTTTACAAAGAACTGGAGGAATTTGAAGCTTCCTGACAAAGAAGTGTTTCAAGATAGGGAACTGCTAATCACCTTGCTTTAATCACTTAATTATTTAATCACATAGTAGACATTTATTGAGTTATCATTCTATACTTCATAAAATGTACAATTAATATTTACTAAAAAATTTAAAAAGAAATAAATAATAAAAATCCCCGCTCTCTTACCTCCATAGTTTTGCTCACCTCAACAACTGCAACAGCCTCCTAGCTTGTTTATACCCAAGAATCTATTCTCCACCCCACAGCAAGAAGGATCCTTTTAAAATGTAAAGCAGACAAAAAATTTAAAACAGCTCTGGTGTCCATCAACAAGAAAGTTAAACAAACTGAGGCATATCCACACAAGGAAATATTATTCTACATTAAATATATATATATGTAATATATATATATATAAATGTTAGCATGGATGCATCTCGAATGCATTGTGCTAAGTGAAACTATATACAGCCTTACATAAGACTGTATACTGTATGATTGCCTTTATATCAAGTTTTGAAATAAGAAAAACTAATGTAATAAAAAAAATCGACTGGTTGAGGGCATAAAGAAGGTGATGATAATATTATTTATGATGGCAAAGGATTAGGATGAAGAGGTATGTGCATTTGTCAGTGATACACTTAAGATTTGTGCATTCAATGTGTGTCAAGTATTTCCTTAAGCAAACATATTTAACACCAGTTAGTGATATACATGTTGTAGTGGTTAGGGATGAGGTAACTGATACACCTTGTTTTGAAATGCAGCAAAAATAAACAAACAAATAAAATGAACGGGTAAATTAAATAAACAAATAAATGTTAATACACTATTATCTGAATGAGAACCTGTATCTCTAATGGTCAAGTCATATGATGAGAATAACTATCAGGCCCTTTGTCTGACAAGGTCATTTTCTCCCTGATGTGGAATCTACTTCAGCCAGAGTCATCTGTTGTCATGGATACTCATTTACTCACCTAACAGCTACCTAACCACCAATACACCTTTTTGTCCAGCTTTGCACTAGCTGCAATCCGAGCTGGAGTTCTCACATTTTAGTTGGGAACTCACATGAACACACCTGAAAGGTTAACTATGATCATAGACCCTCTGTGCTGACAGAAAGTGTATAGGAGCTTAGAGCTAAGAAAAATAAAACACTGGACCTGGTTTGGGTAAGAAAGAGGGATGGAAGAAAGAGGAAAATCTATGGACAAAAGCTAAGTGTAATAAAGAAAGACTCTCCTTCCATGTCAAAAATTTTCTCCTTCCGGTCAAAAAGACTGTCAAAATTCCATGTACCCTCTGTTCTTGTCACTGTGACTTGTGTAGCATAATGTCTGTCTCCTGTAGAATGACAAAGGCCATATGGCTACTTTTATTCTTACAATAATACTACTGACTTTAAATTTAAGTAACCTTTCCTTGGATCACAATGTGGAGTACACATAGTGCAAACAGCTTACAATCCCCTGTTCACAGAGCTAATGAAGTTAACATTGGTCTCTTAATTTTGTTTGCCTTTTCATTTTCTCAACATCAAGGAAAAGAAAATTAGATCAAAATTAATGTTTAGGCTCAAGAGACATTGGACTTCATGCCTACTCTCTTTATTACTCCAAATGTAATTAAGTATGTTGACTTCAATAAATGTACCTTCTGCTATGCATGCATCGATTTCAACAGTAATGAGTTTGCATTCATTATAATTTATTTTAGCCAGATAATTAATACCACTCTTGTTTATTTCTTCAATCATGAAAAAGAATGGGTGTTTGCTTATTTGTTTGCACAGGGTGATGATTCAATGGTCTTTTGTATGCTGCTAAATTGTGGTATAAAATAAGGTGCAGACTAAAAGGGAGCTTCAAATCTTCCATCGTTGATGTACTGCTCAGGCCCAAGCACACAGAAACCATTCCTTAAAAAGGCCCAGGTACATTGATTTTTATTCTATGCAGTTCAGAGGATTCTAAAAATCACTATGCACAGGTGGGCATATTAAGAATAATCAACTATATTCTTAGATACCTAAGAGTCACCTTGAATAATAATCTTCAGTCTAATAATTTTGCTTTGCTATTTGGGAAGCCAAGTTTTCTATCAAACTTATAATTTATCACACTGCTTTCAATCTTCTTCTCCTGTCTGTTTACTCTATCTGGTTGTTTCTGGTGTTCTGGTCCCTTTAAGTCTTTCCCTGACTCACAGGTAAATACTTGACTCCTTTTCTGGATCATTTTCCTACTGGATTTTGAAAAGTTAAGACACAGAAGAAAGAAAACCCAAGGGACAGACTTTACCTTTGCATCTTTTACCAAAGACTTTTTTCCTTCTTTCCTTGGTGTTTTAATGTTTTCCAAAGAAATAGATTATGTAATGTGTGTGTGTGTGTGTGTGTGTGTGTGTGTGTGTGTGTGTGTGTGTGTTATGAAGATACAAGGAACTGGCTCACGTGATGATGGAAGCCATATTCCAAGAACAACAATGAGCAGGCAGGCTAGAGCCTTCAGTAGGGGAGCTGAAGATATCCCTTCCAGTCTGAAGGCCAGCAAGCCCGAGACACAAAAACAGGTATTTCAGTCCAAGTCTGAAGGCTGGAACAAACCAATGTCCAGCTCATGCAAACAGGAAGATTTTCCTCTCAGACTTTTCATTCTATTCAGGTCTTCAATTGATTAGACTAGGCCCACTCACATTAAGGAGAGCAATGTGCTTTACTGGGTCTGATTCAAATGCTAATCTTACCCAGTAATGCCTTCACAGACACACCAGAATGATGTTTGTCCAAACAATTAGGCACCCTTGGCCCAGTCAACTTGATACATGAAATTAACCATCACATTTAGCTTCTTTCTCACAAAATATATAGCACCAGCACATTTATAGACTTTTACTGCACTTCCTTAAAGACTCACAGAAATAATGAAAGAAGACATTTTCTGAATATTTAATTCCAACGACTTTTCCAAAAAAAAAAAAAAATGACTTGTTGTATATCAGTAATGCAGTTCAACAGACATCTTTGTAGTGAGAGAAATGCCCTATAACCGTCCATCCAACAGTATCCGCTACTTACTTGTGACTGTTGAGCACTTAAAACATGGCTAGAGCAACTAAGAAAGTGAATTTTTAATTATATCCTAATTGATTTTAACTTAAGTCACCTTCTATGACTAAGGAGTTATCATATTGAATATCACAACTCCGCTAATATATTTTTTGAAAAGGAGATTAAATTCTCAAATATCCAGTGCTCACATGTATGAACCTTCTCATTGACCTTGCTTTGTAGGAAGAAAAATATCAAGAAAAAAAGTATATGATAGATATCTTGATGATTTATATCTTGCGATTAGGTTTGGGCTTCTGAGTACTGACCTCAAGGAACCACCAGAATGTAAATGAAAGACACAACTTGTTTCCTGCTCCATGTACAACTACTTTAAAATTATTGTTCTAATGAGTTCGCTCACTTCAATCCAATAGATGTCAGACATTGGGTCTCAGATATAATGATGCACTCCTCAGAGCTTCAATTCATTTAAGAATTACATTTGCATTTTAATTGCATGTTAAAAGAATTAGCTATGATACACGTTTCCTACATGAAAGAAGGGGGTTTCTAGAAAGAGAATGCATGCCTATCATTGTAGTAGGACTTGGAAACTCACTACTCTATCATGAGCTTAGGGGTTGTTTTAATCAGCTTTTTCACTGCTGTGACTAAAGGATCTGAAAAGAACAATTTTAGAAAAGGAAAAGTTTATTTAGGGGTGCACAGTTTCTTAGATCTCAGTCCATAGACAGCCAGTTCCATTCCTCGGGGCTCAAAGTGAGGCAGAACATCATGGTAGGAGAGTGTGGTGGAGAGAAGCAGCTCACCTGATGATCAGCAAGCAGACAGAGAGAGAGAGAGAGAGAGAGAGAGAAAGAGATCATTTGCCAGATACCAAATATACATCTCAAAGACATGCCCCCAATGACCCCACTCTTTCAGCCACAGCCTACCTGCCTTCAGTTGCCACTCAGTTTATCCCATCAGGGGATTAATTCACTGATGGGGTTAAGGCTTTCATAACCCAGTCATTTCACTTCTAAACTTTCTTGCATTGTCTCACACACCTCACATCCAAACCATAATAGGGGTCTCCCTGTCATATTATATAGATGTCATCTTCCATGTCCTAGGCCTTCCATTAGAATGGAGGGATGATCTGGAACACAGTAGAGAATTCTTAAAAGGAAGCATGACATTAATGATACTTACAGGCAGGCAAGGAACAAAAGGATCAGAGAAAACAGTTACTACTGTGCCAATAATTTCATGAATCAATAATCCATGAAAGGTAAGGCCAGTAGGTGCATTGAAAAAGAATGAATTCCTAATATTTGTTCCAAATATTCTAAATGCCATATAGATTATATTTGATCCTTATGATAGTATATAAATATTAAATCAAACCAACAACACCATTAAGTACACTGTCACTTTTTGACCAGATTTTCACCTCTGGAATTAAGTATTTTTAATACATAATACTTAATCCTCAAGAGTCTCAAAAAAAGATAATTCATGGAGTGCTAATAGAGATCTTAACAATTTTTAATACAAAAGAAATAGGTTGTTTACCATATCCCAAGGCCAAAAGAAAATAACTATACTGCCAATAGACCTTTAATAATGCAAAGCAGTCAACTGAAATTATACACTCCATTCCCTTATGAAGAATATCAATTCTCCTCACCTCCACTACAGAGTAGGGCATTGTCAACAGCAGTTGGAAATTTGGCCTTTTGCATCCTCAAGTAATAAACAAATAAATTTGAAAGAAATGCAAATTTAGTCCCAGGGCTAAAATTCTCTGTTAAAATCATGCAAATAATGTGTTTTTGATGAAATCCATTTTATTGACTTTATTCTTTCCCCCATGTCTAAACAATTTTTCTTCTAAAAAATTTCAGGGATGTCAATAGTTCTGTATCTCTTCAAGTCATTTCTAATATGTATTTGCAGCCTTTCACTTCCAGACCTATCAAAAATAGGAAAGTTCTGCTATCAAACCAAGCCAAAATCTACTGGCAGAAATAGAGATTGAAATGTCCATTTTTACTCAGGCTGTGAGGATGCTTTGGTAGGACAAAATGACACTCCCACAGAATTGAATATATTATTTTCCCCAGCAAAATGTTTACCTTTTTCCTGAAAATCAAAGGTATGGGCTTCTCCTAATGCAGAAGCACCAATATGTGCTATAACACTGAATTGAGCCATGGAGTAAGCACAGAGGCATTTGTGCAGTAGGATGATAGCTGTCCTTGCTATGGACACTACAGATTCATCTACACAGATTTATCCCATTCCTGAAAACAGTTCTTTATTGGTTTTTAGTTCTTTATTGGTTTTCACAATTCAGTTTGGGTTTGGACCAGGGTTTCTCCATCAGGGCACTATTTATATTTGCCTGGATAATTCATCGTGGAGGTCTGACCTGTGTATATAAAATGCCTAGCAACATCCTTTTTCTGTCCACCAGATGTTTGGGACAGTTGTGCCCTTTTTAATGAATTGACATGAGAAAATAAAAGAAAGAAAACTCACATGAGGATGAAAATTTCCCTTAATTCAGTCCCAGTGGGAAAACCCATTTGGGTTATCCTTTTGGTTGTTTCAGATAATTCAGATGGCCACACCCATTCTTCCTTCACTCTCAGGAGCCACACTTCTCAGAGAAGTTGTCAGAATGCACATTTGACATGATCTGGGAGAGAGATGAAGCAAACCAAATAATTGATCAATTTTCAATGCTTAAGCAGGTTTAATTTCTTGATGGTAACATCTAGAGATTGCAACAGAACATTCATTTCACTAGTAGAAAATAGAGTTTTGGAAAATTTGTCTCAGAAAGGCCTCAGTGACCTCTTTAGCTTGTAGTACAAGGAAAGCAAGCCAATGATGTGGCTTTTTTCCTGCTGCCCCACCTTCTCTTGCTCCCTCCTCAAATGGTCAGCCATGCAGGTGACAGACAGTATGTGGAAGTGACCCATGATCTAATAAAAAGTTAAATCCAAATTCTTTGAGTTTTAGATTATCCTTCCTTTTACTTAAATCTGATATGCTCTCTACTTTTTAAATAGTGCATTTTAGTTCTACATAATAGTGGGACTCATTTTGACATTCACAATTCTTATAAATTGTTCCATTTCAACCCCCAGTAGAGAAAGGGGAACCTCCATTTCCCCTTTCTCTTCCTCCCCACTCCCTTGATCCCTTTGCACTAGTCTACTGGTCTTTTTTTTTTAATGAGTATTTTTTTTAGTTGTTGATGGATCTTTATTTATTATTATTTATACGTGGTGCTGAGGATCGAACCCAGTGCCACACACATGCTAGGCAAGCACTTTGCCACTAAGCTACAGCCCCAGCCCCTCTACTGGTCTTTCTATTAATTTGTTGCCTTTTTAAAAAAATTGGTACATTATCAATATGCATATAAGTGAAATTCATTGTGGTATATTCATTGTGGTATTTCTACATGCAAACAGCATAGTGTGATCAATTTCATTCTGCAGTTCCACCCTTTCCTCACATCCTTCTATATAACACCTGAATCCCTTTCCTCCACTCTTCTGTTCTTGCTTCTTTAAAATTCCTTAATTCCTTAATTCATATGAGATAAAACATTTGGCCCTTGACTTTTTGAGCCTGGCTTATTTCACTTAACATGATATTCTCTAGTTTCATCCACTTACTGTGAAATGACATAATTTCATTCGTTATGCCTGAGTAAAACTCCATTATGTATATGTATCACATTTTTTTTATCTGTTCATCTGTTGATGGGCACCTAGGCTGGTTCCATATTTGGCTATTATGAATTGTACTGCTATAAACATTGTTGTGCATGTATCACAACAGTATGCTGATTTCATTTCTTTTGGGCAAATATTGAAGAGTGAGATAGCTAGGTCGCATAGTGGTTCTATTCCTAGTTTTTTAAGGAATCCTTATGCTGTTTTCCAAAGTGGTTGTACTAATTTGGAGTCTCACCAACAATATATGAGTGTAACTTCTTTCCCACATAAACAGAAACTTAAAGAATTCATGACTAGTAAGCCAGCACTACCCAAAATACTTTTTTTCTCTCTAATTTTAAAATCTAGATTAAATGTTAGTTTGAGGTAGCTTTTAAGAGTTCACATTCATCAACATCATAAAGAGAGCTGTGTTGCCAGAATGACTTTCAGTGTTAAAACTCTAGGTTCCCTCAGAATGTGGGTAGCTAGAGCTTGGAAGACTGCCAATACACAACAGATTTTGATGACAGGGTGATGATGGAGATTGGTAGGAAAGATAAAAACGAGTCTTGAAAGTCAGATAGGATTGGAGGTCAAAACAATCCAATCACAATTCGCTCAAAGACTGAGAAAGAGGACTAAAATAGAGTCAGTATAGAAGTAGACAGAAAAGAGCATGGAACACCAAGTATCAGATGCAAAATAACAACCCAGCATCATTCTCTGGGAAGATTACATAAGTTTAAGTCAGTAAATTTGGATACAAATAGGGAACCTCCATTTTTAAGCAAAAGACCTCTGTCTAGGCCTCAGTTTCCTCACCAGCAGAGTACACATCTCATAGAGATTGTTGTGGGTTGACACAAAATAACAGGTGAAAACATTTAGCATAGTATGTGGTCACACAGCAGTTCTAAGTAAATGGTAGTTTGCTTATTTTGAACCTTCCTCCCAGAAGCAAGAAGCAGATGATCTGAAGGAGTCAATGCCACAGAACAAAGCAGGCAGGAGATTAGACTCAAGGTAACTCATTTTGTATCTAAGACCTCAGTGTTTTACATAATCCCATAATGTAGAGGCCAATGCAAACATGGTTTATGAAGCCTCACAGGTAAGTTGAAGAAATTGAGAACACTGACATATAGAAAGCATAAAGACAGGAATGCCCTAGTGGTCAAAGGCGGATCTCAAAAACGGATGGTTTCTGCAACTGAAAGGCTTCTATCGTTTGAGGATTTTTCTTTTCTTTTTCTTCCCTGCCTTTGCAAATCTAAGAACCTTTGAAATCTTTAGTGATACTCCAGCAAAGCAAAGGAATTGTTAGAGACCCTCACAGTGTGAAGCCAACTGCGCTTGGCTCAGGGCGTCTGCAGAGAGCCTCTTCTCTGGATTTGTCCAGTAGACTGACACCAGCCCCTCTGGTGTATACTAAGACAACAAACACATCAACAGGAAGCTGGTTTCTAAAAGTTTGGGGCCCACAGACTACCAGGAAAACACAAATTCCAATAGGCCAAGATCACAGTGTCCCACTAGAGGGACTCTCTCAATATTTCTGGCACTAATCTTGCAAATATGTTTTAGTACCTGCACTAAAGAGAAGGAACTGAGGCGTACAGAACACATTCTTTGTCCAAGGCCACGTTCAGTTATAAATAGCAGAGACAGGAGTCCAACCCTGGTCTGTCTGATTAGTTCTTTCCAAAACAAAAAGAGAAGGAGAGAAGGAAGAGAACGGGGTGGGAGGGGACAGTGGGAAGGAAGCAGTTTCTGTTGGGTGCCTGTTGTTCTCCTACTCCTGAGAGTTGCTATTATCCACATTCTCTGTAGAACAAGCCCTTTACTTCAAGCCTGGCTTGACAATCTTGACTTTAATAACCAGGACTTGAGACAAACCTGTTTTTCTTATTTCCAGGCTGTCTTTTAATGTCCACAGCTCTCCTTTTCAAAAGGTGATTTTGGTATAACAGAAGGATGTGGTAGCCTCTGATCCCAGCCACAGCTTATCCTGGCAGTAGAGATTTTGCCCTCAGCAAATAGCTGCCCAAATAACTGGCTTATCTCTTGAAATCATCCTACCTGGGTATCACAAGCTCTGGAAATTCACAAATAGAGATGAGATGCTGTGGGTGTAGCTCAGTGACAGAATGCTTGCCTAACATGTGCAGAGCCCTAGGTTTAATACTTAGCACTGTGAAAGAAAGAAAGAAAGAAAGAAAGAAAGAAAGAAAGAAAGAAAGAAAGAAAGAAAGAAAGAAAGAAGGCTTAGATGCATAGCTTTTATTTTTTAGGTTCCCATAAAAGGAAACATATTCTATTAATCATGAAACTTAGCCCAAATCAAATTGTTTGTTAAAAACAAATTAGTTGATAATATTAATAACATGGGTTGTATGTTACACAAACCATCCCTTGCCTGTCATGCGAAGAGGGAAATCACATTGCAGGCTTACAAAGATAGGCATATTAGAGCAATCAGGACTCACACTGCTTCCTCCTTCTACAGGACAATTATAGCCTAAATGGCTTAGAAATAGCTCCCTGATTTCCTTGACATTTTCTTATGCACTAGTTTCATCTGTACTGACAATAGTGGGAACCATGATTTCCAGCTTTTCCACAGAGACTCATGGGACCCTCCCCGTATCCACTCAACTCTGAGAAACCCACACTCACCCCACCCAGGGAAGCACAGCCAATCTATTTGTTTATAGTTTGATTTTCTCCATGAGTTTTATCTGAAAACCAGGATTCTATGGTTTAAAACAATGGGTTTTCAAGAGTTGTAAAAAACCAACCAATGTGTATCAGTTTGTGTCCACTGAGAAGCCTACATCAAGACTTGATTACAGGTGTAAGATGTGTTTGTGGAAACACCTGTGGACAGTAAAGGGCGAGAGAAGGCATAGGTAGGGAGATAATCAGACATGGATGCTAGAGTCATACTTGATATTGCATGGAAAAAAGAGCCTCAACTATAGCTCTATTTGAAGATAGTCCGAGCCAGGCCAGTGGGAAGTCTCTTAGCTCAAGTGGACCATTACAGGTATCCTGCTAAGGCAGGAATTTCTGGTACTTTTCTTAACTCTACCTTGTTTAATCACAACTGGGAACAGCCTCAAGGAAGTGTGGTCTGGACTGGACAGTCCCTCAGTTTCTTCTATCTCTAATGATGTCCTTGTCAAGGTTTCAATGTTGTATTCTTCCCATTTCTATCATTCTTTGCATAGCCATTCCATCTCTGGCTTGAATGTGTGGCTCAAAGATGCCAGTAAGGTTCTGCCTCACTGGCACACCATCCTAGAAATGTTGGTGACATGGTTCAGATATTTTAAAAGTTAGAAATGAGAACTCACTCCTAAAGGCAGATTTCTATATACTATGACTTACATTTTTGAGAGTGCATGTATGCTCATGTGATAGATTTATTTGTGTGAAGTTATCTGAAGTTTCTCACCACCCTCCCATTCAAGTGATTCCATTGCTTTGGCCAAGTATTCCGAAATAGACAAATTCACAGTAGTGGAAAAGTTTTGAGAGGAGTTGAAGGAGTAAAATTTTTTTTAAAAAATTGTTATTGTGGTTTGTCTTTCAATCTCTCAAAATTAAGTTATAAAGACATAAGGAAATGAAGTATATGCTACAAATTTCAGATGGGGAAAAAAAAAAAAAGACCCTACCTCCATTCCCAGTACCAGATAATGTTGCCTAAGGTGTGATAGAAAGAACTTCAGAAAGGAAAAAATAAAGACAGCTTAGATTCTGGTAAGTCCCTGATTACAGCCTAGTGTTTCCTTCCAACCCAGGACTCAAATCAGGTGGGTAGAGGCCATGTAGCTGATAAATAAACCCCAAAGTGCAGGAAGACCTCCAAGGACAGGGAAGGGGCAGACCTGTGTCTTCCTTCCTGACAAAGCCCAGGCAGATTATAACAGTGGTCCCTTCACCTTCTGAATATAGCCCTCATTGCTCTAAGGTTTATTTAAAAAAAAAAAAAGTGTTATCTTTTCTTCCCCTAGATAATTGCCCTTGAATATACCCACTATAGGAAGGAGACGCCTGCTGAGGATCTGGGAAGTAAATATCTCCCAAATTAACAAGTGAATGCTAATACACCATCAGGGTGTCTGGGGACCCCCTACCAGAGCACACCTGGAATATAACCCTTGAAGTCCCTTTAAAACTTCCCTGTCCTGATCAGGAGAGTCACTGCCTTTGGGATAGGAGTCCCCTGTGTTTTTCCTTTGCTAGCAAAGCAATAAACTTTCATTTTCCTTTTTCTCAGAACTGTGTTCTCGTTATTAAATTGGCATTGATTATCATTGAGGACAGAAACCAAGCTTTCTGTTACAAGGTGACAAACATCAAGTCTCGATGGTAAATGGTAAGTGCCTGGCAGAGAGTATCTGAGATAGAACACAGGAAGTGTACAGAATACTCTGAAGTTTCCCAGGCTCCAGGAATAGTCAACCAGTCAGATGCATGAGCTGATGACCTAAATGGAGTTTCCAGATTCTGACAAGGGACCACAGAAGAAAGGCTCCATCCAACACTCCACGTGTGGTCCATGAAGAAATAGTGATCCATAAACTGGTTATTATGAATCCCTAATCAGTATAAAAAAATAAATTAAATATTTCCATTTTTAAAAATCTAAATAAATAGGGAAATGTATAGAAATTATTTATAAAGGTTTATAGCAATTTGACAATGTCACAACACCTAAATGCATGACTCTTTTTGAACGTGGTGTGGAGCAATTTGTGGTATGGAGTTTCACGTTTGTATGCTAATTGTATGCTGAGCTGCACAACACAGGAATGGCACAGAACGCTTAATGAAACATCAAGGAGGGGATGCTCATCATTTCAGATATTTTTAAAGCACTGGCCTGGTCCAGACACAAGAAAACTGAAACAGGACCAGGGACGCATCAATGGATGTGATGATAAATATTAATGGCTTAAGTCTAGACAGAGCATGTTACATGGTGGAGAATACAGCCAGCAGCTGTAGCTCAGTTACTCCTAAATACCACCTGGGCTGGGGACCTAAGTCCCTAAGAAAGTACTGAAGGGAGAAAATTTACAGAATTGGCCAGATTATATAAATGACTAGATCTCTAATACTACATATTGCGAGAACTCAGATTAAATTTAATTACAGCAAACTTTAAAAGAAAAAAGAAAAAGACACCACACCACACTAGGTTTGTGGTCAGACAAAATATGTGCACTCTTGAAATATTCCTGAACAGAATGTTCCAACAGAAATTTCCTAATGGCCTGAGATGGCTAAGATAGCTCCAGTTGAAAATATTGGAAAAATGCTGTTGAATAACAAAATTCTGCTCCTTCATGATCAAAAGGAAGCCTAGATTTTTTTGCTAAAATAAAACCAAAGAAGTTTGAGGAAATATTTGTCAATCAACATGTGTTAATTCATTTGGGGCTGAGGATGGGACAAGGTATGGAACAGCGTCCCACCCAACTAACATTAAGGGAAAGAGGACTTACTGAAAGGAGACCCATGAACAGGAGCACATACATGATTAGGTCACCACTGGAAACTGGGGTGTCCTGCAACTGGACGCTGCTTGGGTCTCCTCTACCTCTAATCTTGTCTATCTTGAGTTGTTCAAGGTGGGTGTCATTTCCTGCTTCTCTGCATATTTGTTCCATCTCTGGTCACAGACTTCTTTTGAGCATTCCCACTTGCTGTCCATTATAGCCACATGTCAAGTCTACATCTGCCTTTCAATCTCAAACAACACTGCTGCCTAAAACTTAGCCAAATTCCTGAACCAGAGAAATAGATTGGCATTTTTTTCTCCCTTGAAGTAGACCACACAGATAGCATCCCTCTGACCAATCTTAGGTAGACTGCTCATGGGTTGGTTATTTGCCTAAATCTAATCAACTTTGTTCCATTAACACGGGGGACTGGGCATGGGGAAGACTCACCAGGGCCACAGGGATAAAGACCACTAGGGCCACGGGACTACTTTACCACTAAGGTCAATGTGCAGGAGAGTTTCACTCATACATGGGCAGTGGGTTTGGTATTATGAGTCTTGGTCTATACAAAACACCTGGGCAAGGACTGCCTGCAAAGCCTACCTTTTCTCTTTGCCAAGACTCTTCAGGAAAGGCTAGCAGGAACCCTTCAGGCCCATGAGGTAGTCAACACAAACTTGTACTTTCTTTATATTCGTCATAATATGGACTTGCTTCTCAAGTGTTTTCACATATTCTACACATATTCTACTCTCTTTTTCTATCTCTATTTTTAAAATGGCAGAAAGGATGATTATAGAAATATGTAATTACCCATTCTGAGGTTGGCTGCTATTGGAATATGGTATGATGGCCACTGGACTCTTTGGCTGTTTAATATAAACAATCCTAGTCTGGGCCAATGGCACCTCACATGATGAAATTGCAAAGACAATAGAATAAGCAACAGGGAAGCTGTGTGCCTTAACTTTAGTTTTTAGAGTGACTGTAAGGAGCATATGCCATGGGCATGCCTGGACATGCAGGGGATTCACTGAGTTGCTGGCCATAAGGAACAGCAGCCACTGACTTGCTTAGTCATGCCTGCTTGCAATGATGGGGGCCGAAAAAGGAGTCCAGCCCATGCAATCGAGGGCTGCAAAGGGGCCCAGCCCATGTAATCGACAAAGGAGCAACGAGGGGCACCTAACGGCAGGCCTACTGGTTATGATTGATAGAGGGGCTCAACCCATGCACATGCACGAAAGGAGGGCCCAGTGACAATTATACTATCTCGCTGGACATAACCAATGGACATTGACTTTTACTGGGTGTAAACAATCACCAGCCCACACAACCAACTTGGTCCACACCACCAACTTGGAACTGCTTTTAAACTGCTGGCCCTGCTACAGTTTTGGGTCTTGCTCCAAGGACATCAGTGAGACCGGCCACCTTGCTGTTTGTCCCTGGGTCAGCTCCACCATTCTCTGACGTCCAGCCATCAGCTGAAGAGAACCACCAGACAAGGACAACACCTGCTCTTTGGCTAAGGGAAGTCACCTGGCATCAGAGGTACTTTGGGGCTTGTGGTTGCCCTAGGATTGTGCGAATTAATTGTAATGTTTAGTTGCCCTAGGATTGTGTGAATTCCAAGCAGGACTTAACCGCCCTAGAATAGTGTAACTTACCTGATTAGTGTGCATCAAATGCTAGTTGGGGTGCTCCAGCATGCCCAATACTTTTTGCGTTAATTAATTATATTGGATGATTGTTGTGATTGAACATACACTTGCATTTAAAGACAATCCGCCTCCAAGTAATTATTAATTATTCATGCCACTCGTGACACTGACATAATTGGATAGTGAGCCCCTTTACCCCAACCAACATTTTAAAGTCCTTTGCAGCAAAGAAAATATGTTACATTTCTTTTTCTACTATCTCTAGATAATTAGGCTCATATTCCCTTGACTTCCTGAGTTCCTCTGTCAGCTCCCAGCTTTCCTGCTCTTTCATCAAGATCAAGTGTGTTTCTCACCACCTCTATGGGGTCAAGCAACCTCTAGTGGCAAAATGGCTTCCCTGGTACATCTGGACCCAAGTAAAATCCAGGAGCTCCTTTCTCTGAGGACAGAGAGCCGAGCTGAGCTGTCAGATGTTTCCACACCCTCTAGACAGTTCATCTTATCTAAAACAACTGCTGCTATAGGGAACAAGTGATGAAAAAGAAGTTGGATAAACAAGTTTTGTAAACTTTATGGCAATTGGTCAGGTCACAAAAAGGTTTGGGGTGTTGCTGTTATTTCAGGTGTTACTTATAGTCATGGGTGAACAATGTGGATTTCCAAAGTGTTGGGAAAAGATGTACGTTCTTCTTGGATGATCTGATAATTTGCAAGGTAACTTTTGGTGAAATTTGAAAAACAGTTTCAAGGTTAAAGTAGCCATCCCAGACATATAAAGGGAGGAAACATCTACAGGCAAAGCGAAGGCCAGATCAAGCTCATGACAGGGCAGAGATCTAACCTGTAGCATACTGTATCATGGAGATCATAAAGCATACAGGCCCCTGAGGGTTCACTCGGAAGCAAGAGGAAAGGAAAAGGAAGAGCAATACCTGCTCACTTACACGTCTCAGCTTAGGTGAATCTTAGGAGTTTGGGGAGCAAGGGGATGAAAAGGCCAGGGTGTCCCTTCAATGAATGTCTCACTACATGGAGGCAAACAATGTATCCACTTAAAGTTTTAAACTATTTGGTTAAAAGAACCAAATAACTGATAAATTCTCTCACCTGTTGTTAGAATCGTGAAGTTGAAGTGTTCCTTCAAACATTGCCTCTAGGTGAGAATTAGCTTCAACATTCAAAAAGGTAAACAAACACAGTGTCTAAATGATAGTAAAACTTTCACACAGGGTACAGAGGTCATTTAGATTATAAAAGCTGTAATTGCCCAAAGACTGTTTATTTAAAATTCAAAGAACACGTCTCAATTTTAACATGCAGTTGAACAGAGAGCTCATAATACCAAGAACTCAGACTAACTGCCGCTTTTCTTTGTTAAGGGCAGAATTTGTAAACACCAGATTGCAAGAGAATATGATGCAGGTAGATGAACGTGAATCAGCAAGGTGGCTTTGCATTTATACCAAGAAAGCTGCTACTGCTTTGCATTGTCCAGGCAGGGGTTTATACAAAACAATAGCATAGAGAAGTTGACTTTTAGTAAGACCACATTTGTGAAGGTCCATGGGTTTTCAGCATTATTGTTTAAAATGTATTTCATAAAGAGATGAGCTTTGTAAAGTTTCAGGAAGCTTGGAGCTCATTTAGACTACTCTCTTCTAATGTTAAGAGGTGAATCACGGAGCAAAGAGGTTGAAGGCACACAGCCCTCTTGGTAGAATAAGGACCATAGTTTTCACAATATTTAGTATTCTGTTTTAAAGAATGGTTCAGACCTAGTATTGAGAAATAATCAGATTTATCATCAATATGTGAATATGATATCTATATCTATATATTTATATATACACTCACTAAACATTCAGTAAACCTTTGAATAGTATATGAGAAAATAAACTAGTGAGTATTGATTGTTACTGTGGTGGGGTGGTGGGGTATTATAATTAATATATTTGAATCCATCTCAAAATATTGGTTAAAAGACATTCAAATCCAGACTAAAGTTATGGAACCTTATTTAATAGCCTAAGTCACACAGCAGATAATCTCTTTTGATTCAGATTATCTTATTCTCCTACCTTTTGAGTTTATATTCGATCTAATATAGTTTCTAAAAAGAAAATACATATAAAGGAGTGAGGAGGTAAAAAATTCAAGGATTTTCAGTCTTCTCCAATTTATTATTAAAGACACATATGGTACTTTATTTTCCAGTAGTCTGAATTTAAATTATCCCAATTGTTGGCATAAGATTTCTATTTAGTTCATACACAAAAGAAATGTTACTGTAAGAATAAAACTCTAAATAGATTAAAGGTAAACCTTGAATTTAATGAAATCTTTGGGATTAAAGAATATTGTCCTAAGATGTGTGTTTGTATTCTAGTGCCTCAGCATCATAAATTTAATAAAATCCAGTTAAACCCAGGCGAGGAAAAAACACAAAGATTCTGGTTACAAATGGCATAAATCCAAACCAAGCAGGATTAAGCTAAATAAGGAAGTTTCATGTTCACAATAGAAACATTCATAGAGAGGAAGGCCTGGATCAAGGTGCTCAAAAGATACATCCACGAAGATACCTCCACCCATTACTTGGCTCACCTTTTCTTCATATAGCATCTTTCTCAGGAAAACTTCCCCTATATGATATTCCCTTGAAGAATTAGATGTGCATCATTATGGCTCCATGCTCCGCAGAAAGAACATTTCTCATTTCCATGTAGGCCAGCAAGATTCCTGAAATTGAGGCTAACCTGGACAAATATGGCTCATATAACCAGTACTCATAGCCAGGGAAAGTAGGTGTGCTGATTATGCAGGTCCAGGTAAGTAAATCCAACCATTACTATGGACTATGAGCACAAGAAGGGTGGTTTACAGAGAAAAATCTGAGTAAAATCATCCATCAACAGAAATATAGATGCCAGGTAGTCAAAAATTATGGTATGAGTGGGAGTCAAGCCACCTCACTGTGGGAGTGAGAAGTTACATATGTTGAGCTGAGAGGGTAGAGGAGTGGCAACACTCCAATGGTAGCAAGAACATAGGGAAAGATCTTGTTTTCTCATAAAATCCTCCAACCAAAGGAACCAGGGCTCCATGGAGCAATGCCTGACTTTAGGACTAGGACAAATCTACAGAATTGTTTAGGGCCAGAAAGTAAGGAAGTACTTTCAGAAGCAAAGAACACACACAAGATATGTTAAAGTGATAACCAAACCAACGGAAAAAGTTCCGGATGACCAAAGATAGAAAACATTCAATAACAAATTAAATAGTATTGCATTTTCACACAAGGTATAAAATAAATATCCACAAGTGCATACTGACAGAAATAATTGATGAAATGAAGTAGAAATTATACAACCTCCCATGCAGAAGGACTCCAGATATTTGCATAAATGCACTCTCCTCAAAGAGAGGGACACTCCTACTCCTTAAGTGTGGGCTGTACATAGTGACTTCCTTTCAAAAAGTATGGACAACAGTAACTGGACAGTGGATAAACTGGACAAAACCCACCTCATCCAGGTGAAGAAGACTGATATCAATGGTGATAAGTGAGGCTAACTGTATATATGTTTGATATGACATGAAGAGAACAGTATTTTACCTACATGGTCTTCCTCCAAAAAGCCATAATCCAGTCTACTCAAGAGAAAAACATCTTATAAGTCCCACTTGAAGGACAGTCTATAAAATACCTGTCTAGTACTCAAAACTCCAAAGGTCATCACAAACAAAGAAAATGAGAGATCATCACAGCCAAGAGAAACTTAATGACTAAATGTACATGATGACTAAATGTAATTTAGAATCTTGGATGGGATCCTGGAACAAAAATATTAGTTAAAACCAAAGAAATCTGAATGAAATATAGACTTTAATGAATAATAGTATGTCAATACTGGTTCATGTATTAAAAATGTCACACGAATGTCTGATGTTACTAACCAAGGACACTTGATGCAGAAGATATGAGATCTCTTGTACTAAACTCTCAATTCGGCATAAATCTAGAATTGTTTAAATTATTTATTTTAAAAAACAGCACACCAAAAAAAGACAAAAAAGATAAAATGACAGAAAACTCAAGAGGTATAGAAGTCTAGTATCTATCCATGAAGAATTTAAAAGGAGAGGATAGAAGATATTTGCATAAATGCACCCTCCTCAAAGAGAGGGACACTCCTACTCCTTAAGCGTGGGCTGTACATGGTGGGAGAGATAAACAGCCTCCCCACCAAAATGCCCATATCCTAACCCACAGAACCTATGAACAGATTATATAGTTATGATTAAAGTTAATGACCTTCAGATGAGGATATATCATCATCCAACTAAGACCAATCTAATCATACATCTTTACAAAGAATCAGCTCAGGCTGGTTTGTAATTTATAAATGTCTTATTTGGCTAATAAAAATAACACTCATTTTACATAGTTCTTATATGCAAAAATTTCCATTTCTGTAGTTTAGTTACAAAAAGTCTTACACACTTCGATGTTTAGTCTCCATAATATATATAACATGTAACTAATTTCACAAAGTAAAAACTATGGGACTAGCTTTTCAGTCCATGACTCACTACATTCACTATGGTCAGTTCCCAACCACATTTCTTCCAAGGTCATCAGTGCTGGTTTCTGGCATCTGTTAGAGTTCATGCACAGACAGAAAATGTGAAGCTGTGTTATAATAATCCCAGTAATAAACCCAGATGTCATTTTATAAAAACACATAATCAAAAGAGGGAATAGACCCGCAGGTGAAAAGTGCAGAAAGTAATAACATTAGGAGAGTATCTGGATGTAATTGTCAGACAGCTGACCGTGAGTATTTGGGCACCTCTGCTTTCGGGAAGCCATCCGTGGAATGCATGAGGACCTTCTCTGGGCATGGCAGCCAGAGAGGAGATAGGGCTGGCCTTGTGAACTTCCTGTAGCATTACTGCAGCAAAAGACCGCCAAATGCATGTGCCCTCCTCTTCCACTCTACTAGGAAGGTCCTTGTTGCAGTACCGGAAATGGGCATACCCCGTGAGGAACCGAGCAGCCCACCTGCCCCTACCATTTTCCTATCTTGGTAAAGAATATTTGATGGAAGGCCTTTGAATTTTCCCAACATAAATAAAGCAGAGGCGGGCTCCTTTGTCTTAGAAGCTAGACGCGTCTGCCCTGCATCCCCATCCTACCTTGGCTTTTGAAACTACTTTCTGTGTTATGTGGTTATATCACCATTTTATTTCCCTTAGCTCTCATTGTTCAGCCAGCCCATTTCCACCAGAGGGAACTTTGTCTCCACCACCCGCGTGGGGCATGGGCAATAAGTGGCCCCTGAGACAGGGATCCTCAGCGCGTGGAATTGAAAGGTAACTGGCCCTCTCTCATAGGAAAATCCCATTTGTGGATTAGCATATTGTGGATTAGTATTTTGAGAGTAAGGAGAGAGGAAGTGATTAATCATGGGATGTTAAGCATGAGAATTCTGTCTTCAGAGAAAGAAATTTATTTTGCAATTTTGAAGAAGATAATAAGACAGAAAGAAAAGGCATAAAAAGAGCCCAGCTCACTCAGTTCTTAGAAACAATTAGGGAAATTTGTCCATAGTCTTGTGAAGAGGAATTGCGTGATTTACATACTTGGGAAGAACTCAGCAGGGAGCTGCATGCAGGATGCATTTCAGCTGACCTGCCCAGAAGTATGATCAAAAATATAGAAAAATTTGGACTGCAATGGAGATGTGTTTATAATCAGACCACCACCGCATTGGTCGATGGTCTTCCAGAGACTTACTTGTGAGCCTCAGAGATGCGGTTAAAAGTCCAAGACCTAGCAAACAGTCTTGCTCAGCTCCTAGTACTTCTCTGTCTGCAAGCAATCCAACGGAGCAAAGACAGGAAGAAAAATTAAGGGTGCAACAAAATCACGCCCCAACTGTAGCTGCCGAAAGTCAGAGAGAGAGAGAGCATTAGGGCAAAATCAAAACATGCTTCCTTCCTTGGGAGCCAGAGGCAGGGAAACAGCCTGCAGGCACAGCCAGAGCACTGTGTGCTGCAAGCAAAAGGCAGGAAAAGGACCCAGATCAAATTTCATTAGGAAGAGAGATGCAGGAAGATGGGGTAAGGGGACTCACCACTGGACACGGGAGGATTCTCCGTCAGAGGAAGAGTTTGAATTAGAAGCAGACCTCCATAATTTGCATTTAAATGGTCCTGCTCCGGAGATCCACCCTCCCTCTCAGGAAAGGCCAAGGCTTACACCCTCAAACATGGCTGCTGCAACACTCCCCACTCCAATGTGGTCTCAGAATCGCTTTATAGGAGACAGAAAATATTTCAAGATTTAAATAATTTTCAATTTTTGAACAGATAGATGAGCAAAACCAACGTGTATGAGTTTATACTGTCATTTCTTTTAAAACATTAAAAGAAGTAAAATTCGCTTGATCCAGGTATGGTCCAAACTCATCTTTTGTTCAAAGCCTGATAGAATCAATATGAAATGTGTTAGGTCAGATCAGGGTCCAGGATCAGGGCAGCTACAAAACGGAGCTGCTAGCCAGACGCCGACGTCACCAGTAGACATGCCTCCACCAGTAGTCAATCAGCGGGGTTTTCCTGACCTATCCAGGAAGGACTCTGGCCTTCTCTTCCTGCCCCCAAGCCCTCCCCTTCCTGACCGGGCTTTTTGAAATTCTCTCTACACCGGAGACCCAGCGCCATTTCTCCTGGACACACTCTGATGGATGGGAGGATTCAGCCTGAGCGCGTGTATTTTCAATAAAGCCTTGCCGAGTGGCTTTAATTCATCTCCTTCTGGTCATATAGTCTTTACAAAATGAAGTTCTGCGGTCTCATGACTGGGTGACACTAGCTAAAGCATGCCTTTCGAGACCAATTATTGGCTGTGGAGATCTAATTGGATGGATTTCTGCTCTGAGCAAGCAGAAACTAATAGAAGGAATGGAATTAATATTTCAGTAGACATGTTGACTGGGACAGGACAATTTACTGATTTAGAACAACAGTTAAATTATGCTTTACAAGCTTATGATCAGATTAGCCCAAGTGCAAGAAGAGCATGGAGAGAATTACCTACTAAAGGAGAAAGAACTCTAGATTTCAGTCAAATCAGACGGGGCCAGGAGAGAATTTTTCAGATTTTTAGCGCATCTGTACCAAGCTGCAAACCTCATAATCAGAGACTAAAATGCCTCTGAAATATTAGTCAAAGAGCTAACTTTTGAAAATGCAAATAAAGTTTGCCAGGAAGAAATTCGACCACATCGTAAAAACGGATCAATTTCAGATTATATGCATCTTTGTGCAGACATAGGACAGAGACATTCACAAGGTTTAGCCATAGCAGTCATGTTAAAACAGGCTTTCCAGACTCGTCACAAGAGAGCCATTATCAGATGCTGTGTTTTTAATTGTGGAAAAGCAGAGCACGTGGAGAGAGATTGCAAACCTCACAGAGACATGGGAGGGGCAACCAAGAGATGCGGGAATGCCGCACCCAGCAATCATAAACTGACTGCTTCCACTTATGATGCAGGGAAACTGGAGGCCAGGCCAGCACCGCAGCACCTCCATTAAACAATAGGGGTGTTGCAATCTGCTCCTGAGCAACAGCTATTGGCTCCAAGTCATCTGTCATTCACTCTAGCCCAACCTCCTTATGGCGCAGGCCCAATCTCAGGACACAGATGGGATTTTTTCAGCTAAGGAACCAGGATCTAGGAGCTCCATCCCACCTTAGAATTTGTACTGACTCCAGAGATGGGTCCACAAATAATTCCAACAGGAATTTATGGACCACTGCTGTAAGATACTATAGGTTTAATATTGAGAAGAAACAATCTAACTCAAAAGGAAATTCAGGTATTACCAGGGATAGTTGATGTCAATTTTAACGAGGAAATTAAGATTACGGTTCAAACAAATTGCATCATTCAACTTTCTCCAAAAGATACAATCGCATATCTAATCATCTTGCCTTGTCGTTCAGTAGGAAAAGATTTAGCAAAGGGACCCAGCAAAACTCAAACTTCGGATTCCCCAGACAGAGCCTACTGGACTCAGTTACTTAAGCACAAGCGCCCTCTATTGGATCTTAAAATTAACTACAAAAATTTTAAAGGCATATTGGACATAGGGGCAGACATCTCTGTCATCTCTAGAAGATATTAGCCCCAAGATTTGCCTCTGCATACTGCACCTGCCAGTCCGGAAGGGGTTAGACAGATCTCTTAGCCTGCTCAAAGTGCTCATTACCTCTGATGGGAAGATCAAGATGGCAATATAAGACTTTTTAAACCATATGTCCTTAATACTTTGCCAGTGAATCTATGGGAATGAGATATTTTGAGCAGCCTAGGAGTATTATTAATAACTCCTAATTCCATAGTGTCATCTGAAATGCTTAATCAAGGGTCTATTTCACTAAAGAATTAAAAAGAAATCAACAAGAATTTATTTATTTATTTACCTATGACTCAGTCTTTTCAATGAAAACAATTTAAAGTATCTAATACATCCAATCAAAATTTGTAATGGGTACATTGGTTTCCTCCTCGGCCCAGAAAACAGCAGAGAAAATTAATTGGCTCTTTGATGTTCCTGTCTTGGTTAACCTTTGGCCTCTTACAGAGGAAAAACTCCAAGCAGCCAATATTTTAGTCTAAGAACAGCTTCAAGCTGGTCAAATGGAGCCTACTCGTAGTCCTTGTAATACTCCAATTTTTGTGGTGAAGAAAAAAATCTGGCAATTGGAGATTGTTATAAGATCTCATAGCTATTAAGCATACTGTGGAACCAATGGGAGCCTTATAGTCTGGGCATCCTTCTCCTACAGCTATGCCTCTTGATTATCAATTAATAGTAATAGATTTAAAAGATTGTTTTTTCACTATACCATTGCATCCAGATGATTGTAAGAGATTTGCTTTTAGCACCCGAGCTATAAATTTGAAAAAGCCAGTTAAAAGATTTTGCTGGAAGGTGTTACCCCAAGGAATGACCAATAGTCCAACATTACATCAAAATTTTGTAGCACAGGCTATAGCTCCAATATGAAAACAATTTTCCCTGATGCATACATAATCCATTACATGGATGATATTCTTTTGGCTCATACTAATTCTGATGTACTTTAAAAAATTTTTGCTCAATTAGAAATTTCACTTGCTACAATGGGTTTATCCATATCACCCGAGAAGGTACAAAAATCTTCTTTTCAGTATTTAAGCAATTAAATTGAAGGACACACAATTCCTCCACAAAATCTACAAATAAGAGCTGATGGTTTACATTAACTCTGAAAGTTAATGACTTTCAAAAATTATTAGATGATATTAATTGGCAGCAACCAAGTTTAAAACTAACCACTGTAGATTTAAGTCCTTTGTTCCAAATTTTACAAGGAGATCCTTCTCCAACTTCTTATTGTCAACTTAAAGCAGAAGAAAGGACTGCATTGACAAAAGTTGAATATTCCATTAAGGCTGCCCAGCTTACTAGAATTAATCCACAAGAGCCTATATATTTATTAACATTTCCTACTGTTTATATCCCTACAGGAGCATTGGGAATTATCAAATGGCTTTACCTAGCTCATTCTCCTCAAAAGGCATTGACTCCATTCCATTATTCTATTTCTCAGTTAGTTATTAAAGGAAGAACATGAGTTCTACAATTTGTCAGATCAGAGCCTCATATTATTGTTACCCCTTTCTCTACTCAACAGCATAGTTGGCTCTGGCAATCTTCCAATACTTGGAAAATGGCTTTTGCTAATTTCTCTTGTCAAATAGAAAGCCACTATCCTTGTGATAAGGTTATTCAGTTTGCTCTTGTAACCACATTTATTTTTCCCAAAGTCATATGTTCTCATCAAATAACCAGAGCAATAACAGTGTTTACTGATGGTTCAAGTTCAGTGAAAGCAGGCTTCTATAGCCATGCTGATATGGAGGTAATACAGACATCATATACCTCTGCACAAGGAGCAGAACCTCAAGCTCTCATTTGTGCTTTAATTCATTTTGCTAATCAACAAATTAATATTTATTCTGATAGTTTATATACCATTGGAGTAGCAGAAAGTATTGAAACATCGACTACTGGAAACATCATCACAAGAGTTACTTCATTTGTTTCGTACTTTACAAACTACAACTCAAATGCGTCAACATCCTTGTTTCATTGGCCATATCAGAGCACATTCTAATCTTCCAGGTTCTTTAGCATCAGATAATGTTAAGATTGATAAACTTGTTGCTGTTTGTCAACAAGTATCTTTATATGATTGTGCACAAGCCTCACATTCTTTACATCATCAGAATGCTTCTAGTTTACATTTAAAAAAAATGTAATATTACTAGGGAAAACGTTTGTCAAATTGTTCACCAACATCCACAATGTGTTACACATATTCCATTCTTCACCAACTGGGATTAGTCCCCTGGTTTATACCAAATCAGTTATGGAAAAAGGCTGTAACTCACATCCCTCAGTTTGGCAAACATTGTTACGTTTATGTTATTTTTGATACTTATTCTCAACTTATTTTTGCCACTGCACATGTAAAAAAAATACTCAACATGTTATTTCTCATTGCCTAGCCACTTTTACAGCATTAGGATGTCCTTTACAGATTAAAACTGATGCTCTTGAGCTCATACTAGTTCTTCTTTTCATCAGTTTTGCCATCAGTTTCGTATTGATCACAAAATATGTATTCCTTATAATCCTCAAAGTCAAGCCATTATAGAACAAAGGCATTTATCTATTAAGCTACAATCACAAAAACAAAAAAGGGGAAAGAAGACCACACAAAATAACCTTAATATGTTTTAAATTTTTTAAATTGTGACTTGGAAGGTTGCACTGCTGCAGAGACACATTTCTTCCACTGCAACAGGTCCCTTGGGCCAAGTTAAAGATTTACAGACACTGGAAAGAACCAGGTCCAGTGATAATGTGGGGTAGAGGTCATGCTTGTGTTTTCAGAAAAGGTGCCTTCATCCCATTTGGGTACCCAAACGTGCCATCAGACATGAAGGACCTAGAGCCAAGGTTCAAACAACTAAAGATCAATCCAGAGATGTTAGCTCTGACTTCCATCAGAAAGAGGAAGCTAGAAAGGAGGAAAAGGATGAAGAAGGCCCAGAGAGACCAAATGTTCAAACTACCATCATTGAAACAACTGGAGAATCTGACACAACAGGCTGAACAGATAGTTCAACAACAAGGAGAGACTAAGATTCCAGCCATAATGTCTGTGGTCTGTGGCCATGGTAGCTCTCTTGAGCTATCAGGAAAGTGGGGTCCAGAGAGAAACCTATTGGACATATTTTCCCAAACTACCTTTAATATACCCAAAGGTTTAGACTGGGGAATCCATCCCAGTATTTACTAATGATACTCATATGATGGGTGGTGTTATAGATACTCATATTACACCCATCCATGTGACTCAATTTAATTATACTGATTATAGTGGACAGCTGCCTATATGTTGGTCCAATGATAAGCATGCTGGCTATCTAAGGGTATCTTTTGAGGAAAAGACAGCATATGGGTGGCCTAGACCAGCCAATTATACTGGCCCCTAGGACCTAAGACCATATGTCTGGAACTTTCTCATAACAAGTCAGTCATTTCCACAGAACATCACCAGTACCTTACTGTCCTAATAATTCTGTAGTAGAATTTGGCAATTTTCCTAAATGGATGAAATGTACAAATGTTTTGCCAATACAACATAAAATTTCAAGAAATAATGGATATATTTAAGACCAGTCTTCAAGAATTGATAAAAGACAAATATGTAAGGATGCCATGACCCCTGGAGGTTTAGTTGGTAATATTCTAACCTTTAGTGAAGGTGGTATCCAAAAAGATCTTTGGCACTCACTCACAGCCTTAGACTATCTACAGTATACAGATAGACTTATGCCTGAACTCATAGGCAAGAAATGCAAAGAGGACTCCTGATATGACCTGCAGGCCTGTGTTCAATATCCTTATACTTTAATTACTGGAAATGTAAGAGTTAGGAAAAAGGATGATAAATATCTTGTAGTCTGTAAAAGGTGCAATCTAACTAATTCCATCACTAGATTTAACAGAGGGAAGGGAATGTTAATTTTTCACCAACGCTTCTTTATCTTACTATCAGCCAATATTTCAGAACCATGATACACTGATGCTGGCATTCAAGTTTTACAACAGACGCAAGTGAGCTCTTGGTGTCATAATTCTTGGAGTGGCTGCTTTAATTTCATTTATCACTTCTACTGTTGCAGCCTCAGTGGCTGTATCTCAAAACATTCAACATGCAAATTTTCTTAATAAATTGGCTCAGAATACGTCCAAAGCCCTCCATAATCAAATAAATATTGATGAAAACATTGAAACTAAGTTGAATGCCTTAGAAGGTACTGTCATAAATATTGGTAATGAGCTTTCCACTCTCAAGTTTAAGGAAAGGCTTAACTACCATGCTGATTATAAATATGTTTGTGTTACTGCAGCCAAATATAATGCTTCCCAATGGGATTGGCAAAAGTTTAAAAAGAATCTAATGGGTATTTGGCACAGCAATAATAGCCTGGATCTGATGGAGTTACGTCACATCCAGGATATTCAAAAAAGTGAAATTGATCTTATGGACCTTACCTCTCTAGCTGATCAAATACTTCAAGGGTAAAATGGCGTTAATCCTGGAAATATACTGAAACATTCTGCACTGTATCTTATTGGAATGATATATTTGCTATTAATTCTCTTTTGCATTGTAATAATGGGTTGTCAAGAATATGGGAACTTGAAACAATGGCTCATCATTTACCTTTGCAGAATAAGAAAGGAGAATATGCAGGAAGCCATCGTGGAATGCGTGAGGACCTTCTCTCAGCATGGCAGCCAGGGAGAAGACAGGGCTGGCATTGTGAACTTCCTGTAGCATTCCTGCAGCAGAAGACTGTGCAATGCATGTGCCCTCTTCTTCCGCTCAACTAGGAAGGTCCTTGTTGTAATACTGGAAATGAGCGGATCCCATAAGGAACTGAGCAATCTCCTTACAACCACCTTTTTTTCTATCTTGGTAAAGAATATTTGATGGAAGGCCTTTGAATTTTCCCAACATAAATAAAGCAGAGGAGGGCTCCTTTGTGTTAGAAGCTAGACCCATCTGGTCTGCTTGTTCATTCTGCCCTCACTTTTGAAACTACTTTCTGTGTTCTGTGGTTATATCACCGTTTTATTTCCCTAGCCCTCATTTCTCAGCCAGTTCATTCCACCAGAGAGAACTTTGTCTCCATCGCCCTCAAGGGACATGGGTGATAGCTGTTGTTTGACTCCAAGTGCGCAACAAGAGGAGCTCCAAGAGATGAGTTCACCAACACAAATGGGGAAGTGGTTGTGAGGGAATGAAGACATCCTGGAAGAAATGACACAAGAGAACATTTCATAACATTAAAAGCACAACCAATTAAAACATTGAAAGCTATTCCGCACAAGTGTCCCCAAGGCACAGAAAAAATGCTTTCCCCAAATCCTAAGTTATAGAGAATGAAAAGGCTACTCAAACTGAACTCCTGACAGGTCTTTACAGAGCACTTAGACACCTAAACTCCCAAAGTTATTTAAGGACTTGGAGTACAGTGGACTAAATATGTACTTGTATTACCGTTTGTTTCATTTCCCTACACATTTATAAGCAATGATAAGATAATTGTTAATGGTTTAAAAAAAATGTTCAAGATCATGGAACAACTATAATTTTTCCCATTGATTGATAATATATCATCAAGAAGTTTCAGTTTTTACAGTCATCCTTACCATCTCACATTACAGCAAAAAGCCAAGCCTACCAAGGCACACAAATCCAAGTTTTTGCCACATTTTGAGAAGTGCCCTCATTTCTCAAAAATAGGTAGCAGATACTTCAAGAGTTTTCTAGGATTAAAAAATAAAGGAAGGAAGGAAAGAAGGGAGGGAGGAAGGGAAGGAGAGAGGGAGGGAGAGAAAGCAAGCTACAGTAGACTTTGAAAGGCTTTTATGATCAGAAACCACAACCACATAATAATATGTTCAGTTCTTTATTTTCCTCAATCTAGTCTTTTCTTCTGTTTTACAACATCTTCTTTGAACTTAGGAAAAATGTACAAGCAAATGTAACAGAACTCTCTACATCTAGGTATATGTGCCCATTACATTCTGATTGCTAATGTAAAGCTATCTGATGTCTACCACTTACAGAAAGAAGGATTTATTTGAAGTACTTTAATAAGTATGATTTTTATTACTTTCTGATAGGGCAAGTAATTTGAAATTATTGAACAATGCAGCTAAGTAGAGTTCTTTCATGGGAGTGTTTTACCAACAGTTGGTAAGATTTGATTATCAGTACATTAAATTAAATATCTACCTACATCTCCATTAAGAGAATTAAAATTTCTATCCTAATCAGATTTTAAAATGCTGATTAGGTTAATTATACTCTTGATATTCTGAAATGTGACAAGATCTTATTTCTATGAAAACAAAATTCTGCCTTCCAAAATATCTGAGTCTGATGTATGTTCAGCATTTCTATTTGTTAGCATTTGTATTCAATTCTTATCTATTTCCTATACAGGCAATGTTTTCATTTTCCAAATAAAACCAAGAAAAGTAATGCTTATTTTAGATTTGCCCCATTATGAATGAAGCCTCCTCTAGCCAGCTTCACAAATCTCTGCAAAATTCTGAGTACCAGTGACTTCATTCTTCCTTGAAGCAAAAGCAAAAGAACGCTCATCAGTTCAGGGAACAGATTCCTTGAAGCATCAGGAAAAAACAGAGTTAGCTACACTTCCGGTGAGTCATGTACTGGCCCCACACAATTGTATCTATGCAAAAATGAATAAATAAAATGGCTTTCCAGCTATTTAGTAAACTGTCAGCTTTTCTTACCACTCATGAAAATACAAGTCTTCTCTAAATAAATTCCCTTATGTTAGTTTTAGGTAGGAATTTCTAAAGCTGCAGTATCATGAGGAAAAACAAAAAACTGAAGACTCACATCTGCATATGAGTTAAACTCTGAAGCTTCACTTACACCTGTGTGACAGTTCCCAGCCATCAGGCTAACTTCCTGCTCCCCTTCCTCTTCAAGATCTGAAACCCCCACCTCTCTTGTCCATGAGAGACATAGATAGATATAGATTCCTCCCTCTTTCCTCCTCCTACACCCACATGTACACAAAACCAATTCCAAAGCACTACACTCTGGTTTCACTTCATTATTTTTAAAATGGATGGAGATAGGAATGAGGAAGCTCCTAATTCCCCTTAATGCTGAAATATTCTGATTTTACGAATTTCAATGTATATTACGCTATACTTTGTATGTATTTACATAGTATGCATATATATAATATGCATCATATTTGATACCATCTTGTATTATAATGTCATCTAGCAAAGTTTTGCAGGGTGGCAGTGTTTACTGATATAACCCAATAAAGGTGATAGAGATGAATCCACCATTAGCATGTAGATTTCTTATTTAAATTAAATAGGTGATTTGAGACATGAGTGTGAATTTCTTGGTCTAAATTTTTCATCATTCATAAAAGCAGGTAATGGCTGTATGAACCATCTCAAAAAGTATCTACCCTCTACTTTCTTAATAATTATTACTTCTTGTGCTATAGGAGTCTTGTTAAGGAAGTATGGTCCTAATCTGACCTGATGAAGATTTGGACCTATTTTTTCTTCTATTAGGCTTTGAGTCTCTGGTCTGATTCACAGGTCCTTGAACCACTTTGAGTTGAATTTTGTGCATGGGAAGCTTCTTCTCAGCAAAAGAAATAATCATTGAAGTGAACAAAGAGCCAACATTCTGGGAACAAATCTTTGCCACACACACATCAGATAGAGCACTAATCTCCAGGATATATAAAGAACTCAAAAAACTTAACACCAAAAAAACTAACAACTCAATCAATAAATGGGCCAAAGAGCTGAACACAAACTTCACAGAAGAAGATACACAACTGATCAACAGACATATGAAAAAATGTTCAACATCTCTTGCAATCAGAGAAATGCAAATCAAAACTACCCTAAGATTTCATCTCACGCCAGTCAGAATGGCAATTATCAAGAATACAAACAACAATAAGTGTTGGCGAGGTTGTGGGGAAAAAGGCACTCTCATACATT
>CM053408.1:14882958-15176805 GCA_028644305.1 Xerus rutilus | reverse complement strand
CATAATGTGGGGAAGGACATGGGAACAATGGAGGAACTCTGTCCACAGAGGTGTAAGGGGGGAGGGGGCATGGGGACAGTAAAGGTGGTGGGATATGATGGCCATCATAGCCCTAGCTTTGTGTATGACTGCATATATGTTGTGATTCTATATCACTTACAACCAGAGCAATGAAATGTTATCTTCCATCTGTGTACAATGAATCAAATTGCACTCTGATATCATGTAAACCTAAATAGAACAAATAAATAAATTAAATATTAAAAAAATAATTATTGCACATGTCATGAATCCTCTAAGTGAACTGTAATCCTTGAGCAATACCCTATGTCTTTATTTTTTATCCCATAATGTCCAACCTAAGAACACAGAAGCTGCTTAATATATGCATGTGGATGCATAGGCATACAATCTTTTGTCACTGAATTTTGAGGTCCTGATTTTGACTGTGTCCAACTCCCCATATGCTTTAGTTCAAGTCCAGGTTTAACAAATGGAGCAATGAACCACGTAAGAGAACTAGGAAAGAAACGCTGGGTCATGACAATATCATAACCTACAGTTCCATTAGGAAGCAGAGATATCAGTGACACAGTCATATCAATGTTTAAAGCAGCTCAATTCACAATAGCTAATAGCTAAGCTATAGAACCAACCTAGGTGCCTTTGAACAGATGAATGGATACAGAAAATGTGGTGTATATACACAATGGAATATTACTTAGTCATAAAGAAGAATGAAATTACGTCATTTACCACTAAATGGATGGAACTGATATTATCATGCTAAGTGAAATAAGTCAATCTTTCAAAACCAAAGGCTGAATGTTCTCTGATATGTAGACACTAATACATAATAAAGGTGGAGGGGAATAGAAGTTCATTGGATTAGACAAAGGGAAATGAAGGGAAGGGAGAAGGATGGGAATAGGAAAGACAATTCCATGATCTGACATAGCTTTCCTATGAACATATATGAATAAATGACCAGTGAATCATTTATATATGAATAAAAAATTTTAGTCATATATGAATATTTATTTATTCATATATGAATATTATTTATTCATATATGAATAAAAAATTTCAAAAAAAAGAAAGCAGAGTTATCCATTTAATACATGAAATTGCTATTTAGTATTAGTAATAGTATGGAATATCAAAACCTGAACAATTTATGGTTTGTTGAATGGGCCATAAAGAGTATATGAAACCATTTGTTATTTTCTTTTCTTGACAAAATTACAATTACATTGCATACTTTGCACAACAGTATTCATGTATTAATCTGGTTGTCCTAGTGTTTAAATTTGCTAAAGACATGCAAACTTGATAAAATGAATAGAACTAGAACTATATAAAATTAGGGTAGACATAGAAAATATGATTTAGTAAATATACCAAATAATTAAATTCACAAGGATTTTTGCCCCCAAGGCAAAGAGAGTACACCTAATATTTGAAGCATATTCTTCCTTTTTCTACATTTTTTGTGCTTTTATATAATAAAAAAAGAATTAAAGGCATTTTTAACAGTAACAGTTCAGAGTTGCATATTCAGGATGACAAAAATTATCAGAATAATATAATAATGTTTACATGAAATTTTGCAGGTGGCAGGTTGGGTACAGTATTTTAAATTAGACGTTTGGAAAAAAAAATTTTCGCATACATAGATAAAAAAGATAGGATCTGAAGTGAATGATAAATGGAAGCTCATAGGTGGGCGGGAAGCTGGAAATAAACTGCAGGCACAAGAATGCCATGTAGTAGCTTCTAAAATTTGTCAAATAATGGACAAGAAAAAAATTGGCATGCTCAAAACATTGAGGCTCCTTCACTAAAGTGAATGAGGTAGGCAGGAAAGGAGGAAACTGATTGGTCAAGTCTGAGTAGCAGAGGTTGAAGTGACGTCCTTAGAAACAGACAGTGAAGATGGGAAAGATTAAGATAGTAATTGAGAGAAAACAACTCCTAACCCAATAACTTAGAAGACAGAGAAAGCAGCTCTCTAAATAACAACAACAATAATCAATGATCATAATAAATTTAGTCAAAACACTTAGTCTTTAATTTTCCATGGTTCCACCTTTAACTTATTTAAATGAAACAGCCCATCACAAAGAATGTATTTAATAGGCTCCAGTAATTAAATACAAGGGATGAGATGGGAGGGGCTTAAACCACAGGAATTTTTTTATCTTCCAAGCCTGGAGGCTAGAAGTCCATTAGTGTGTTGGCAGAGTCCTTCAGAGGGCTGTGAGGGGACTCTCTGACCCTCCCTCCTGGCTTCTGGTAGTTTGCTGGCCATCTTTGGCACCCTTTAGTTTATAGGTGACCACCAGATCATTGCCTTTATTGTCTCCTGGCTTTCTCCCTGTCCACACGTCCAGATTTCCTCTTCACATAAGGACACTTCACAATGGATCAGGCCTACTTTAATAATCTCATTTAGCTCATAAAGTTTTCAATGACCATATCTACAACTATGATTACATTCTAAGGTTCTGGAGTTAGGACCTCAACTTATGAATTTGAGGAGGTGACACAATTCAACCCACACAGGACAGGAGAAACAGTCACTCCCTAGGTATTAGGAGAGGTTGTCAAAGTAGCTGCTCACTTCAGTCATTTTAAGGAGAAAGAAGGTGAGGTATCAAGTACAAATCCTCTATGGTGTTGGGGGTTGCACATGCACAGAGCTCACCAACAACCTAGGGATCAGCTTGGTGGCAGCATGGCAATAGCCTCATCCTAAAGAATGGTTTTCACCCTTGACACTATCAATATTTTCAGTCAGATCCTTCACTGGAAGGAGAGGAACTACCCCTTTGCACTGTAGGATATTTAGTAACACACCTGTCAGTATCTACTCAATGCCAATAGCACTGTCTCACCCACAGTATGAAAACCAAAAATGTCTTTAAACATCTCCCATGTCCCCTAGGAAACAAAATGGCAACTTGTTGAAGCCCACTATTCTAAAAAAATTTTTAAATTCTCCAAAAGAAAAATCAGTTGACTGAAGTTTGAAGAGTTTTGGTTTAGAAGGAAAATTAAGCATGGGGCTGAAGTTAAATATGAATCATGTGTTTAGCGTGGGTCGATCATGACAGGAGTATTAAGACTGGGATTAGTTGAGAAAGTTAGTGAAACCAGCTAACGCCTTTGTGCAATTAATTTTCATGTAAGTTTCTTGCTGCAAAGGTTACCTCTTATATTTGCACACAAATTAATGCATTTCAGCCATTGTAGAAGACAAGTTTTTATGGCTAACATCTCTTTGGCTTGGTCACACCCCTGCTGAGCCTATTATTAAATATTTTAATATTGACTGCACATGTATGTGCATTTTAACAATATGCCTAATCCAAAATTCAATGAAGAAACCACCCCTACTGAAACTGAGTGTCCTCCCATAATTGGAAAAAAAGTTAACATATTTTGAAGGGGAAGGAGTGATTAAACTTTAGCGATAAAACTCATTAAAAAATGATTGAACTAACAACCTCAGAGGAAGCAGCAATTTGCATAACTGCACATATTCTACAGTACCTGCTGGGCATAATGAAGAAGTCAGGCTTCAAAGGAGAACATATGATAGGATCCCTTTAAAAGTATTTCCATAGGGTGAAAAATCTACAACATATGCAACATTTCTTCTGAGGCATGGGATAATATGTGGCATCACAATTTTATATTCCATGGTTCATAGTACATAATGCTTTGTTTTGTTTTATTTATGTTTTAGGCTATATTGCTTTTTAAATCAGGGGGGGAAATAACTAAATCTTGGTGTTGTGGTTTTGGTAAGTGTTTCCCAAAGTTCCATGTGTTCAATGATAGATCCTAAAACTGGCACTATTAGGAACTGGTGGACCTTTAGGAGGTGGGGCCTAGTGGGAGGTCTTTAGGTCATTGATGACATACTCTCAGAAGGAAGTTTGCATATGATTTTTTGTTAGTTCTTGTGTGATCCCTTGAATTTTCCAGAGGATTGTTAGAAAAGGGAGCTACTTGATTCTACACTGTCTCTTCTTCTCTCTGCTCTAGTTCAAGATGTATGTGTTTTATCCTACATGACTCTCACCACAATGTGCCAACATCAGTCACCCTAACCAGAAGCCAAACCAATGGGAATACTGATCTTCAACTTTAAACCTTCAAAACAATGTTCTAAAGCAGCCTTTCTGCCTTGTAAGGTAGATTCCTCAGGTATTTTGTTGTAGTAATGCACATCTAATTAATACACTTGGCAAGAAATAGCTATAGGTGACTAGTAGTCATCACTAATTTCAGTGAGGTCCCAGGAGATCCAGTGTTGAGGGAAAAGACCAGTGGAAACAAGAAAAAGTCTTCATGTAATGTGATGCTTTTCTTTGGTTGTTGGATAAAGTAGCAGTAGCTCTGAAAGAATAGAAAAAAGATATATTGATAGAGCTGTCAGAGTGGCATGCTTGAAAATAATCAGGAAAGAAAAGTGACTAAGAGGCTTGGTTCTAGGAATGAAGTCGGGAAAAATTTGTAGGAGGTAACTGAAATCAACCTTCCTCCATGCCAACAACCTGGGTCACAGTATAAATCAAACAGAACCCAGCCTGTCACACTGAAGTCAACTACCTTATTGACTGTATGCTGAAGTCACAATAGTAAACCCTGAGTCTTCAGCAGGCAAAATTTATCTCTGAGGCTGTGTACAAACAAAGACAGAGATTTCCCTGGATCGTGTTCCAGAGTCTTCCATAACTCTGCAACAAACATTATGAATTTGAATCTAGACTCTTTTTGTCCTAGGTAAAGAAGAAATTCTGATTAAAGATCCTTACCTAAGTTTCCCAAGCCCATGGGCATACAGACTCCTATGACCTTATAGAGAAAGGGTTCCAAAACTACATTTGCAATAATTTATGACTACAGCAGGCAAAGTCATTTTTATGCCTGAGAGGCATGTCTGTCTTAGACCTGCAGAGATAAATTAGGAAGAGCACCTGCTAATGTTCACAGCATATTTAAACCTGCTGTGAAATTCTAAGCAAGTGAGTTATAGGTCTACACAGCAATGCATAATGAAGCCAGTCTTGAGTTCAGCTCATGAATTTATTTGATGATTTTCAAATGAAATAGAAGACAACATTTTTTTCACAACTCAGCAGAAACAAAAACAAAACAAAATGAATACCTATATTTATTTCAGTTTGCACATGTCAAGTAATCTCTAACAAAATCTATGTAGTTGAAGAAAGTAAACATTGCCAGAAAATATCACTCCATAAAATGTTCAGGAAGGAAAAAATAGACAAAATATTTGCCAGCTATTCTTCCAGTAGAGGATTAATATCCAGAATATATTAAGAACTCAAAAAACACCAAAAATTAAACAGCCCAAAAAATAAATGGACAAATTAACTGAACAGACACTTCTCAAAAGAAAAAGTACAAATGGCCAATAATTATATGAAAAGATGTTCAACATCTTAACCATCAAGGAAATGCAAATCAAATCTACATTGAGATTCTATCTCACCACAGTTAGAACAGCTACCATCAAGAATACAAAAGCAATAAATGCTGGTGAGGGAGAGAACTCTCATACATTGTTGTGGGAATGTAAATTAGTATAGCCACTATAGAAATCAGAATGGAGGGTCCTCAAAAAATTAAAAATAGAACTACCATATAATCCAGCTGTACCACTCCTCAGTATATACCCAAAAGAGTTAAAGTCAGCATATAATAGATACCTACATAAATGTTTATCATGGCACAATTCACAATATTCAAGTTATAGATATACTCCAAGTGTCAACAGATGAATGGATAAATAAAATGTGATATATATATATATGTATGTATATGTGTGTATACACACACACACACAATGGAGTATTATTCAACCATAAAGAAGAACAAAATCATGTCATTTGCAGGAAAATGGATGTAACTGGAGATTAGAATGTCAAGTGAAATAAGCCAGACTCAGAAAGACAAATATCGTATGTTCTCCCCCATATGAGGAGTCTAGGAAAGGAAAAAAAAAAAGGCATGAAAGTAGCAGGGAGACTATTAGACAAGAGGAAATGGATCAGTTAGTTATTCTGCATAACTAAAATACACTAATGAGAAACAACAAAAAAAGAATAAATTCTTCCATTACCTCCTCCAAAAAAAAATCTTTAAGTATTTAAAAATAAATGACACCTTTATCAGGCAGTATTCTAAATGCTTTATAAACATAAACTTACTTAATGCTGATAAGAAATGCAATGAGGTAGACATTAGTATCTGCACTTAATACATCAAGAAAATTAAAGTCCAGAGAGATTAAGTTACTTACAAGAGTATATACACCATCTGTCTGGGCTCAGAGTTAAAAGAAAAACTTTAGAGAGATGTATGTGACTATTGTTATTGTTGTTACAGTTGGGGTTTCCATAGAAGCAGATTCTAAGATAATGGTTTGAGCAGCTATTTGAGAGGTACCAGGAATAACAAAATGGTTTGAGAAAGAAATGCAAAGAGGGGAAGGACAAAGTGTACATAAAGGTAGCAGGTCCAGTGGGTCCTGTTGACTGCAAGAAAACAAGGATACAGAGTAAAATATGTATCTCAGAGTTATCTCACCCAAGAATCACACAAACTGTAGTATTTGTACATCAACCCCCTAGAAACATTGATTCATGGCTGCTTCTTGAGTGTGAGATAGTACATCCCTAGAAATATCAATTTACCATGCAAATGGCCCTCATGCATAAAGACAGAGATATTAAGTTATGAGTCCACCAGAACACACTGAAATGATTAAACTCCAAAAGATACTGGTGGAGTACTGATGATGCCTTCACAAGTCCAAGCCCTTCAGATTGTTTCATCTATGTTGCTAGTCAAATTAATTTCTATCAGTAACTTCTCTTCAATGTAATGATCATCCACAATTTCTAAACAAATAGACTGAACAAAATCAGGAAGGTTCATGAGATAAGCTCCAATTGAAATGCAGTAATTGGCCATGATAGTAATCATTTCTTCCTCTGAACTTTGCTTGGAACTTGTTCTAATCTAGATTGCTTGCCTGGTAGAGTAACCCAGAACTTACTCACAAGAATTCTGAGCCCATGGTGATCACTCCCTATGAGTCCATTGTTTCTGCAAAGTTCTATATATAGCTGTTCTTGGATAGAATTCAAGTAGAACTCCTGATTTTTAGAGATAGTCCTCCCTGCTCATTTAATAATAACCCTAGCTCCCCTCTCTAAGCAAGTCAATTCAACTAACATGAGGAATCCAAGGCGACTAGGTGGTAGCTATGCACTGGCCCGCATCTGCCACTATGCCTTCATACTCTGACAATGTGGTCCCTGCATTCTGCCTCATTTTTATCTATAGTTCATCACTGTTCTTCTAGTACCTGAAAGAAATCTCACCAATGTATTAGGACCAAATCAATATGTCATTGCCAGATTATTATTAAGTGTAGAGTTGGGGAAATGATGCCATTTTATTAAATTCTACCTCAAAATCTTATACTCAGTACCAACATCACAACCACCTAGCACCTTAATTATTCTGAGTTTCTACCAACACAGATTAACCAGATATTGTACCTTTCTGGCAATTAATACTGCACTTCTTCTGATAAAGAATTAATAGTCATGCTAAGATTTGGTGCTAATTATTGTCCTAGAAACTATAGGGAAAAGAAGTGGAGACAGATATTGAGAAGGAAAAAATATCATAGTGAGGGGCATCTGAGCCAATAAGGCCTCTGGCCTCTGCATCTTCTTATCTAGGCAAAAGACAGGGGTGGTGAGAGAAAAAGAGAGAGGTGGAGTCTATTAGCTTATAGTAAAAGGAATTAGGGTTCTCAATTGGGCACATTAATCTAGATGTTCTTATGTCAGGTCTCCATATCTCACTCCTTCCCTATCAGGGGCTCTTTTACTAAGACTAGAATTGTCAAGACAGAAGGAAAACTTCTCTGCATTTCTGCCATCATATAATCAGATCATGGATCTCATCTGCAGTTAAATTTTCCACCTAATGCAAGAAATGGCAGTCCTTTTGAATGCTGTTATAAAGGTCTTCTGTTTTTCATATGTGCCCTGGATACATCTAGGGCATATATGCAAGTCTGCCATTGTCTTTCTTCAGCACATCAATGGCACAATATCAGATCCACGATTATTTAATTATTTTTTAACTGTGTCTTTTAGGTATTAGATATATCTCATGAGGAAGTAAGCTTCATTCCACCTGTACTACCCTCCAGAAAACATCCCAGCAACGTACAGGCAAGAGCTTTGGTAATCAGCATGTCGAACGATATCACTGTCCCATTTACCACCAATCATGAGGTCTTATATGTCTTCTGATTGGAAAATAATCCAATTTCTAGAATTCCATCCTAATAGTCTGATTCCTGGGGCAATTTTCACTACTAATATGTTTAAAAGCCAAGTACAATAGAGATATAGAATATCCATCAGGGAGTAGGAAAGTGATACAGAGAAATGTCATTGATTGATGTCTTAATCAGCTCAGGCTGCTATAATAAGGTATCCTAAACTGAGTGCCCTCAATGACAGAAGTTTATTTCTCACAATTCTGGAGGCTGAAAGTCCAAAATAACATTGCCAGTAGATTCAGTGTCAGGTGACAGCCCTCTTCTTGGTTTGCAGATAGCCGTCTTCCAATCATACCCGCACATGGTGGTAACAGACGGAAGGCTAACTTTCTTGTGTTTCCTTTTATGAGGGCACTAACCCATCAGGAGTACTCCATACTCATGACCTAATTACCTCTCAAATACTCCATCTCTATGTACCATCACACTGGGGTTTAGGATTTCAGCATATGAATTGAGAGAAGAGACACACATATTCATCCCATAGCACTTAGGATCCTCAAGAAGCAGACTGGAGATGAACATTAGCATACTCAAGATTTACTAGGGAATGGCCTTGGACATACACCTATGGAAGGGAAGCGAAGGAAGCAGGATTGAACAGAAAGACACTGGGATGCAATGTAGTCTCAAGGGGAAGCCTCAGTTCATTCTTAACTCTGGAGTTGATATTGTTCCTCAGAACTGTCCAAAATTGGGCTAGGAGAGTCTGGATTTTCTATTTGTGTCAGTCATCTATGGATACAAGCTTCCCTATGACGGAATGTGTCCTTGGAGAGATTTTTTTTTCCCCAGCTGAGGTAATCCTTGAAGGGGGCTGGTAGCTGAGGCTGGCAGCTGGCAGCTGTCCCTGCAGCTGATGATAGGTCTTTCATTTCCAAAGGGGAATCTCAGTGGTGCATTTCAGGCTCTAAAACTGAAGTAAGGACAAGCCTGATTATGCTTTAATAAATCTTCTAACACAGTAACTGGAGCTTAACTCTGGAAAATGATGTAAAACATCTGACTCAAAATTATCCCACCCTTGGGACATGGGAGCTGTGATGTTCATAGCGAAATTCCTATAGCATAGGTTCTCTTCACTCTGTTGATTACTTTTTTCTGCAGAAACCTTTTAGTTTGATGCAATCTCATTTTTCTATTTTTACTTTGGTTGCTTTTCCTTTTTGGATCATTTCCAAAAAATCTTTGCCAAGATCAATGTCATGAAGCTTTTTCTCCTATGATGTCTTCTAATAGGTTTGCAGTTTTGGGTCTTTCATTTAAGTCTTTAATCCATTTCGAGTTGGGTGTTATACCCAATTTCACTTTTTTGCATGAGGATGACAACTTCTCCTAGCATCATTTATTGAAGAGACTGTCCATTCTGCCACTGTGTGTTCTTGGCAGTTTTGCGAGTAGTTGACCATACATGTGTGGATTTATTTCTGGGATCTCTATATTCTGTTCTATTGGCCAATATGTCTTTTTTTATGCCAGTATTATGCTGCTTTGGATTACTGTACCTTTGTAGTACATTTTGAGGTCGGATAATGTGATGCCTCCAACTCTGTTTTTTGTTTGAAATTGCTTTGGCTATTCAAGATCTTTTTTGGTTCCATATGAATTTTAGGATAGCTTTTTGTATTTCTGTGAAAAAAAAAGTGTCACTGGAATTCTGATAGCAATTACATTAAATCTCAAGATTGCATTGGGTAATATGAACATTTTAATAATAATCATTCTTCTTCATGAGTGTAGGACATCTTCCTGTATATTTGATTCTTTAATATCCTTCATCAATATTTCATAGTGTTCTGTGTACAGATCTTTCACTTTCTTGGTGAAATCTTTTTCTAACTATTTTACTTTGTTTTATTTTGCTATCATAAATGAGACTTTTATTTCTTTCTAGATAGTTCATTGTTAACATATAGAAATACTACTAATTTTTGTATGTTGATTTTGTATCCCCCAAATTTACTGAATTCGTTTATTAGTTCTAACAGTTTTTAGGCAGAGTCCTTAGGATTTTCTGTACATGAAAATATGTTGTCTGCAAATCTTAGAGATGATTTAACATTTCCTTTCCAATTCAGATGTCTTTTCTTTCTTTCTCTTGCCTGATTGTTGTATGTAGGACTTATAGAATTATGTTGAATAGAGGTAGTGAGAATGATCCTGATTTCATTAGGCAGAACACTATCAATTTTTCATCATGGAGTTTTGTGTTAAGTGTAGGATTGTCATATATGGCCTTTTATTGTATTGAAATTCATTTTTTCTAAAATGCCTAAATTTTAAGAGATGTTTTTGCCATGAAAATATATTGAATTTTGTCCAATATTTTGTCTGTATTTGTTGAGAGTATCAAGCAATTTTTTGTTTCTTCTTTTGTTTATATATTGTATCATTTCAATTGATTTTCATATGTTGAAATGTCCTTGTATCTCAGGAAATATATGTTATTATCAACTAGCTATACAATAGAGAACCAGAAAATTTTCCTCTGACTATCCAAAAATTTGTGTCATTTGACCAACTTCTACCCATTCCCCACACCACAATCCCTACCCCTGGTCCATATAGTTCTGGAAAAGGCTCTCAGGCATAGAAATAATTGATACTGGCAGGTAAAAGTGAGCTGAGTATACTGAAATATTTATATTATGGACTGTGCTGGGCATTGGTAGTGCCATATTTACACACAAGAGTCAAAGGCAAAGCAAGCCAATTTTCAATTTTGAATGAGCAATTTATTTTTTATTACGGACATATTATCATCAGAGGTATAAATAAATCAATCTTTGTCAAAGTTTAACATGTAAAACTTTCAAAAATAATGATTGATCCAGGAACTTCTCATGAATGTATTAAAAATTAATCTCAATTAAATACAATTATCTTAAACAATTGAGGCACTTTGAGGAGTCTGAAATGGATAACTACTTAAAAAATAAAACATTGATTTTTTTTCTAGTGGTTAAAGAGTCTAGAGATGTGTGGTTGGATTTTTTATTGAAGAGGTAAAATTTTCCTCAAGCATTTTTTCACCTGAAAGTTTAGTTTTGGTTGAACAGGTTTCATTGTCTTTATAAGAACATTTCAGGTAATATTCAATTCATCTCTGTCAAACTTCTTCAAATTGGGGCTAAAGGAGGAAGGCAATTTCCATAAAGGATCCCACACAAAATAATGACTGTGGGGTAAAATTACACATGGATAGACAGTTCCCTCTAGCTCACCTTCCCTAAGCCACTAAGGTAGAATTACTTATGGCTACATTGTTAGGCTTTTCTGCTCCACCTCCCTTCTCAGGAGATTTAGCACTGGCCATCAATTTCCCCCATCAATGCTAGTTGCAGTGCTCTTTTAGTTAGTGGACACTGGAATCAGGATACCTTTGCAGGACAGCCTAAGAGAAAGATGGCCCCAAGGATGGGGCAAGCAAGCCTCCTTCGCTTCTCTCTGCCTCTCTGCTTAGATCTTACTGAGCCTCATCTCTTCTGTATCTTTTATTCCATTGGGCATGTCGAGATTCTTCACCTCTTCTATGCCTATAAATGGTTGAGTTAGGACTTCAGAAGGCTAGAAAGGACTTCTTTATTTCTATCATCTTGTTAGAGAACATTTACCCTACTACCCCTAAAGCAAAAAGGAGCTTTTATTCCTTCTAATTTATGCCTCTGTTCAATCTACATCTACTAGATACATTGTAATGAGAACTGAATTCAGGGTTCTTTTACTAGTTTCTTTTATTAAGAATTAATTAATTTATTTTAATTAGGTATACATGACAGTAGATTGCTTTGTGATTCACTGTATACAAATGGAGAACAACTTTTCATTTCTCTGGTTGTACATGATGTAGAGTCACACCATATGTGCAGTCATACATGTACCTAGGGTAATGCTGCCCATTCCACCATTTTTCCTGCCCCTATTCCACCTCCCCTTCTCTCTCTCCCCTTTGGAAGATCCTCCTTTCTTCCCATGACCCCCCCCCCATTATGGATAAGCATCCACTTACCAGAGAGAACATTCAGCCTTTGGTTTTTTGGGATTGGCTTACTTCACTTAGCATGATATTCTCCAATTCCATCTGTTTACCTGTAAATGCCATAATTTTATTCTCTTTAATGCTGAGTAATATTCCATTGTGTATGTATACCACAATTTCTTTATTCATTCATCTATTGAAGGTCATATAGGTTGGTTCCACAACCTATTAGCTATTGTGAATTGAGCTGCTATAAATATTGATGTGACTGCTTCACTATAGTATGACGTTTTTAAATCCTTTGGGTATAGACCAAGAAGTGGGATGGCTGGGTCAAATAGTGGTTCCATTCCAAGTTTTCTAAGGAATCTCCATACTGCTTTCCAGATTGGTTGTACAAATTTCCAGTCCCACCAGCAATGTTTTCCCTCACATCCTCACCAACAGCTATTATTGCTTGTGTTCTTAATAACTGCTGTTCTGACTGGAGTGAGATGAAATCTTAGAGTATTTTCAATTTGCATTTCTCTAATTACAAGAGATGTTGAACATTTTTTCATACATTTGTTGATTGATTGTATATCTTCTTCTGAGAAGTGTCTGTTTAGCTCCTTAGGCCATTTATTGATTGGATTGTTTATTTTTTTTGGTGTGAAGTTTTTTGAGTTCTTTATATAAGAGATTGCTTAAGAGATTAGTGCTCTATCTGATGTGGGTGTGGCAAAAGTTTGCTCCCAGGATGTAGGCTCTCTGTTCACATCATTGATTGTTTCTTTTGCTGAGAAGAAGCTTTTTAGAATCCATCCCATTTATTGATTCTTGATTTTATTTCTTGCACTTTAGGAATCCTGTTAAGGAAATTGTGGCCTGATCTGATGTGATGAAGATTTGAGCCTACTTTTTTTCTTTTTTCAGGATCTCTGGTCTAATTCGTAGGTCCTTGATCCACTTTGAGTTTTGTGCATGGTGAGAGACAGGGATTTGGTTTCATTTTGCTGCATATGGATTTTCAGTTTTCCCAGCATCATTTGTTGAAGAGGCTATCTTTTCTCTGATGTATGTTTTTGCCGCCTTTGTCTAGTATGAGATAACTGTATTTATGTGGGTTTATCTCTCTGTCTTCTGTTCTATACCATTGATCTACATATCCATTTTGATGCCAATACCAATACTACTCAAATTATTTCATGAAATAGAAAAGGAGGGAACCCTTCCAAACTCATTCTCTGAGGCTAGTATCATCCTGATACCAAAATCAGGCAGAGTCACATCAAGGAAAGAAAATTTCAGACCAATATTCCTGATGAACATAGATGCAAAAATTCTCAATAAAATTCTGGCAAATGGCATACAAAAACGTATTTAAAAAATAGTGCACCATGATCAAGTGGGGTTCATTCCAGGGATGCAAGATGGGTTCAACATACAGAAACCAAAAACATAATTCATCACATAAATAGACTTAAAGATAAGAATCATATGATTGCATCAATTGGTGCATAGAAAGCATCTGTCAAAATACAGCACAGTTTCATGTTCAAAACACTAGAAAAACTGGGGATAGTAGGAAATACCTCAACATTGTAAAAGCTATGCTAAACCTAAGGTCAACATCATTCTAAAAGGAGAAAAAATTGGAAGCATTCCCTCTAAAACCTGGAATAAGACAGGGATGCCCTGTTTCTCCACTTCTATTTAACATAGTCCTGGAAGCTTGAGCCAGAACCATTAGATGAAAGAAATTAAAGGGATTCACATAGGAAAAGAAGAACTCAAACTATCATTATTTGCCAATGACATGATTCTATACTTAGAGGATCCAAAAATCTTCACCAGAGAATGTCTAGAATTAATATATGAATTCAGCAAATTAGCAGGATATAAAATCAATACCCATAAATCAAATACATTCCTATGCATCAGTGATGAATCCTCTGAAAGAGAAATTAGGAAAACTACCTCATTCACAACAGACTCAAAAAAAAAAAAAAGATACTTGGGAATCAATTTAACAAAAAAGATGAAAGACCTCTACAAAGAAAGCTATAGAACACTAAAGAAAGAATTCGAATAAGACCTTAGAAGATGGAAAAATATCCCATGCTCCTGGATAGGCAGAATCAATATTGTCAAAATGGCCATACTACCCGAAGTGCTATACAGATTCAATGCAATCCCAATTAAAATCCCAATGCCATTCCTTATAGAAATAGAAAAGGAATCATGAAATTCATTTGGAAAAATGAGAGACCCAGAATAACCAAAGCAATCCTTAGCAAGAAGAGAGAAGCAGGAGGCATCACAATACCAGACTTTAAACTAGTTTCTTATTCTATTTTGTTCAAGGAAACTGAGAAAACAATGTCCCTGTGTTTCAATTTCCTACATTTCAGAGTAAAATAAAGTCAAAAAAGAATACCTTATTAATTCAAAAATTTCTTTGTTATCTAACATATTTGTGTGCATTAGTCCATGAAAGGTACTGTGAGAGTTTTAACCTGACATGAGATATGCAAAGGGGCTTCTTGGTGAGATCCTCTCTGTTTTCCACCAACTCATCCCACCTAATATCCCCAAGAGACAACCAGGACTAATTCCATTATGCACCCTCTACTAAGGTTTTGCCAGTTCCATAAGCCAGCAAGACACACAGGTCAACCCTCATCAGCCAGCCCCATGTCCACTCAGTTCTGTATATTCCTAATAAAATTTCATCTCCTACTCCTCTCCAAACCCCAGGTCCTCCTATATTCACAGCCCATCATATGACATAGTTTACTTTCCTTGGAGTAAAGCCTTCAGTTCTCTACCTTGAAGCATTTCATTCACTTTTAACCATCTGCTAAAAAAATACATATTGGATGAATTAATGAATGAATAAGTGAACAAATTGAATCTAACTGAATGAGAGCCCAAACTAAGAGGACTCTTGCCCTGAGGACACAGAAACTCAGAACTGAATGAAAGATAGACTGCCTGCACAACTTGGATACCTCACCATTTGAACTGCAGCCAAACATCTTGATCTCATTTACACTAAGTTTAGTGGCTTTCACTAGAAATCAAATAAATTATTGTCTTGCCTCTAATTGAGCCAATCTTCACTAAGTGAAGGCAGAGTAACATTGATACCTTTGAAGCAGTTACCTGGTAGACCAAATCAGAATCCAATATCCAAGGTCATGACAGGTTAAACCTATACCATCAGCCTAATGATCAGTGGTTGCCTGTCAGGTGGGACTACAATTGCTTCAAAGGATTTTGATCAAGGTTATAATGTGCCCTTCTGGGATTCCTTAGCTCACTTCCTAACAGTGGCTGTTTCTACCTTAAATTCTAAGTTAAGATACCTTTGGGTCTATTCTAACAACTTCTCACCAACTTTTTACTAAAAAAGCAGACAAAGGATTATGATTGGCCAACTTCAGTGTGTCTCTGATAGGCTACACAGCATCTACCATGATAGGGAAATGAGTGACACAAAACGTGCTAGTTCTTCAAATTATATAACTAATACTTGTGCGTATGGATGTATGTAATTTTTACCCAAAAATATCTATAAAAAATCAAGAATGAGTAAATGGAGGTATTAATGAAACAAGAATAACAGAAGTTTCCTTATTATGGATAAGAACAAATGATACAAGGGAATTCTTATTAAACTCTTTTGGTTACTTTGTATATGTCTGAAATTTCCCATAAAAATGTATTTAAAAGGAAATTACTTTAGCACCTTGAGTATAACTCAGGGGTCAGCATTCTAGAGTCCATCAGCCCACCCTCTATTGTTGTTAGTAAAATTTTATTGAAACACAACCAAAACCATTTGCTTATACATTGTCAGTATCTGCTTTTGAGGAAAATAGCACAGTTGGATAATTGTAACTTAGACCATATGGCAGTTTATAGTGTTACTTAAAAGTGGATTTGGGTTAATTGTAAATATAAGTTGCAAACTGTAAGACAACCACTTTAATAAGTTAAAAAAGAAGTACACTGATATGCTAAGAAAGGAGAGAATATGTACTTATAATGAAAACTACAAGTCAGAAAAAGAGTAGAAAACTATAAAAAAATCCCCTCATAACCAACAAATATGATGGATATTAATTCAACTACATCAATAACCTCTTTAAACATCAGTAGTTCTTTAAAGACAAAGATTATTAGAGTGGATTAAAAAAAACCATACCAACTATGTGCTGTCTGTAGAAAACCCACTTTAAATACAAAAACATATATACTTTAAAGATAAGGGATGATGTAGGGTATTTTATGCTAACACTAGATTGAAAGAAAGCAGGAGTGACTATATTAATTTCAAACAGCAGACTCAGAGCAAGAATAAAGGGGACTTCATTATGATAGAGGGCTTCATTATGATAAAGGAGCCAATGCTCTATGAAGACACAGCAATCTTCAAGGTGTATGTGCCAACAGAGCAGCAAAACGTGTGAGGCAAAATGGACAGAATTGCAAAGAGAAATAGGTGAATTCACTATTATAATTGGACATTTCAACTACTATCAGAAATTGACAGGTCCAGTGAGCAGAAAATCATTAAGGGCAGGGCAGAACTCAAAAGGCGGAGAACCAAGCATGCACAAGAATGACGATATCATCTGCAAAAATTTTCAACAGTTTTTGTCATAATTTAGTGGTGACAGCATCAATATTACTAGATCACTCTGTGGAATTGAGCAAATAAATTATTATAAATTATCATATCATTCTTGAATCATTGAGAAGTAGGACTCTTGTTGACAAAAAAAATGTACAAAACTAGAACAAGTGAAATGTCTGTAATCCTACATTAGAATTGAAAGTATCACTATTAATTCAGGAGATATTTTCTTGAACACCAATAAAATATATACTTTTTAAAAAAGTGTATATGCACACATATTTAGAAGTAGAATGTTGCCATTTTGAAACTGCCAAAGAATTGACCAAGGGTCAATTCTTCTGTGAAGAAGAAATGAAAAATATTGTAGGCTTTGCAGGGCAAATGATCCCTGTCACAGACTGTCTGCTCCATTTCTGCAGCCAAAGAAGCCACAGATAACACAGAATCAAATGGGTATTGCTACATTCTGGCAGCAGTTTATTTATCAAAACAGGAGTTGGACCTGGTTTGTCTCGCAGGCTGTAGTTCGCTGATCTCTGAATTAGGCAATGAACATTCATAGCTGCTAATGTCACAAAATGAGAATCAACGAGACAATATCTGCCCCTTGATGAAAGAGGATACCTCTATCCACCATCACACCAAGCCTTTGGAGCCAGTGTCGATTTGCAGGAGACTCACAGGGCAGAGGTACCACGAAACAAGTTAACTGTGAGAAAATCTACAGGTCAAATAATGTAACTTTTCAACATAAATTGTATAGACAAGATAAGGATGGAGGAGGTGAACTGCAGAATTAATTTAATTATAAATACATATGAAATTATGTTGAAAGAGCAAGACATTAAACAATGAAGACATGGAAGAAAAGATTTTAAAGTAAAGAAAAAAGTTCTAAGTCCTTGGTAATACTTTTAAATTTGTTCTAGCTTTTTCAGCATAGAAAGGAGACAGTACTTAATCTCTTCATTAAAATAGTCAAGCAATAAACATTCTGTTGACCCCAGCACCATTTGCAAGGTGACCAGTGTTCACAGTGGAAATTGGCTCTGCCACTAGAGGAAGACGGGTGACATCTGCTTTTGATCTTCCTTTCAAAGTCTCTCTCTTTCATTATCTCCTTCACACTCATCAAAACTGTCTTGTTAATTGTTTTCAGTAGATAATCATTTTTTTCTTTTTATTTCAGGTTTTGGATTTCTTTTCTATGCAATATTTCTATGAAGAAAGAATATGTAATTTTTGATGCTGAAAAACCTCTATGATATAAAAATGTTCTTGTTTCCCCTACATAGACAGTCAGGATGACTGGTTAATATATTGCTTAACCAGGGTCCCTTTTGAAAGTGAAGGTCAATAATTATGCCAGGAAACCAGGTATAAAACAGGCTCACCCAAAGCACATTGAGAAGCACAGCCACTTTAGTAATAGTGGAAATATTTCTGGACTAGAGAATTTTGCTGGGAGCAGTGGTGCACGCCTATAATCCCAATGCTCAGGAGGCTGAGGCAGGAAGATCATGATTTCAAAGACAGCCTCAGCAACTTAGCAAGGCCCTGTGTCAAAAATTTTAAAAAATAAAAACAAAAAGGGCTGAGGATGTGGCTCAGTGGTTAAGTACCCCTGGGTTCAATCTGTGGTAACAAACAAGAAAAAGCAAAGGAGAGAGAGAGAGAGATTCTTATGAATTTTATCTTGAGTCAGGTAAATGGCACAAGCTGTACTACCCCCAAGGATCCTCTCTTCTGTGTTATATGCCCCCTTGCTGATCCATAGCATCTCTTCTGACAAACTGCACTGTACTTTCCTGATGATGCCTCCAGCTCTTCTAAGCTGGTTCATGTGAGAAGCAAGTTTCTATAAGTGACACCATTTGAATGCTCTCAAGTCTGGACACCTCTACCTACACATAGCGACTGGCTAGATACCATGCCAGGTGCTTTGTCATCTGTGTGATCCTGTTGCGTTTTAGTTTAATATCTTCATCTGAGTGTTGTACATAAGTACACAAATGCATACACACCCTTTGTTAAGAAACTGGACTTAAATCAAAGTGGGTATGTTTGTCAAAACAAAGACATAAGGAACATCGATAATCTCAAAAAAATGTCTGGTACCTGATGTTACAAAATTCATCTAGTCTAACAACAGTGAGTGTTTCTATATTATTCTTAAATATTTCTAGAGAAAACACTGCAATATCATTACAGCTAGAAACAGAAGATCCTTACAGCTAGAAAGTTCTAATCTTCTTTATTTCTTCTCAAGATTGTATTCCAAGGAGTTCAAAAGGGGCAAGCGGATTGTGACTCAAGAGTTCAGAACATCTCTTCAGGCTTAGCTGCCTCCCTCCAATGTGTAAGCGTTTCCCTTCACTTCTTCATCCTCATTGCCAAGGGTGATGGCAATGACCAAGGCGCCTTCAGTAGAGAGGTTCTAATTGGATCTTTTCCTGTAACAACACCCAAAGGTAAATAGCAATTGGCTTTAGAAGGTTATTGGTGGGATGCTGAAAGTGCTGGGTTGCAGAATGAGAAATGGGAGATTCATTGATTTAAACCCATGGCCAGCATTTACTAAGGTCCAAAAAATACAGCAGGCAGCCACCTGTGCCTTGGGAGTTGAAAAAAGTCTAAATCGGACACAGATGCGAGACCCAGAAATCTATTGAGACCCAGTGACAAATGCAAGATGAGAAACTTAAATGAAACTTAGCATCCAATACTGACTCCAGAAACAAAAAGTAACCCTTAAAAGCACTTCCCTAAAGACCAGGGAAGACATCTGGGGTTTTACATATGAACTTAGTTGCCAAATAGCATCTTCTTTGCCAGACAAACTAGCACATGCATTCACATGACCTCTGCAGACAGGCCCTGACTTCCAAACCACATAGCCCCACATCTTTGGAAAGATTGCCCCAGGCAGGTCATGAGACCACTGGGCCTTCCCACAGCAAGTGCCTCTGTGTATATTGATGGGAAAGGGATAAAGGAGAATAGAAGTTGGGTTTTGGTCTCTTTTCTACATCTTTCTTCGCATTTGTTCCTTTAGAAAAAATTTAGTGAAAATAGAAGAACATTGTAAAAATACTTATCATTTACCACTGTACACATAGTCTTTTTAAAAACGGTCCTTATCATATTGTATTCTAACTTGGGATTTGCCTGACTCCTCGTGGTACAGTGACTATATTGGTCCAAATCGACTTCCTGAACCCATGTCCTTTGCGATGTGATTTTGCAACTCTTCTTCTAAGAAGGTGAAATTTATTCCCTTTCTGCTCCACCCCAACATTGCACCTGGGCTGGCCTTTTGATTTTTATTTTCAGTAAAATATGACAGAAGTGACTTTGTACCAGTTCTAAGGCAATGCCTCTAGAGATCTTGTTCTTTAGTTTGCTGACTTGGAATCTCTCCATCTGTGATCAAGGCCAGGATAGCTGGCTGAAGGATGAAAGACCACAGAGTAGAGATTCAGGTTGTCCTCCTGTACTAACTAAGGCCCTACTAGAGTCCCCAGTCCCCAGTGTAGCTGCCAGCTGACAACAGACAGATGAGTAAGCTCAGCTGAGATCAATGTAGACTTGCTGAGACAAAAAAATCCCACCTATTTGAATCTTGAATTAAATAAATATTTGCTGTTGTATGTTACTGAGGTTTTCTGATTGATGCTATGTAGCATTATTGTGCCAATAGACAACCATCTCCTTCTAAATTTATTTATGCAGAATAAACCCTGAAGGTGACAGATGAATTCATGAATGAATAACTCAGTGAGCGAATAAGTAAAAAATAATATCATAAACTAGGCATCATATTTAAATAGATCCTACCTCATTAAATAGAGAAGAATGGTGAATCATTATCTTATGTTTTTCCTAATTGGAAATTCCCCTCTGTCCCAGCCCATCTTAGAATATCTGACACAAAGTCAGCAGTAGATCAACCTACTGACCCCTATGCCATCATGAGCCAGCTGTGTGCACTCCATCACTGAGCTGAGGTCATGCAGAGAGGCAGCACCAAAATTATCAGTTCATGTCTGAGGAGAGGATGCCCAGTAACATCCCTGATGTGGCAAGAAGACTAGTAGTAGTTGTTCCCTGATGTTTCTTCCAGGAGTGTGTAAGAATGAGGAAATACATATGCTTTGGAAAGAAAAAAAGGAAAAAAAATGAACCATCTTCTTCTCCCAGAACAGAGAGAGAACAACACAGATATTATCATACAATGTAAAAAACATTCCATATAAGCAAATAAAACCCTGTGATGCATACAACAGGGTACGTGATGGTCAAGGAGATGTGGTCACAGCTGAGAACCTCCAGTTGCCATGGAGGGCACACACGACTGCCTCAGGAGGCAGACGGAAGTCTCCGGATCTGGAGCTATGGGCCATTCTGTGAGCCAGAGTAGCTGAGCAAGACTGTGGAGAACAACTTCACCCAAACCTAGAGCCCCACTCCACGTGACTAAACCTCAAGATACAAATGAAAGTCCAGATGAAGATGTATTAAGAAGCAAAAGCTTAGAGGAGAAATAAACTGTAGCTGATTTTCAGAGGAACTATTTGGCTGCCAAGGAAAGTCTGTGGAATACAGCTATGCCAAGACCAGAGGACACTTGTATGCAATAACCATGAAGGTCAGAGGCCTTATCTGAGGGCAAGGCACATGGTGTGAGGCAGGCAAAATGAACTTAAGGGAGGAAAAAAAATTAGAAGTATCTGGAAAGAGGCTAAATGGTTCATACTGTTCTGGGTTCAGAACATATTCAACAATTGTGGATGCATTAAAAAAAAAATTTTATAGCTATAGTGCATTTTTCTGTTTTTTTTTTTTAAAACTCCAGAGTTGATGAAACCTTCAAACCAATATTTACAAGAGATCACACCACAGGACCTTGCAGGCTAGCAGAAGTGAGGGGAGGAGGGGCCCTCTTCTCTTATCCCTCCATCCCAATGCCACAGTCAGGAGTCTGATCTAACAGTGTGCCGGGCTCACCTTGGCTGGGTCACAGCCCCATGAGTCAAGCTTCATTCTTCTCTCTGGCTCCTTGCTCCAAATCACCCCACACCCACACACTGCTCCTGCCCACAGTCCTTTTCTTGCTTTCAACTGAAGGAGGATACTGGCTCACAAGAGGGTTCTTGATGTCACTTCATTCACCAGTTGCAAGGAAAGGCTTCCTCTCCTCTGGCAAGCTCCTCAGCAAGATGGCCAAAGGCTGCTTTGAGGAGGCCTCTCCCTGAGAATCATACCTGTTCCAAGGGATCACTAGGGCACCTCTTCCTTTCCAGCCCCTAAGTGCTACTTCTTCAGGTTTAAGGAATGCTCTGTCATTCCGTGAACCAAACAAAAGCATACTACAAGTCACACTGACGTTTATGACATTCTGTACTTCATGACTCATGCATGGTACACTTCCTAAATTATTCTCGTGAAAAACTGAATTTGAAAAGCCTTTTTTTCCCCTCTACTGTCACTAATAACACTCATGTCCTTTTACACTGTTGCATAATTGAGCATGAGATTTAGCCAGGTTTGAGAAGTTAATTTTCTCTCCCTTTCTCCTGCTCTACAATGTAATTTTCTTTTTCTTTCATGTAGGGGCAAACTAAATTTCCAACTATGTCTAACCGTCTGATTTTTTAAACTCATCCTCCAAGTTTTTGTCTTTTGTACAGAGAAGTAGACTGTAGGCCCCATAGTGGTTTCCTGGTTAACAACAGAGTTAATCTATAGATATTGAATCTGCCTTGTGAACAAAGAACAATTTGTCCTCTTTGCCAAAAAATGGGGATTGGATGTACTTCTGATGTCAAGCAGTACTGAGCCAGAGGTAAAATAAGAGCCACACTTGTGTGGATATAAGACTTTGAAAATGCTAATATTTTATCCATTTTTACTTTGTGTCAGCGACTTTTTGTAATAAGTGTTATTCAGGAAGGGAGCCCACATAATAACCTTGTTCCTTGAGTCCTTTTATCTCTAAGCCTCAGGTATTTTCATTAAGTTATCCAACACCAATAACATTGACAGGACAAAGCAACTGGGGCTTACAAGCCCAAGTACCAGTTCTATAAAAGGCTTATCCTAACTGCGTTTGTAAAACATGGTCTTCACTCAAGAGTGGAGTTGCCTTAGAGAAAAGAAGAGAAAAAGCAAACATTATTATCTTTAGGAATGAAATTGGTATTGCCGAAGGTGACGAAGATGGTAGCAGAGAAATGACTCCACAAACTAATTTTCTTTTAATATTTCAACTACATTGATAAGTCCTTAAAAATAAAGACAGGTGACTCATTGCACAGCTGAGAAATGAATGCATTTATTTGCTCATTTTACAAACGTTAACTGTGTAACCACTATATGTTGGGAACTACGCACTAGGCTAAATGCTGAGGCTACTGGGCTAAGGCAAGATTCCTAAACTGTCAGATTCACATTCAAGACAAAGAAACAGACTCACACGAACAAGATTCAAAATATTGATAAAATCACTCTAGATGATTTACTCATTCAATGTATAATGAATCCTGTGTTCTAGGTATTGGTCTTAGTTGCGGCAACACAAAGATGCATTGACCTTTTATCTTAAGGAGTTCTCTTAGTGTGAGACACAGGTCACTAGCAGATGGACTGCCACATAACTTGGGAGGTGCCATAACAGTGACACAGCCACAGAAGTGAAGCACATGACTGCCTAAATGAAGGGAGAACACAGTGACATTGAGTCTTCGTTCGGATGAATAGAAAACCCCTGACACCAAATAAATCTTTTCTACAAGTGGAGATCGGGAAGTTTTGCAGATAATGCCTTTCTTATTTTTGAACATGCTCTTGTTCTCCCTGCATATGGGTTATAACATATTTCAGGATTAAGGTGACAACCTGGATGCACCATTCCTAATTTTGGTGTTCCAGGCTGTCAGGCAGGGAACCTGCAAAAGATGGGCGACAAGATGTCAGGAAGAATGAGCCAGAGAAAAGGGTTGGGATGGAAGTTGAGGTTTCTAATTTTAGAAGTAGAATGGACAAAGAACTCACTAACCATGTCTAGACTTTTCCTTTAAGAATAAATACAACATTTACACTGAGGAATGCATTTTGTTCAGCCATTTTTTGTATTTTGGAATAGGCTGCTGCTTCCTTTTGTTTATTTTTCTTTCTAGTTCATCACCTTTAGAATAGAGGACATTGATCAGCTAAGTCTGTCCAGGGCTACCTGGCCTGTTCCGGTTACTCACATACCCTGAGTCAGGGGTCATTGAGTAGCTCCTCCTGGTGACTGAGGGGAGGGGGAATGGAGAAATAACAGTTAATTTCCTTTCTTATGTAACTTTTCATGTGGGATTTTTAAACTGCTTCATTTTTAATGTTCCTAACATATTGTTGGTTTCTTTGTGCATATAACTAGTTCTCCCCTAATATTTTAACAGAATTATAAAATGTTTTCTAATTTAATACAATAGGATATTTTGATATATATATATATATATATATATATATATATATATATATATATACAGAACTCCTAAATCACTTGGAATTCCCTGGGTGGCAGCATGCCTATGTTCTAATGGATCATCCTTTGGTGGACTCCTAGGTACCCTCAATACAGAGCTGGTTTCCAGAAACACCAAGGCAAGACTAGAACTTTCAGCCAAACCTCCACCCCCAAGTTGGGAGAGGCGCTAGAGATTGAGTTGTGTTGTTCACACCTATATGATAAAGCCTCCATAAAAACTCCTGAAAGATAGGGTTCAGAGAACTTCCAGGTTAGTGAACATGTGTGCTGAGAGGGTGGCACACTCCACCTCCATGAGAGTAGCGGTTCTTGTCCTCAAGATCCTTCCAGATCTTACCCCATATGCCTATTCATCTAACTGTTCATTGGTATCCTTAGCACACCCTTTATAATTAACTAGTAAAAAAAAGTAAGTGTTTTCTTGAATTTTGTGATCTGTCTTAGCAAATCATCAAACATGATGAGGGGGTTGTGGGAACCCCTCAGTTTGTAGCCAAGTTGAACCAAAGTTGAGGATAGCTTGGGAATCCACTATTTGTTATTGGAAAAAAGTGGAAGGGGCAATCTGTGAGACTTAGCTTTTATCCTTTGGGCTAAGCACCAACTCTTAATAGTGAGTGATATAACTGAATTGTGGGATGCACATTTGGTGTCCAGAGAGTTGAATAACAGGTGAGTGTGGGAGAAAACCCTGCACATTTAGTGCTAGAAGTGAAGATAATGGGTGAAACAATGCATAATGCCTCTTTAATATTAAATGAAATAATTTTCAGTTATCATTACAATATATTAAAAATGAAATTCCAGAGAGAATTATCAGAACAAACTGGGGAATTTTAAGGGAGCTATCCAAGAACCAGTCAGGAAGATCCAAAACACAAGAGAACATAAAACAGTCCAGAGGTTAAGCTGACCACAGGACTTGAGAAGTGGTGTGCGTGTGTGTGTGCACATGCGTGAACCTGTGCACGAGGCTGTTTCACTTTCTCTGAAGAAAGGGAAAGGGTGCTACCTTTGCCAAAGGGGGTTCACTGACACAACTTGGAGACCTTGAGATAAGTCTCCTGAAGTTGAGAGATAGGAAGACTGACATCTAACAGGATTCCCAGAAGGGGCAGTTGCTGAGTTGTTTGGGCAATAAAGTATTTGTTAGAGAAGTTCAGGACCTCAGAGAGCTAGCCTGGGGCCATGTTTAGCTTTGTCACAAAGGTTTCTCTGGAAGCGTAATGAGTCTTTTAGAGAAAGAGACAGCAGTGGTGAATGGTGCCCTACATTCAGGGACAGAGGGACTGCTGGAGAGGCATGCCTAGTCCACAGACATTGCAGTCAGATGAACCCAGCATGGGGGCCCTTGAGAAGCCACCAAAGCAATCTAAAGCAGAAAACCAGCTCCAAACATCTGCCCATTTTACAACAGTATCAGACCTGGTATAAAATCCCTACCCACTTTTCCTGCCACCTGCAGAATTCCATTCCTATAGCACCAGTAATAACTACTTTCAAATGGCAGATGCATGAAAAATGCAGATAGAAATATCATCTGCCCCTCTCCCTCAGAAAAAAACTGGGCCACCTCAAGCTGGTGCGGGTGGGAATGGAGATTGGATGTTAAATCAAATGCAAAATTTTATTTATAGCCTGGGACTGGATATCCTGATTTGAATATTGAGAGCTTCTCAAATTCTGGGGCCAATTCCTAAGCTTTCTCTATTTGTTTTCAAAATAGCCAATTCTTTTTTGAATTATGTCTTTCTAGAAAGACTTTGCTGAAAACACATGGTAATGTCTATTACTCTAACTTTTTCCCAAACCTTATCCCAAAGTTATAGGGCTGACTAGAAGCATGGCCTGCCTTCCAAGTCTCCAGTTTTGCTAAAGGTTTTGCTGTGGCATGACATCTGGGCTTTGTTTTTTGACCAGATGAAAAGTCTATTCATGACAATTGGCTGCTGTGTTCACAGCACCACACAGTGATGAAGGAACCACGCGGTGATGAAGGAACCTAGTGCCTTTATCTTTTGGCTCCACCACCCTCAACACATTGCCTTCTGGGCCACCAACTTCATTTCCATGTGAATGTGGGAGAAGGAGAAGGAGCATGATATATCTTGTATCAGAAATACTTTTGAGCCAGGCTTCCTTTATGTTCTGTTGGCCAAAACCAGATTCCACGGCCACAGCTAACCACAGGAGAGGTTAGGAAAGGCAATCTCCACGTCAAAGAAGGGAAAAAAGCGAGACTAGTGTACAGCCGGTGTGTTTCTGCCTCCAGAGCTTTGCTTTCTTTCTCAACAGTAAGCCAAGTACCTACATAGGCTTCTTGAGAATTTGTTCATAAGAAAGGGGGAAAGTTCCCACCATCAAAAAACTAAAAAGGGACGAAGGAAGACAAAAGTAGTGCTTTGATTACATCCCCGATTTAGGCTTCCTAGCAGTATAATTTGGGGCTGTAAGTGCACACCAAGTAATATGTCAGCTCTGTTTTTAGTTTGGAAACATCCCACTTGAAGTCTCTGGGCTAGCTTATTTCATATGGACTGGTTGTACTTACATCTGTTACACAATTGTCATTCTAGGACTTCTTTGTACCAGTAAAGTTTCATCATCTCTTTCCTGTCCTCCTACAGCCCCTTTGGACAGTGTCCCCCTCTCCCCTCCTCCTCTTTGTGCGGTACATCCTCTAATAGTGTCCCAAGAATGGATGCCCAGAATATACACTTTCTGAAATCTTACAGATGTAAAAATGTTACTGTATATTCACAGTTGATCAATAGCCTGGCTGACTATGGAAGTCTGGGGTGCAATTTATCTTCCCTCACACTTTTGAAGGGACATCTCCATTGTTTGAATGTGACCTATTACTTCTGTCTGGCACCTTCTGGATCATCTCATCATCCTCAGGGTTCTGATATGCTGTGATGTTAGTGTTGATGTAGATTTTCTTGTTCATTTCTGGGTATTCAGAGGACTCTTTGAACTTATAAATTCAAAGCTTTCAAATTCTCAGAAGTTTTTTCACATTTTCTCTTTAAAATATTTTCCACTCTTTCTTTGCTCTTTGTTCTCTTTTTTAAAGGCCTAATAGCTGAATGTTTTGTCCTTTGTTCCATAATTTAAAAAAAAATATTTTCTTTCCCATATTCTATATCTTCCTCTTTTTGTCCTAATTTTGAGGGATATTGCTCACTTTTTAATATTTCTATTACAGTTTTCACTTATTTTTAAAATAGTTTTATTTCTTGTGACTTTTGCTTTCTCGGAAGTTTTTTTTATACCTTCCTGTTATTGCTTCAAGAGTAAATGATATTGCCTGAGTCCCCAAGGAGATTTATCATATTGTCTTTTTCTGCTCCTATATTGCTTTGACTTCCTCTAAGTTCTTTCTATTCTTTTTTTTAAATTTTTTTAAATTATAGATGGACACAATACCTTTGTTTTATTTATTTATTTTTACCTGGTGCTGAGGATCCAACCCAGAGCCTCACACGTGTTAGGCAAGCGCTCTAGCACTGAGCCACAACCCCAGCCCCTTCTTCCCATCTATTCTTATCTCTTACTTTCAAGTGAAATGCCATTTTCCCAGGCCTTCTGCTCCTTGGCTGTCTACTCACACAAGTTGTTGGTGGCTCTGTCTGGATGGCAGAACACCTCACTGCAGTGTGTTGAGGACCCTGAAACATCAGAATGTGTAGCTATTTGTTTTTGGGCCAATCAAATACTTCAGTGAGAGAAATCTGCCAATATATATTTCCCATGGGATCTAAGCCATCTCTACCCACAATCTGTATGCTGAAGAGGAGTCGAGGCTAAGGTTCATTAAGACATAGTGTTTACATGCTCATTTAAGTCCTCTTTGATCAACTTCCCACTTCATCTTCCATTCTACTATTCCTGGTGTCCTCAAATCCAAACTTTCCTGGGGTTTATTTTCCTGGAAATGAACCTCTCTTTTCTACAGAGGTTGAGGAAGAAGTGGTTGAGAGTCTATTGTTTGGACAGTGTTGTAGGGAATGAACCGTTCCTTATATAAACCCTCTATCAAGCTCTGGGTTTTATCTCCACCCTGGACTTTTCCTTCGGAAGTGTCTGATGCCTTCTGGAGTCCAGTGCTGTACCTCTTGTTTTCTCCCACTTGTAGGAAGCTCCCTTTCAACTTTCTCCATTTTGCTCCTCCATCTGCCAAATTTTTGGTGACTTTTTAAATTTTCTCTTTTGTTTTCTTCATCCATTGGATCACACATGTTGTACTCTTTCTGATATCATTTTGAGACTTTGTAGAGAAGATAGGTAAGATGTCTATATTTAATTCACAACATATAAATCTAATAACATTTTCAAATGTCTTTTTTCCTCCCCAAACTAATCACTCAGATGTATCCTGGTATGTGCATACATGCACAATTGGTCCCTCACTTACTATGGTTTGACTTATGATTTTCCAACCTTATGATTGTGCCAAAATGATATGCATTCAATAGAAATCTCACTTCCGGGTTTGAACTTTGGTTTAGTAATTTTCCAGTTTAGTGATTTGCAGTAAAATGCTCTCCTGGGATACTGAGCCCCTAGTTCCTATAGTGTATTGTGTTGCTATGCTACAATGTTCAGTAGATTAAGTGTCTTAAGTGCATTTTTAAACTTATAGTATTCTCCATTTTGATGAGTTAATCAGGACATAAACTCATAGTAAGTCAAGAAACATTGGTATAATAAAGCAAAGTCATCTCAATATTTTAAACATTTTAGATTTGAAAGATTAATCATAGATTGAAAAAAAACATTAGTAGATCTAATTTTTGTCATTTCCACTTGAATGAATATCCTCTGATGGAAATACAGGTTGTACTACAAAACAAAATAGTGTCAAATTTTTATTATGCATCACAATTGCCTGCAGGCTAAGAAGAAAAGGACATCTCCCCAGTAGAGATGATTTTGGGGTTTTTTTTGGCTTATAAAAATATTATGAAGTAGTAATGATGTATCTGCATGCCATCATCTATATTTTTCTTTCATTAACTTTGTCAAATTCTGTTTTCAAAGAGGCTTGTTTGTCCTCTGAGGACAAATTCAGCTTGTCAGGAAGCCAGCTCCAGATAGTGTCTTTCCTGGGGGCAGTAGTAGTGCGGATGAGATATGAAACAGAGACACCTAAAGGAAGTTTTAGGAACTGAAACATGGAGATCTATTATCCAATCCTTATGACTGATTTCCTTGGAAATAGAGTGCTTAGTTTATGGTGAAGCTAGGAAACATCATTTTGTAAAATTAAATTCAAAGCCAAAATGATATGCTTTTGGGGCCACGAGTCAAGAGCAGAAAAGAATCACTAACAATTTCAAACAAAGAATTACTCTAATGAAAAATATCAACATTCACCTATTGGCCCTAAAAATCTTTGCAAGGAAATTGGCTTACATTAAGCTGTTTCTAGTCATATCATATTTTGGTTTTAATTGTGATTTTCCATAGTGCTACATATGCTATAAGTGTCTAATAAATAAAAGGGCATAAGCAAATTATCAAATGGGCAATTAATTGAATCAAATTCTAAGGAAATAGATTTCATGTATTTCTCTAATTGATTTCTGTGGGAGTAATAATTTCTAGTTCAGAAAATTTCACTTGGTTGGGCCTAGAAAGGTATGATAGAATTGTTTGTGCAAATTTAAAATGTTAATGTACATAGTAATGGCATTTTTCCCATGAGTTTTATTTTCCCAAATGAATAAGAAGTAATAATGAAATTAAAATCTTTTTTTCAAAGAAATTTAGATAATGCCTTCTTGTTTGACAGGCTCTGAGTTGTTAAAAGCTTTTCTCTTACCCATCTAATTGCCATAAAATAGCTCTATTTGAATCAATTTTCCGGGAAAACCAAGGCCTAATTCCAAGGCCATAGGAAGGCCAATTTCTTTAAAGTTAAAAAATAAATATAAGACACAACTGAAAACCATATAACAGATTTTCTGTTAAGAAACTTACTTCTTCATTTACTTCTGTGAATAGTTTTTCTCATTGCCCTTTAAGTTTGTAAGTAGACTTTTAGTATGAAGAAGGGGAAAAATAAAGATTTTTTAAGAAAAAGAAGGGAAGGAAGAAAGGAAATGGAGAACCAGTCAGAGTTTTGCCAGTTTTGCCAGTCTTTTAAATTAGAGTAAGTCCAATTAATTCAATTAAGGCTATAATGTAATAATTCAACCATCCAAGAGGTCAGCCGACAAAGATGAAAAGAAAATCCCCAAATGATGACCAGTGTGTTGTTCAGGATTGATATAGCTTGAGAAGGTCACATTCTCATTCTGTGCTCAAGTGGTTCTTCTTTTCTTTTCTTTTTTTTTTTAAGTGTACTCACAAAGAGAAAGAGAAAGTAGTATTTCTCCCTTATTGCAAGGACAAGAAAGGAAGAAAAGAAGGCTTAGGGCCCACCCTTATGACCTTATTTGATCTTAATTATCTCCTTGAAGATCATATCTCCAAATACATTGGCAGTTAGGGCTTTAAGTTATGAGTGGGGGTGGGGTGCAAAATTCAGTCCATAGCAAACACATAGCTAAAGATTCAAACCCATGAGTGCTTAACTTAACTTATTCTCATACAGAAGCAACCTATTGAGAACTGGGGATGTAGCTCAGTGGTAGAGCACTTGCCTAGTATTGCAATTCTGGGTTCAAACTGCCAGACCTGCGAAAAGGGAAAAGAAATAACTTATTAAATGCCTCCTCTTCCAAATCTGCTGCTCAGATAGTTTGGCAGAACATTAGAAATGTTTTTATGCTAGTCCCAAAATTTTACATGTTCTTTTTCATGTTTGTGAATTATCTAAACAGTCACACCAAATGTTATTATATATTTTAAAGGAATTATTTAATTCAGACCAAATCTATCCCAAACTAATTTCAATGGATTGGGCAGATTTAATGTTTATCAAATTTTGATTATTCAGAAGAATATTATGTTGGAAGAATAATACTGATTGTAAAAAAATGTTAATTAAAACAGAACTTCTACTGTGTAGTGATAACCTAGAACATCCAGTTTCTACATAAACATGAAAGCAAGTAAAATGTATTTCTTTTAAGATGTTTTGTAACTCCAAATGTTCACTATTTCAAGCTGATTCTTTTCCCAATCATTATTTTTTAAATCAATGAGATTTTATAGAGTTTGGTTTATGCACTTTTAAAAATGTGATTGCCTGTTCTGCATTAAGAACTCTTAAGGGATGTGGTGAGGTCTCTTTAGCTGACTCTGTATATTGATTAACCAAATTGTAGCTCCAGCTGGGCAGTGGCACATGCCTGTAATCCCAGCAGCTCGAGAGGCTGAGGCAGGAGGATTGTAGGTCCAAAGCCAGCTTTGTTGAAAGTGAAGCACTAAGCAACTCAGTGAGACTCTGTCTCCAAATAAAATACAAAATAGGACTGGGGACATGGCTCAGTGGTTGAGTGCCCTTGAGTTCAATCCCCAGTACCCCCTCCCCAAAATAATTGTAGCTCCATACACACTATGGATAACAAAGTTAATACAATATTAAAATGACTAAGCTGCCCATATCTATCTAATCATTTTTCTCACTTTATTAATATCTACTCTCTTAGTGTCATTCACATTCATTCTTTAGCATTTCATCTTCCACTCCCCTGATGGGGGCTCCCATTTGTTTTATGAAACTTCATGTTAGATCCCCTTGCAGAAACACCAAACCAATCCTGCACACACAGATCAAACCTAAATCTAAACTGTAAAATTTTCCTCCACTGTACTATCACCCTTTATGGTTATCTTTAGCAGCCCCTCAAGAACTACAGGATACATTCAACCTTGGAGTCCGGCACCTGCAGGTCTCAATTACTTGATCTCCCAATCCCACTTCCTACCTTTATTCTCACACCCACACCTGAATTCCTTGACTCCCTCCTTTCTGGCTAAATCTGGACATTCCACTCTTCCCCCAAACTGTAGCTCTGCTCAGTGTGTCCCTGATCACAGGACATTGTGGATCCACTAGATTGAGAACACTACCTGCAAGATGACAGGATGTCAGCCCTTCTTCCTTGCCAAGTCTCTATAAATAGCTCTCATGGTTTTGTTCAAAGAGGGGAAGAAGTATGGAATTGCTCTAGCTATAATTTATTCTGCTGCCTACATTTGTGGCATCCCCAGAAATAATGTTTTGTAACTCCATGATTCAGATGTTGCACTTGCTCTCTCTCTCGAATGTATATCACAGTCACTCATCTCTACCACATTGAATTTTTCCAAACCGTCCTCCATGTCACTGGTCAATCACATACCCTGCTTTCTATGAAGGCTCCTGCACTTAGAACTGACCTGCTACCCAAGAACCAATAACACAGGCACTGGATCTCTTCACAATAGCTCCCTGGAGCTCCCTAGCATTCCCTACAGCTCTTAACTAGGGAAAAACCATTAGCACTCCATGATTTCCACTCTTTTATTGGGGTTACCAAAAAGAGAGGAATTAGCAGAATGATTGGACTCCCTAGTGATATTTTTTTCACTTTTTAAATATTATCTGAGGAATATAGGTGTTCCAAGTGTCAGTCTCAGGGAAAGATCAAGTACAAATGCATGTTATGCCCTGAATGGCTGTATCAAGCCCTTTCCTTCTCCCTTCCCCCTTTCTCCCTCCCTCCTCTCTTTTTTTTTCTTTCATTTATTCTTTCTTTTCCTTCCTTCTTTTTTATTTCTTGTATTGTAGCAAATATATACAACTTACCATGCTGACCATTTTCAAGTACATAGTGCACAATGTTACGTATAGTCACATGGTGTGCAACAGATTTATAGAGATTTTTCATTTTTTAATATTGAAACTTTATCCCCATTAATCACTAATTCTTCCTCTAACCCTTAGCAAACACTTTTCCACTTTCTGTATCTATGATTTGACGACTTTATACGCCTCATATGAGTGAATTTGTATAGTATTTGTCCATTTATGACAAATGCTTATTTGCTTGGCATAACGTCTTGAACATCATCCATGTTGCAGCAAAGGTAAGAATTTCCTTCCTTTTCTAAGGCTGCATAAATACTCCCTTGCATGTATATGACATATAGTTTTGTATTTGTTTCGTTTTGTTTTGCTTTGAGATGGGGTCTCACTGTGTTGCCCAAGGTGGTCTTAGACTTATAGGTTCCAATGATCTTCCTGCTTCTCAGCTGCCTAAGTAAATGGAAACGCAGGCATGTGCCAACATGCCTAGCTTAAACTATATATTTTTGTCCATTTATCTATCAGTGGAAATTTGGGTATTCTATCTCATAGCTATTGCAAATGATGTAGTGAGTAATGTAGCTGTGCAAGTATCTCCTTGAGATGCTGCTTGGAATTCCTTTACACATATACCATGAGTAAGATTGTTGTATCATATGGTAATTCTATTTTTAACTCTTTGAAGAGTTCTATACTGTACTGTTTTCCATGATGGCTATATATTTCACATACCCACCAACAGTGCCCAGGATTTCAATTTTTTGCGTCCTCAGAAACATGTGTTATTTTTTTTCTTCTTTGGATAGTGGCCATCCTAATGAGTGTGAGGCATTACCTTATTCTGGTTTTGATTTGCATTTCTCTTATAATTAATTATGTTATGCCTCTTTTCCTGTGCTTATCAGACATTTGTAGATATTCTTTGGAGAAATATACATTCAAGTCCTTTTCCCATTTTTAAACAAGCTTATTTTTTCAGTTGTTGTTGAGTTGTAGAAGTTCTTTATATATTCTAAATACTAATACCTTACCAATTGTACGATTTACAAATATTTTATCCCTTTCTGTAGGTTACCTTTCACACTGTTGATTGGTTTCTTTCTCATGACAAATTTTTGTCTCTTATGGGCCTATGATTCTTCCCACTGCCAAACTGGCTTATTCTCACTCACCCAACCATACAACACATCTATCGTTAAATAAATACATTGCTAAACACTCTATTTCTAATTAAAATGAAATGACAAAAAAATGAAGACATTCTTCAATCTAATTTTACAAAACTTTGTAAATATTTACTTTCTTTTCTTCATTTACATTCTTTGGTACTTTAGTTGAAAAGAACTGAAACTCATATGAAAGAAATTTCCCAACATTAATAAGATAGCTGATTAGGATAGCATGAATAGAATAAGATAGGATTGATTATTCAAGGATTAAAGTGTGTCTAAGAGTTTCGACATGAGGCATTCAAAAATCTTAATTAAAATTAAATTACCAATATGCCTGCATTTTCCAAGTGATTCCTTCTTCCTATGCTATGACCTACTACCTCACACTTCTCTAGTCTAGTGTTTCTCAAATTATCTATGATAAAGGAACATCCCGCTCCCACATCTATCCCTTTTATAAAACTCAATATGGTACACTTGGATTAGGCAACAGAAGAAAATAAAAAGAATAAAAACAGGAAATAAATAAGCCAAATTATCACTGTTTCCAGATGATATGTTCCTATTCTTAGAAGATCTAAAAAGCTCCACCAAAAGACTTCTAGAGTTAACAAACAAATTCAGAAAAATAGCAAGTTACAAAATCAACATATAAAAATCAATAGCTTTCTTACATACCAACAAAGAACCTGTTGCGAAAAAATTCAGGAAAACAGTTCCATTCACAATGGCCTCAAAATAAATAAATTAAATACCTAGGAATAAATCTAGCCATGGAGGTGAAAGACCTTTACAATGAAAACTATATAACATTAAAGAAAGAAATTTAAGAAGACCTCAGAAGATGAAAAGACCTCCCATGTTCATGAATAGGCAGAATTAATATTATTAAATGGCCATACTATCAAAAACAATATACAGACTCAATGTAATCCCCACTGATATATCAATAACATTCTTCATAAAACTAGAAAAAACAATTCTAGAATTCACTCAGAGAGAAAAAAGAAACTCCAGAATAGCCAAAGAAATTTTAAGATTAAAAAAACAAAAAGCAATGCTTGAAGGTATCACAATACCTGACTTCAAATTATTCTACAGAGTTATAGTAACAAAAACTGCATGGCACTGGCATAAAAATAGACAAATAGACAACCATACAAAATAGAAAACACAGACAAACACACCCACCTACACTTATCTGATCCTTGAAAAAAGGTGCCCAAAACACATGTTGGAGAAGAGACACCTTTTTTAATGAATGGTACTGGGAAAACCACTTATCCATATGTAGAAGAATGAGACTAGACTCTTATCTCTCACCCTACAAAAGTCAACTCAAACTGTATCAAAGACCTAAGACCTATTTGATCAGAAACTAGGCAACTACTAGAAGAAAATGTAAGGTCAACACTCCAACATGTAAGCACAGGCAACGACTTTCTCAATAAGAACTCTGAAGCTCAAGAAATAATGCCAAGAGTTTATAAATGGGCTGGCATCAAGTTAAAAATTTCTTCACAGCAAAGGAAACAATTAAGAATGTGATGAAAAAATTACAGAATGATAGAAAATCTTTGCTAGCTACTCCTCTGATAGAAGAGTATCCAGAATACATAAAGAACTCAGAAAACTTTACACATAAAAAATCTCAATTAATAAATGGGCAAATAAACTAAACAGACACTTCTCAAAATAATAAATACAAGTGGCCAACAAATATATGAAAAAATGTTCAACATTATTAGCAATTTGGGAAATGCAAATCAAAACCACCCTGAGATTTCATCTCACTCCAGTCAAAATGGAAGACATCAGGAATACACACAATAATAAATGCTGAAGAGCATATGGAGAAAAAGGCACATTTCTACACTGTGGGACTACAAATTAATACAACCACTATGGAAATCAGTATAGAGGTTCCTCAAAAGACTAGCAATGAAACCACCATATGACCCAGCTATACCACTCTTCAGTATTTATCCTAAAGAATTAAAGTCATCAAACTATAGCAATAGAGGCATACCCATGTTTATTGTAGCACAACTCACAATAGCCAAACTATGGAATCAGTCTAAGTGACTTTTACTGATAAATGGATGGATCTGGAGATTATCATGCTAAGTGAAATAAGCCAATCCCAAAAAACCAAAGGCCAAATATTCTGTCTTGTATGTGGGTGCAAACAGACAATAAGAGAGGAGGAGAGAATAGAGTTCAGTGGATAGGACAAAGGGAAAATAAGGGATGGGAATAGGAAAGATAGTAGAATGAATCAGACACAACTTTCCTATGTTCATATATGAATACACCACCAGTGAAACTCTGTAACATGTACAACCACAAGAATGGGATCCTAATTAGAATGTTCTACTCCACATATGTATAATGTGTCTAAAAAGAACAAATTTTTTAAAAGTCAAGAAAAAATAGATTTTAAAATAAATTTTGAAAGATGAATGGATAAAGAAAATGTTATATATATGTAGACATATATATGCATATATATAATATATGTAAATAAAAATATATATAAAACAAAATATATATATAAATAAAAATAAAATAATGTCAAAGTCATTTACATGAAAATATATGGAACTTGAGAACACTATGGTAAACAAAATAAGCCATACTCAGAAGTTTAGGGGTCCTATGTTTTCTCTCATATGTAAAAGCCAGAGAGGAAAAGGCAGAAGAAAGCTATTTAGGAAGGGAGGAGTTGTTAAAATCCAAGGGACATCAGTAGAGCAGAGGAGAGGGACCAGAGGGAAGGAGGAGAAGAAGGAAAGGGGAAATACTAGGGAATAATATTGGCCAAATTTTATTATTATATTTTATGCATATACAAATATGTAAAAAATCCCACTATTATGTACAACTATAATGCACCAATAAAAAATATAGGAAAAAATGTACACTCCAAGGCCACAGTAATATTAAATTGCTTCACAAAGTTTTCTTTCTTTCTATTTACTTTCTATAGACTGAAAACCAACAGTTCACCATCCAGAACTAATGTTCCTACACACCTTCTGCAGCACTGCATCTGCTTTGTTTCTGATTGCTCATATCGTCAGGTTGCAATGACCCATCATAGTTCCCCCACATTTTCCTACATAACAACCTTAAATTCTGCCTTTTCCCCACTGGTTAACTGCCCTCCTTGGTTTGTGTTGTAGAGAAAGGAAACTGTATTGTTTCACATTATCTTTTTGGCTGTGCCCCTAGCGGCCTTTGGTCTAATACTCACCCTTATCCCATGACCTCAGTGGACAAGTGGCATCACATGGTCTGACACAAGAATGAGTAAGCAGCACCAACTCAGAGACCACAGATGTGGCATAGATACTCTGCTGGGCACATCATTTACAGAGCATTTTAAAAGGGCAGTTGTCCTGTAAGAGATCAATAAAGAGCAATAGGAAAAATTTGCATGATCAGATTGAGTCCCAGTTAAGTAATAAGTGTGGTTTTCTATCACTAGAAAGAGCTAGCTGTTTGGGATCTTCCCTAGGCAAGCCCCACCATGCTGAGATGCTAGAGTCAGTGACATGGTCAGTGTGCAGCTTCATATGCAATTCCTGGTGCTCACCCTAATTGCATGTGCCTTTAATCCCTGTGCACTAATCTGACCTGAATTAAGGGATGAGTAAAGATGTTCTTACAGAGGGCACCATCATTTTTAATCTACTTTCTCTGGGGTGGGTCATAGAGAGTCACTCCAGAGAGCATGCTTTAGAATTGGGTTTCTCATAAAGGAAAATTAAGCTAAATGGTCCTCAGGGTTTTCCTCTAATTCTTCTTTTCTGCCTCCCTCCCATCTGTATTGTCACAAGAGGGGGGGGAAAACAGTAGAAAGAAGGCTCAGAAAAGGCAGTGAATAATTCTGAGGACAAAACAAAAATAGCCAAAATAAATACCCACCCATAGCCAACTACTGACTTCAAGGTACCAAAGATCCAAGGCCCTATTGGACCTCGTGCAAAGGATCCAATCAAATCATAATTCTTAGAAATTAACAAGGAGAAAATACATTCCAATTTCCTGAGAAAAGTTTCTTTTGACACCTGTTATGGAAAAAGCAATGCCTACTAATTATTTTTAGCTCCCTCTTTGGTTCTTGAAAGATCCTAGTTCAGATATAAATGTTATGGTCACCCTGGCGTCAGCACTGTGTAATCTTAATATGCTACTACAGTTACAAGGCACTAATTTAGTCCACATTTCTTCTCTTGTTGAAAAAAAGCATGGTCCCTGGAAGTTTTGAAATCTGGCTGATGTCACCAGGTTGTCAGCAGCATACTGTTAGCACATGGCCTAGAAGGTTGTAGACTGCCTGCCCAGGGTGCTGACAATGCTCTCAGAAGCAAAGAAAAAACAGTTCTCTTCTACTTCTTTCTTCCTGATGTCTCCTCTCTAGTTACAAAGATAGCTGACTCAGTGCAGAGCAGTTGCCAATCAAGATCTGAAAAGAAATTATCATATCTGGAATATCTCCATGTGCCAGGTGCAAACCATTTTAAATATACAGAGGTGGGGTGACTGGGGATGAGGCCAAGAGGTTGTTCACTCTTCTGACTGCTTAGGGATGACACTACCCATCTCCACCACACACATCTCTCCCACTTCCACTCCTTGAACTTTTATTTCTGTCTTATGGCCAAGCAGTTTCCAGGGGAGAGAATCAGTAAAGCATTCCAAATGTTTTTTCAACCAAGACTGAGGAGAGGCAGTCCTGTCTAAATTGTAAGGGAATATGGGCTTTTGCGAGGGTCGCAGTCCATCCCGAGCCAGTGGGTCAAAGCGGCACCCCCACATTCACCTAGCAGTGGAAGTTGGGAAGAGTTGGAGTCAGCTGGCTGCCCGGTCCCAGCCTTCAGACATGCCAGGGAGTCCAGTCAAAGCAAGTACTCGTATATTTGCAGAATAAGCATTCAACTAATAGGGCCATTCAGCCAATCAGAGACAATACACAATAACTCTCCATGTGGCAAGGCACATAAGCCCCCAGAGCTGCACAGTTCGCAGAACCAACAGTAATTGTAAACCAATCACGTATTTCCTCCTTCCTTTGTGCCTTTCCCATTTACATAATGGCTAGTCATTGGGGGTAGCACAGAGCTAGACCCCCACAGGCTTCCATTAACACTTGAGAAAGAGACTTAGGAAAAGAAATAGGACTCAACAGGAGGGCCTGAGTTCCAAAGGTCAGCAGCCCAGTGAGATCCAGCATGGTGATGCAATTTGAAACCCAACCTCACCAAACTTTAACAGCTTGACCAATTCTTCATCTTTGTCTATTCTCATGAGGCAAGACACAAATATCTGCCTGTCACAGGAGTGCTTGTATCAAAAACCATGTTATTCTCTCTAGGTTATATGCACCAAAAAAATAAAAAATAAAAAAATAAAACACCTTGGCCTCATGATCATCCTCAACATATTTTGTATTACTTCCATAGTGCACTTTTGGTAGGAAGATGAGCTGAGGGAATTTCCACCCTGTGGCACACACTGGACAGAAATTCTGCCATTGGTCTAAGCCACCAGCAAAGTTTCCAGTACCCTTATAATATTTTCCTTCCAAGGAACACCCTGGGTCTTTTACCACTGTCCCTGGCATTGGTTGGGACCATCTCAATCTATTATTCAGACTTTAGTTATATGACATGTGCCTCAAAAACATTCACTGGGGGATTTCAATTCCTACCTTCTCAGGAGACTTATAGATATTGTTAGGTCTGGTCAGGGTCCAGGATGTTCAACTAGGGGAACCGGTCAGCCGCTGCGGAGCAGCAGCAAGCCTGACGTCACCAGGAGACACGCCTCCTGTCAATCAGTGGGTTTTCCTGACCTATCCAGGAAGGACTCTGGCCTTCTCTTCCTGTACCCAAACCCTCCCCTTCCTGATCAGGCTTTCTTGAAATTCTCTGCCCCGGATGATCCAGCACCATTTCTCTCAGACACGCTCTGATGGACGGGGAATTTGGCCCGAGGGCGTGTATTCCAATAAAGCCTTGCCGAGTGGCTTAAATTCATCTTCTCCCTGGTCGTCTAATCTTTACAGATATATGCAAGTATGTCTGCATCTCACGTCCTACCCAGCTCCCTTCTCTGCATACCAAGGGGATCTTGAGCAGTGTGGCCTAGGTTGGGCCACAAAAAATTCCTGTGAAACTCTGCCCAGGATGCTGAGTACACACCTCATCTCCTTTACATTCAATTTTCCAAAGGGAGCTAATCAAACATCACTGTGCAAACACTGTTGATCATTATCTGCAGCAAAACTCTGGTGACTTTAAATAGCAGCCTCCTCCACCCAAGTTCTTAGGAATTAAGTGTTGTCAGATAAAATACAGGAGACCCTGGTAAGCTGGAATTGCAGCTAAACCATAAAATGTTTGTTTCTTTTTTAAGTATCAGTATCACCTGTGCAATATTTAGGACATATTCATCCTAAAGAAGGTACTCACTGTCTCTCTGAAATACAAATTGAACAGATTGTCTTGTATTTTTATTGGCTAAATCTGACCGTCATAAGCTAAGTGATACCTTCTCAATTTCACCTATTTGTACTGGTCTATGTTATACCTCAAAGAAGGTCAGAACCAGAAACCAAATAAACTCAAGAAAGGATAGCAAATATGTGTTACTCTGATGGCAGGATTAGTGGGTGGAGATTTTGTTATGAGGGACATGAATAGAATCAGAGAGAGAAAATAAGGAATATGACTTTGAGAGTTTGGGCAAATCAGTTCCCCCACAATCCGTGCTATTTCTACCACAACTCCTACCTGTGGCTTCATTATACTGAAACCCCATTAAAATCTTCTCTTCTGAGACTCCATTGAAGAGGTCACTTCATACATCTTCTACCTAGAAAAAAAATAGGCTGAAAGAATCTTGTTTTATTCTTCTTAAAACTCAATGATGCCATTGTAAGTATACAACTCCTTTATGCTTTTAAAATTTTTAAATGCTATTTAAGAAATGTAAAACCTAAGGAAGAAACAACTTAAATAAAACATTAATGGTTTTAGTATTTAAAAATCTAGCTTAAACCCTCCAACATTATGATATTCCCCATTCTTTGAATGCAGGCACACATGTGTACGCCCACATCAACACAATGGCTGTTCCTGATCTGTGAAGCCCCTTGTAGCCCTGCAACCATGATTTCAGGAGTCACTAGAATGGAGACCCTCAGAGGATATCTTTGGAAAGTGGCAAAATTAAGACTTGGATCCATTTCGAGCACGTACACAGCGCATGAACAGACTTGACTTGCCTCCTGCTGTTACCAGTAATATCCTGGACCCCATCCCAGACTCTGGCTTTCACCTTGATGGATACTCCAGTCCTAACTGCCCACTGTGTGGTAATCTGCAGTCAACTTCACAAACTCCTCATATTCACGTGTTCTCAGGGCCCTGTCAAATGTTGGGTAATATACTAACACAAATCCTCCTAATTAAATATTTAAGACTTGTTAATAATCACTTCTATATTAAATTTGTCATTGTTAAGATAGCATGCAACTATTCTGCAGTCTTAATTGGTAGAAGCTCACACACTGAGCAGAAAATTGTTCACCTTCATAAGTATAGCAAATTTTTCATGCCATAAAAAGCCTCTTTAAAAAAAAAAAACAGTATTTCTGTGATTAAATAACATTCAAGTGTCACTTAACACATGTGCTAAGCTTTCCAGTTACTGCATATACTGCCGGTTGGTCTGCTGAAATTCTAGGCAGTTACAAGGCAGCTGTAACTCCCAGGATGAGGGCCGGGGGTGGAGGCAAGCATCCATGGCTGGTGATCCAGCCGGCAGCTACTATGCTCTCATCCTGGCTCAGATTCTCTGTATTCCAGGTGCCTCTCTCTCTGTAACACGAGTTCCTTGTTAATTTCTGACATTCTCCCTCCTGATTTCCAGGCAGAAGGAGTCAGGCATGCAAATATCACGATTTTTACCAATGAGCAATGCGTACCTACCCCAAAGCATTCAATTTCCTATTCCTATAAAAGGTCTTCAACTAACCCAGAGGACAACTGTCATCCTTTCATCCTCTTTAAGCTCTGCTCAAAGAACCTACTCAAATAAATTTGCATGAAATCAATTCACCAGACAGAGGATCTTGAGTGCCAAAGGACACTGTGGACAGAACGTGTCTGTCTCATTAGGCATCTGGTATAGCTCTGGGCACACTCAAGAGCAAAACAAGAACTATGTATTTGGATGAGATACATGCACTCAAGTGAAATGAATTTCCTTGTTTATCTCAATGGTTCCTAGCCATTACTATATTCTTGCTTAGTAAGATAATGTTCTGAAGGTCAGAATTCTAAAGACATCCTATTATATTATGTTTCTGGAGTTTGTGGTATAGTCTGTAGTATATATAAAAAGTCAGGGTGCTTAGGGCTGGAGAAGTGGCTCAGTGATAGAGCACTTGCCTAGTATGTGTTAGGCACTGGGTTTAATTCTCAGCACCACATAAAAATAAATAAAATAAAGACAATTGACAACTAAAAAAATTTTTTTTAAAAAGTTAGGGTGCTTTTTAAAAATCTCCTTGTAATATTTTCTATATTTTTATTAACACACACTAACTGTACATATAAATGGGATTCAGTGTGACAATTCCACACATGCATAGAGTGTGCAATGATCAAATCCAAACTCTTTTTTTTCCTCCCTCTGCCCCCACCACCGCCCAGCACTGCACCCCTTTCCAATCTCTAGAAGTGCTGATTCTACTTTCAAGTCAATATTTTTTGGCTTCCAAATATTATAGAAAGCATTTCTAAATTCTGTCATTCCTTTAAAACTTACTGAGTACTTACTATGTGTAAGAAAAACTGTAATAGGCATTGTGGATGCCATAGTTCATCAGTCAATCTTCCTGAACATTCAATTAAAAGTTGTGTCTTTTCTCTGAACAAACACATTTAACTGTCCTTAAGAACTCAATGAGTAATGTTCACACAGTTTTAGTCTTTTTAGCTGCTAAAGGCAAAACTAAGCTATGGACTTCCCTAAGGTAAGAGATAAATTTTCCCAATTATAAGAAATTTAAGAGATTTTAGAGAAGAAACTATAAAGATATATTTTGTACCAAAGAAAGTTGTATGTTTTTCATCTTGGTTGATGTTATATCTTTTGGCCATGTTCCTAGACTGAAAAACAACTATAATAATACATTTTTAAGACATGTTCCCCCAAAACAGTTTTACATATAAATTCATGTGATCCTAATTACAGCCCTATCAAGGAGGTAAGTAGGTATTAATAGATCATTCAGGGGCTTTGAAATCATGGTGCAAACATACTAAATGACTTCTCCAGCACTGATAGGGAGGTAATGACAGATTTTTTTGGAAGGCAGCCTAGTACAGAGGAATAATAATAAAGTTGAGAATCATAAACTTGAGTTTCAAACTGTGTGATTTGGAAAAAATCATTATTCTCCCTTTCTCTTTCTCTCAATGTGTGTGTGTATGTGTACACTTTCTTTATAAAAACAAATTATAATGATCCATTTGAAATTGCCAATATACAACCATTTTTGAGGAATAATAATAAAGTTGAGAATCATAAACTTGAGTTTCAAACTGTGTGATTTGGAAAAAATTATTATTCTCCCTTTCTCTTTCTCTCAATGTGTGTGTGTGTGTACACTCTTTCTTTATAAAAACAAATTATATTGATCCATTTGAAATTGCCAATATACAACCATTTTTGACCTACAAACTCTGCTATTTTTCTTGGTTCAACTTCATAATAATGCTAACTTAGCACTGTAAAGAGTTGTACTGTGTATTAAGTCCAATGCTCCACTTAAAGCACCTAGTAGGGGCCTAGAACAAAGAAGCACCAAACAAGTGTCAGTCCTGTCGGCCCTTACCATGTCAGGCAACAGTATCTGTACTAGCCCTCACTCAAGGACATCCTTTTTTAGATTTTAGACGATGTATTACACAAAAAATATTTTATAACACCTTATCTAAAGTGTTCATGAGTTTTCAATTTTAAGAAGAAAGACAAAAATAAACAGGATTATAATCACTACTGTTTTTCCAATTTAATTCAACAGCATCAAGTTTTTCCTTTCTGTTTCCAAGCAGGACCACACCTGTTGTGAACCTACCCCTTCACAAACCTCTCGATAATAACATAAGCCGAGATACCCTAGCTTTGCCTTTGGTTGCAATGTAATATCGTCGAAGATCAATAGCTAAGCATTTGTTTGAAATATGCTTTCAGAACTAGGTAATATAAATCCAGTCTCTGGGTCATCCAGTAAAGTAACAATTTTAGAAAGGAAGTAAAAGGGGAGATAAAACAATGTAGTGGGGAAGCTATAAAATGAAGCTGATACAGAGCTGAACAAAACCAACATCCCAAATTTTCTGTTGTGTGGAGAGTAGGCTGTGCCTTGCAACATTACTCCAGGTGTGTGGAATAGCAGTTTTCAGGCTGTGCCCAGCCCCAAGTTACCCTGCTTCATAAAGCAGTAGATTGCCATGAGTTACTCCATCCTGGGTACCAGTGCGAAGGCAGAATGACCCTATGCCTTGTTGTACAAGTAAACCACCACCATCTGCCCAGCACAACCAAAAGGCACAAATTGATAATTTATTCATGCCAGCTGGTCAAATTTAATCAGGAGCACATGGGCACTTAGACATATCTAATCACATCGGAAATACCACACACAGGAGTTTATCTATCAATCTCACCATAGGTGACCACCTCACCTAAGACTCATCAAAAGAGGAGCACCCCAAGGCTGGACACGGTGGTACCCTGACCCTATCACCTGGTCACTGCTCACTGGCTTTGCCCAGGAAAATTGCCATCTATATGTCCCCAGCCTCAGCTCAGCTTAGCTGTCTAGGACACTGATGATGACACATGGCCCACTCCAAACTGACACCTCAATCTGACACTCTGAAATTGCCTGTGTTCAAACTGGTTCATTAAAGCCCTTACTTGAGAATCCACAGTGAATCTGTGTTTATATCTCCTCCTGTATTCTACTACCAGCATCCTTAGAGTCGAGACACTAAATGGTCCAAAGAGACAAGAACCCTAAACCCAAAAATGTTGTCCTGTTCCTCCCAGAGATGCATTCTTCATCTCTGAGCTCAACTTCCAAAGAGTATTTAGATCAATAAAGAAAAAAAGACACTCTCCAGGAAAATCCATGATCCTGATGATCAATAGAATAATTAAGTTCTAGACATTCCTACCAACGAAAGTAAGCAAGAGTCTTGAGCACTTTAGAACTTCATAGACATTTTTTAAAGAAATGTACAAGAATCTCTATATTAATTATCCAAATTATATTTATTCCTTTTATAATTTTTGCCTTCTTTCTTGACACAGTGTTCGTTCCTGATGACTTTATGTATTGTGACAGCTGCAGAGCCAGTCACTGAAAAATTATTGGAGTATCTAACATGTAGTTGGTGCCATCTTAGAGGTCAGATAAACAGCAAAGAAAGCTGTTGTAATGCTTCCTGAAATTTCTTTTCCATTATTTAAACAAGAATCCTAGTTCACAAGTTTGCAGAATCTTAGTTCACAAGTTTGCAAATTCCTCCACCAAGAGTTTGCCTGAATATCTGTTGCTAAATCAAAGTTTAATGAAAAAAGCAAATAAAAATACAATAAGGGTGTGGTCTTCTACCTCTCAGGAGAGTACTCATACTATACTGTTTTGGGGTGCGGGGATCAGAGATTGAACTCAGGAGTGCTTAACCTCTGAGACACATCTCCAGCCCTTTTTATTTTTTTATTTTGAAACAAGGTCTTGCTAAGTTGCTGAGGCTGGCTTCGAACTTGTGATCCTGCTGCCTCAGCTTTGTGATTACCCACGTGCACCACCATGTGCCATATACCATTTTTGAAGAGGCAATAAACATGGATTTTATGGGTGTCCCAGGCTTGCTTTCTCTGCCTCATGATCAGCTCCAGTTTATGTCTGATACTTGGAAGGAGCATAAGTAGGAGTTCCTCTTTTTTTGCTTCCACTGTCCATGTAGCAAAAGAAGCATCTTACCATCTAAGAACAGCAAGCAAGACTCTCTTGGGAGACTGTGTGAGGCCAATTAATTAGAAAAGGCTCATTTAAGGAGAGTTACAACTCTTTTGAGCATACCTTTAAACCAATAGCTATTCAAAACCAGGAAGAATAATGCTCAAATCACACATTTTTCAATTGCACTAATCTGAGTCAACTAAGTCCTATGAACCTTGTGACTGTTCACTTACGCAGGAAGGCAGAGAGGACAAATAGAAAATAGAATTCCTTAATCATGTAAAAGGCAATAGCCACAGGATAACACTCTCAAAGAAATGAATTGCTAAGTATAGAATGTTCACACTGTGTAAACTTCCCATCTATGCCAAGGACAACAGCCTCTGTTGTTATCAAACCATTTATTTAGTAGGGTCATGGGTATCCACCTGCAGTGAGTCAACCAAAGGGGAGGGTTCACATTCTCCCCATTCCATAGAAGATTCCTTGGCAGCTGAGGATGTTTGGTTGGCTTTCGCTTTTTGTCTACTTACAAACAAGGAAGGAATTGTACCACCTAGGTTTTGGTTCAGAACTGATTTCTCTGCCTTAAATCACTCAAATAACCCATTTGGTACATCAACACAGTTTTGTGCTTTAATATTAAATTTAGACAGAATCTTAATGGTCAAACTTCAGGCAAAGAAAAAAAGGCAATTCAAAGGTAATAAGCAGTTTCTAATGACTGAATTATCATTTTTTTCATCAGGAATTCGGGTGAATAAGAAGTGCTTATCATTAGCTAACCAACGACGTGCTTTATTTTTCAAATAGTATCAACCTATGTGAGACAACTGAGTAAGAACATAAATTCCTTTTCCTTGTGAGATAGAGTTTTCTCAGGAGCTCTGGGACTTTGGGGGAAAAATATCTAAGCACAAGCAAAGAGTCATAGGGTTGATCCCCCGCTTGTGCATTGTCCTGGGTGGTTAGAGGAGGCTGTGATGAGCAGATGGTGGCTGAGGTACCAATTAATTATGAATGTCTACCTTTCAGGAAATCGAACATCAAGAGCTTGTATCCCCTCCCCCACCCCCCTGCAATTTCTCTCCCTTTTCATGGCTCCACCTCCTCCCAAGGTCAGGCACAAAGCAGAGTGAAAGAGCTGGCTTCTCTGATGGTAAAAGATTAATATTGGGGGCTGGGAATGTGGCTCAGTGGTAGAGCTCTTGCCTAGCATGTGTGAGGCACTGAGTTCGATTCTCAGCACCACATATAAACAAATAAAGTCCATTGACAGCTAAAAAAAATTTAAAAAAGATTAATATTGTCCTTGACTTGGGATTGTGGATAGAGGGAAGCTCAACCAGAGGCATTTACAAAGGCATTTTGAAACCAATATCCAACCATTTCCATTTCCTTCTATACGTGCAATAGAACAATATCCACTCTAGATATTCCTCTGGGTCAAGATTTATTTTTTCACCTTTATACTCTAGGAACATGGATTCGTGAGATTGAAGGGTTTGTTGTCCTCCTATAGTTCCCTTCTCAATCCTTCTCTCATTGATAAACAATCATATCTCATATGTGAAGACATGGCAGAATCAAATTTTGGGGTCACACTGGGCAGTTGGTTGTGCAGACAAGAACAAACCTTGATCAGTAATCTTCCTTTTCCAGTGCACTGCTAAAATAGACACTCTCGTGTGTTGCTTATTCCTGAGGGGTTCCCTCTCTGCACACTGACTGCTCTAATATCTACTATACTGTATTGAAGAGTATCCCTGCAAAATCTGTGTCTGCCCAGAACCTCATAATGTGACCTTATTTGGAAATAAGATTCTTGTAAATTCAATTAGTTAGGTAAAGATGAGCTCATATCTAATAAGAACGGCTATAATAAGGTCTCTGTAAAAGGAGAGGACACACAGAGAAGCAAGGACACAGAAGAGACCAGGGTGGTGCTAGAAGAGGTTCTCCCTAAAGCCCTCAGAGGCCCAGTGGCCCTGCCAATACCTGAGTCTTGATTTGGAATTTCCAATCTCTAGAATTGAGAGAAAATAAATTTCACTGTGCAAAACCATCCAATTTGTGGTAACTTGTCACAGTAATAAAGGAATACATCTATTTTGGGACAGTTTGCTAGACACCCTCAGCCAAGATTTTAGTCTTATTACAACAAACATGCATACATACAGATATATGTATTTTATTACAACTTAATCTAGTAGATTTTGAAATCAAAAGAATTCAGAAAGAGAGGGGAAAAAATCCCCTATCACACTAATTTATAGCACAGTTTGGGGTCAAAGGTGAAAAAATATTTTTAAGATAAATGATTCAAGCTGCCTGCAGAATCTCATCCTCTGAGACCTTAATCGTGACTCTATAAAATTTCAGTTCCTCTGATACATGCGATAGGTACCCTATGCTTAGAATAGATACAAGGTGGGGATAGTGAAAGGCATTTTGTCCTAATGTTCAAGAAGGTTAAACACATAGATGCAACTTCTACAGAAAGAGAGCGGAAAGGCATAGACTCAAATAACCACTGTCCTCCCAAATAGAAAAAGACTATGAGCAAGAAAGAATATGTCACCAGTGTTAAAGCAAATAATGGAAGTTAACTCAAGCAATCCTTTAAAAGTTCCATCCAGAGCCAGAAACGTTAGGATGGTTAATAGGCTCACAAAACATGGGCATGAGTTGTCCCAGTTCCTGGAAAGAGAAAGCAGCATAGAAAAAAAGAGAGGAAATCAGGTTGAGAAATCCCTCATTGCTACTCTCAGCATGGAAGAGACTCAACTCAATGGCACAGGAATTAAGAAGTACAAACTATGGGATATTCTTTTAGACACTTTTCTGTTTCAGATTAAAGACTGAGTCATAGAGAACAAAAGGAACACAAAACTCATCCAGTGTATGTACTCCCCAAGAGGTTAAGAAGCAACTGGAAGCCCAAGGGCAATTTTGCCAGAGTAGAAAAATGCCCCCAGCAATAACCTTTAATAAAACAATGGAGAAAGAAAATGAGGAATGACTGAGGTTCCTAGGAAGTAAGTGTTCTTCCAACAACTACCAGGAACAGAAGAGGAAAACATTAAACAATCAACAGCCTGCCTAGATAGCACACCTGCTCCCAAAATGAAATAGCTACAAACAAATGGCTCATCAACAATACAAAAATACTAAAGCAGGGAATTTTTTTAAAAAATACACAGTACTAAAAATGGGGGCTGGGAGCAGGGAATGTGCTCTAGAATGAGGTAATTTCCAAGAAATTGCAGAAACTTATGCTTTACACTATGGGATAAAACAAGGGATATAGTCTATATTGTGGAAATAAAATAAATGAATAAAAATTTTAAAGGGGGGTAATATAAAAAATTTAAGTGAGAGAGTGAAGCAAAAAGGAATACAATTTAAAGAAAAATAACTGTGCTATGGGGGACCACTTAGAGAAAAATCATACCAAATTCACAGAAAGCAGAGATAGGAAAGTAATTTTTAAAAAAAACAGGAGGAAAGCCAACACTGACAGTTCAACAAAGAGATGAATGGTGCCTGGCAACATAAAGCAAATAAAGTGGAAATGGTATTGACAGATATTCTAGAAGAAAACTTTCCCAAACTGAAGAAAAAAAATTTGTGAATCAAAAGGCTACAATATGTAACAAGAAATTTTATAGAGCCACCACAATTACTATGCATATACTAGGAAAAGTTTTATACTTCAAAGATAAAATAAGAAAAGTTTTCTCTGAGTGTCCTTGAGGGAAAAATAAAACATCACCTACAGGTAACCAGATGTTTGTATTAAACCATTAGGCCAGATCGCGTCACTTCTCTGTTCAAATCATCTACATCTGATGTTGGTCAAAATCTTAACATGACCAACTTGATCTCATCCTAAGCAAAGTTCTGTCCTCTTTCTATTTTTCTTTTCACTTGTGTACGTGCAGCTCAACTGGCCTCCATCATTTCCTCGGATAAGACAAACGTGCTGACCCCTGAGGACCTTCACATTGGCCCTGGACCCTTCATGGAACACCTTCAGGCCTTGCCCACTAACCTTCAAGCATCCTCTCATGGAACATTTCCTGACTACCCCATTTAAAATTAACCTCACTATAGCTCTTCATACCCACCTGTTCTTGTTGTACTTCTAGGTACATATTCACTTATACTACATTGGTAATTATTTACTTGTTCTTAATTTATTAGCGATGTCCTCCCACCAGAATTTAAGCTACAGGACAGCAGGGGTATTTGTGTGTGTATGTGTGTGTGTGTGTGTGCGTGTGTGTTTAATTCTATACTCTCAGAATCTGGAACAGCACCTGTCACATGGTAGAAGTTCAATAAATATTATTTAAATGAATGAATAGAAGAGAGGATTCTCTATTTTTAAGCCCTCCATAGAAACATTCAATTCCAGAACAATGAAGTCATTGTATGCAAATGATCTCAAAAAAATATATACCACCCATGAGTGTGTTTTGAAAAATTAACCTGATAGTAAAATTCATCCAACTAAAGTGTAGTTCAAAATATGGAGCTTAGGAATGTGGAAGCTGCTTTATGAAAAGCAGCTAAGTAAACATAAATGCCTTTTTAATCATTGCCAAGGCAAAAAAGAACCACTAAAGTTGCTTTAATTACAGTCATAAAAATGAAAGTATTATACATATTTAAGAAAAATTATGGAAGAGAAAAGACAATAAGCATAATGAATTTGGTAAGTATTCTAGAACATAATGGTAAAAATCAGAAGAAAGGGACAAAGGTCATACAGGTAAAATTATGCTATGTTCCTAATTTTTCACATTGGGAAACTGAATTTTGTAACCAAAGTCATTTTATACACCTTTGGTAATAATGAAATTGAAATCCCATGGGAGGTCAATTTGGCAATATCCATCAGCATGGTGGTGCGTGTCTATAATCCCAGTGGCTCAGCAGGCTGAGGCAGGTGGATCACAGTTTCAAAGCCTGCCTCAGCAACTTTGTGAGGCCCTAAGCAACTCAGCGAGACCCTGTCTCAAAATATAATATTTTTAAAAAGGGCTTGGGTTGTGACTCAGTGGTTAAACACCCCTGGAATCAATCCCTAGTATCAAATATGTAAATATATTTGATATATATAAGTATAGATATATTTGATATATATACATATATACACACACACACACACACATATATACATACAGACATACACACACACACAATTGATTGTAAAAATGACTCTAATTGCTCACATCTCTGCTGGGTCATCCCACACTCACTCTGAAATTAGTAAACTCAACACAAGTGAGACTTGAAGTTCACATGTTTCTACTTCCTCTAGTTGACCTCTTTCTCACTGTGACGATACACTCACACTGAGCTTCTTGGAGACTTTCAGGGCTTGCCAGACCAGTGAACAGCTAAACCCACTGGTCTGGACCTCCTGGTCTTGGCTGGTCTTCCCACATCAATAATTTCTAGCCAACCCACAACAAATGGCAGGTATATGGCTCAGAATAGGCAAGACTAGAAAAACCACTAAACCAGGGGCGTCCTATGAATAATAATAAATGATCACCTAAAGCTGTTACACAAAAATAACTGATATATGAAATTACCCTTTGAAAAGCAATTCTTCCTTTAGTTTATATTAAAGACACACTTACCTTCTCCAAAAAGAGTTATAACAATTCTGTTCTTATTGCAAACAATGCTGCAAGAATATAGATTGTAGCATTTCTGCTCCCAAGAATATTTATTGTTGCATTGTTTGCAATAAGAAAATAATTGGAAACTATAAAAATGATCATCAATGAAGGATGGGTGAAAATCTTTTAAGCTAAAAAAATTATGTGGCAATTACAAAGCATGAATTAGATGTATATATTTTACATTTAACACCACAACTTGTATTGCTATGTGATAAAAAAAGAGAGTTGCAAAGTAATGCATAGAACTTTATGTTTTATAAATATGTGCATGTAAGAAAAATGCTAGCAAGTGTGCACAAACTGTTAGCAGTTATTACTTCTGGGGAGTGAGAAAGAGGGTGATAATGAGAGTGACTTTCATATTTTCTTTTATGTACTGAGGTACATTTTAAACTTACATTTATATGCACTGCTTTTGTCCTTTAAGAAAACAAGAAAAGGCTTTTTAAATACAAGGAAGGCATTTTGTAAGGGACCATAAATTACTCCATACATATTTAATGTTTAAGAGGCACCAGGTAGGACACGGCCATTGACATTCTTGCATTTGCATATAGCTCATCCCAACATGAACTCCTTTCTCTGACTTTGCTAGGGCTGAGGACTCATCACCACAATCTCAATAGAATTGGGTTTATTAAGTGCATCCATATTGTTTATGAGTCATAGAAAACATGTTCATTTTCCTACTCATGTTAAAAGCTGTTTAGAAGATTGATAGGATATTGCTAAGACAACGTTCTGGAATTCAGATGGAGTTGTATTAGTATAAATCATTACCAGTTACCATATAGTCACACATACTTAGAACATAAAGATCAGAAGTTGATTAAATGCACTTCTTTTCTTCATATTTGAACTTTTGGTTGTAGCTCATGGACCAAAAACACTTGAGAGCTTGACAGGGAAGCTGAGAGAACTTCCTGCAATCTCTCTCACCTCGTGCTACATCAGGGACCTCCTAGCCATGAAACATGTCAGTTTCCAGCAACACTTACAGAGGGACTGGGAGGAAGTAGGATGTGCAGACCTTCATGGTAGGTGCCCTGCAAAGGAAGCAAAGATCTTTGTCAAAAAGGGGTCCTTGACCTCAGGAATGGCAGTCGGCAATTAGACTGCTTTTCTCCATGCTTCCTTGCTTTCTTTGTTGTATCTTTCCCGAGACATCCATGTACTATGTGGATACTCTCTTCAGATAAATTCTAGCCAAAGGAACTAAGATGAACAGGGAAATTCCCTGCAGACTGTTATTACACATGCATCAATTCAGATTTCCATGCTGCTAGCTGGTGTAATTCCACTGAGCCCTGAAGGAGGAAACACAAAAGGAGAAAGGAATTAGCCCACACAATCACAACTACTCTGCAATATGAAGTACTGACAGTTACACACAGTGTATCTCTGTAGTTGAAGGAGCACTTGTAAAGTTTGAGACACCACAGTTCTTGGCTTAGAATCTCAAACAATCCTGAACTTTTAATTAAATATTGTTTCTCTTCTTATTTCCAAGTTACAGTAGCAGGCTTGTGGACTGGAGAGTTGTTTCCCACATGAGCATTTTGAAGTGCCTCCGTGATGTGTGTGCATATGGTCTTGTTCAGTCTAGTTGGTGAGCCATTCTCATTGGGAATGCACTGTCCATGCCATGGAAGACCAGCAGGTACGCTGTGGATAGCCACCTTCACCTCCTCCCTTTACAGAGGCATATTTATCACTCAGTTGACACATGAACCTTTTAACAAGGTCCTGGAAGGTCCTAGAGACTGAGTAGGAAATGAGAGTCTCAAAGTAAAGCAGGAGGAATAGAAGTTCTGACTTAGGGCTGTCATGGGAGCTTATGGACTTGACAGTGGGTGTGCCAAAGTTTGTGTCACAAGTCATAAAGTCCTTGCTCAACACCACTGATATGTTATTTTTCAAGTCACTTAATCTCTTGGGACCATATGTTAGTCAGTTATTCATCACTTTAACAAAAATTCCTGATGAGAAGAACTTAGAGGAAAAAAAGTTTATTTGAGGCTCAGAGGTCTCAGTCCATAGTAGGCTGATTCCATTGCTCTATGCCTGAGATGAAGCAGAACATCATGGTGGAAGTGGGTGGAGGAGGAAAGCTGCCAGCACAGAAAGCAGAAAGAGAAAATGAAAAGCCAGGGACAAACAATAATCCTCTAGGGTACACCTCAGTGATGGACTTCCTCCAGCCATGCTCCTGCCTACAGTTATCACCCAGTAAACCACTCAAACTAATAATCTATCAAATGGATGAATCTACTGATTAGGTTATGACTCTAATAATCTAACTATTTCACCTCTAAATATTCTTGTATTACCCCATGAGGTTTTGGGGGGTACATCTCATATTCAAGCCAATGTCAAATTCTTTATTTGAAAAATAAAATCAAAAATCAGAGTTGGAAGCGATCTTCACATACAATAAGTTCCACTTTCTTTCTAGGGTTTTCCTACATGATCTCAGAACTATAGCTCTAAACTATAGTTTTTCTGTTATTCTTGTAGGAACACAAAGCAGGACAGAGAGAGTTGAAAGAATGTAGTACACTCCTCGCTTGGATACTAGCTCTGATCCCACTTCCCTCAGGGACTGCATCAAGCTGTCTTCAGTGGTAAATAAAGTTCTATCAAGACTAGTGCAAGGATCACCCCTCTGTGTCAAGTTGGGACATGAGAGACAAGAAAGGGACAGGCAGAGAGTTAGCAAACACCAGTGTAACATATTGGTCTACACAGAAGTACAGAGGCTTTTTTGCCTGCTCCTTCTGGATTCAAGCTTCCTTCCAGCTTTCCAAATTCTTCTATTTTTATATCTATGGTAGAAAAAATATCAGCTATGATAATCCTTGAAACAGCCTTATCAGACTGTGGATGGAATGTACCAATACAGGTGTATAAGGAACCCTCTCTCATAAAGGTAAAACTCCAATAAAAAGTAGAGAAAAAAATTAAGATGATTGGTGAGATTGAACCAATAAAATGAAGGAGAAAGATTAAAACTTTCAAATGATGAAAAAGATAAAATAAAATAAGGCCTGGTCTATGTACTACTTCGCCTCATCACTTCTGTAAGATAATACAATCAGACAAGGGTTCAAAATTCTCTTTAATCACAGACCTCCAGTACTAGCTAGGATGCAATATAATGTTAAAGACCTTTGATCCTAGGGTTATATACAGGTATATGCAAATGTCAGTATTCATGAAAATATGTGCTTAGAATTGTGTGAATTTTATTCTGAAGGTTATTTTCACCTATGAAAGATGGTAGGCACGAAAAGGCAATATTCTATTAACTTCATCTGAAATTTTAACTCAAAAATAAGGAAAAGGATTGTTTTGTTCTTCCCCATTCCAATTAACCAATACCCCTCAAACAGAGGTATCTTCAGATAGTGCTAATATAAATGCCAGTTTTAAAAATCTTATAAGGCGTAGTCCACACACACAGTTGCTTCAGAATGGAAGGATGTAAACCTTTCAATCACATAGAACCCCAGCACTCAATCTGTCCTGTGCTGATCCAGTCTTTCTGTACCTGGACTTTCGGCATGCTGGTTAGGGGCACACTCTACTATCATTTACTTCCTCAGTGACACAAGGCTGTTGAACTGACCTCTATGTCTTAGTTTCCTCATATTTACTATATCCCTCAAGATGTGTTAAGTCCTGACCTCTAGTACCGGTGAATCTGACCTTATTTGGAAATAGGGTCTTTACAAAGATGATCAACTTAAGATGAGGTCATTAGGGTGGCCTTTAAACAAATATGGCTACTGTTGTTATAAAAAGGGAACTTGGGCAAATCAGTCAATAAATACAAATATTAATTCTTCACTGAATCCTATTTCAGCATAAATAGAATGTTGCCTTCACATATAATGCCAAAGGCTGGCACCAAAAGATCAGGGCAATTCACTCAAAGATCTTTTCCTTGTTTTTCCAGCTGTCATCTCTTGTACCTGATTCTATAACAGAAGAGTTTTTTCAATGTTTTCTTAAACCACATCTTACCCCCAGTCTGGCAAATTTATAATATGCAATTTCCCCACTTAAAAATGTTTCCTTTTCCCCCCACTGTCCCTTAATCTCTCATATACACAACCATTTTAGGGTTCTAACTTTCAGTCTCAAACTGTTTCCAAATCAAAAATCTCTCAGACAGATCGAAAACACTTCACCTGATGTCACTTTGAATGACCGATCGTTCAAAATTTTATCACTCACAAGGACAGCAGGTTGATCAGGCATCAAAGTCCTACGCTTAAGAATCCGCTCCAGGGCTGGGGATGTAGCTCAGTTGGTAGAGTGCCTGCCTCACATGGACAAGTCCCTAGGTCAATTCCTAGTAATACACATACACACACACACACACACACACACACACACACACACACACACAGGAATAGGCTCCATTATTGGAAGATCTTTACCATAAGCCAATAATAGAGTCTTAGAGGGCAGAGGGTAAGGAAAGCAGACTTCAAGGTCCTCTTATTTCCTGGACCTTTCCCAGGCTAGACCAATCCTGTCTCACCTTTACTTTGGCAGTCAGATTCTTGGTAGTAGTTCTGCCAAAGCACAATGCTTTGGCCTTTACTGAAACTTTTACATAAATAGGGTAGAACAAGTACCTCCACTAAACAAAAACCCATTTGATAGAATTCAAATTCAAAATCAAATATTGAATTGGTGATTGAACCACCAATTATTTAAATACCAAATTCAGCCTACTGAATGTAAACGTCCAGAGCCACCACATTGACTCTTCCATTTTGTACCTTCTGTGGTTCCCTCAACTACCAATCAGTGGCTTAGAAATGAATAAATTGTATTGACAATCAGAACTTTGTGAAACAAATAAAAATGATTTTGCAAACATTCCAAAAAAATATTATCAAGCAAGTATATTGATATTCATCCTGTAGGATGTAGATCCTTCATGGTTCCAGCAGAAAACAGATGTAATGCTAAAATTAAGTAAGTTAAGGAGAGCTTATTTAAGAAATTATTTGTAAAGACGTGGGCAGTGTAGAGAAAAACCATAAGGGACCGTGCCTCACCAGGGCAAGTAACTGTGAACCCTGGAGGTGGCGATTGCATGAGAGTGGTCCCTGACAAACACCCTAACATGCAGTCTAAAGATGTGACAATCTTGTGGCAACCCCAAAGGGTTAGGTATCAGAAGGACAAATATCCCAACTTCATTCTGCTTCCTGCTCTCTGATCTCTGAAAAGTGTTTCCTTCCCAATGGCTAACTTCAACTGGAATCCATAAGCCTTGAAATTATATTGCTATAATGTCCCTCAGGGTCAGCTTCTAGAGACATAAGGCAGAGTGGATAATGAGGAATGGCTCAAGCAGAGCTAACCTAACATGTACACTTGGATATGTCGTGAGTCTCTTTTTCTTTGGTACCAGGGATTGAACTCCATGGCGGTGAACCACTGAGCCACATCCCCAGCCTTTTTTAAAATATTTCATTTAGAGACAGGATCTTGCTGAGCTGCTTAGGGGCTCACTAAATTGCTGAGACTGGCTTTGAACTCAGGATCCTCCTGCCTCAGCTTCCTAAGCTGTTGAGATTACAGGTGTGTGCCACCATGCCTGAGACATCTTCTGATTTTTAATTTTTAACTTTTGATTGTCTTTAAATATTACTCAATAATCATGGCCTAACCATATGGAAAAGGTCATTGTTGCTAACAATGAATTTCACATCCCAATTTGAAGCTCTATATTTTGTTATTTCTTCCATACAAAATTTTAAAAAAACAATCGTTCCAGTGTCTCTTAAAAGCTGTCAAAAGGAAAGAAAGATCAAAATATTTAGATGGGAACGTGATTGAGAATACTAAGGGAGGTAATCACTTTAATTGTAAAGCTAGGCACATCTGAGGCTTATAAAAGAATAATCGGTGATATATCATAAAGCTGGGAGATGGAGCATATTTCTGGAAATGCTGCTGTGATTCTCAGTGCTTTATTTCAGTAAATATTTATGTACTTTTCGTGGTGATCAAATTAGTATTCATAGTAGGTGCTCATGACCATTTATGAAATTGAAAATTACTGCCAATATCTCATCAGGCATATATGATTTCACATTTAGGTATATACTTTTTAAAAGTTTGTTTCTTATTTTCAGCTAATGTTTAACTTAGAAGTTTGCAGTATCTCATTAAGTAGGGGATTACATTTTTCTAGCCATAATTTCATTTCTCAGAAATTGTTATACACATGTGTACAGATTAAACCACTTAGTGTTGTTAGCAGAAATTATGCCGTTGTGAAATAAATATTCATTCCAGATACTTACTTCAAAACAACTTCCTGTTCCTAAATCCCCTTCACTGGTAGAAGTACCACAAAAATATTTTTTGAGTCATCCAATTCATTTTATAATCAGGCTTCCAACTTCATAAATCTTAAGTAGATGCTTTCCAATTTATCCTTGGGGTCTTATTCTTGGGATATTTTTCTGAATGTTCCCTATTTGATCTCATCCATTTTTGCTCAACAAGTTCAATCCACCTGTCCTCTATACCTGGTAAGTGTTTATATTTGGAGGGAAAAGAGCTTCCCTTAAAACTCTTCCAATTCCTTCTCTAAACCACTTCTCTGATCTCTTGTTCCCCTTTCCTACTCTTAATTTTGTTTGTTTCCTTATTCTTTAAGTGAACCTTCTGCAGGTGTTCAGTGCAGCGCTCAATAACATAAAGGGCTATAGAATTAATTGGTAAAACTGTCAGAATTTAACAAGTTCCTTCTAGAATTTTCTTCCCCGGCATGCTCTTCTCTCCTTCACTTTTTAAACTCTTTTCCAAGAACTCTCCTGTTCCAACAAGAATGCAATTTCCCAAGAAACCTAAGATAACTGTCTGGCTCACATTGCTATTTCAAGTTGCAGAGCTGGGACTTAATCCCTGAAGCTCTGACTTACAGTTAGGCAATTTAACCTCAATTTCATCCATGGTAGTAAACAGTAAATGAGATCCATATTTCACTTACATATTCTAATCTGAAAAGAATAACATACCTGATACTTTTTTTGCTAAAACATTCAGTTTATAAAGATGTGGAAGGGTGTTCTATTCTGAGTGAGATGAGAGCCAATAAATTGTCCTTTAAAATCATGAAAAATGCTGTTTAAAAAGTATGTTTGACATCTTAATAGGAAAATGACAAAATAAAATATCAGAATTCCTGCTTCCCTACCTAAGGCTCTATAAGACACACTCTAAGTGATGGTGACTAACACCTGCTGTCTGGTGATGCCTTCATATGCTACAAAAATAACTCCTCTATTCTTAAGAAACTTAGAAGTGTGTGTCAGCCATCTGCCTACTTTAACTGGTTTTTCATTAGAGTCTCACCATTTCTTTAAGATACATTCCACTTTTGTCCCTCCATTTCCCTTCACTTGCCTTTGGGTAGGTTGGGAGGACCAGTCATCTGAACACATCTAGTGCACTGGTGGCACCTGCACCAAGGTCCCCAAAGATGATGCCCTGCTATGTGTACGTGCAAAAGTCTCTGTGTGTATTTTGTCTGTTTTCCAAGAATTTTGTGGAATAATCAGCTATGGTGAGGTTTGACTAGCCCTTGTTAAACTAACCAGATGTCAGATGCTCTGCTTGGCATTCATCCATGAGCCCACTGTAAATGGGAAGGGGAAATGAAACAGCAAGTTTCTGAGCCTCTGTAGCCCAGGGACCATCACAGCAATAACAGGAAGCCTCATGACTCTATGCAAATGTAACGTCTACCTTCCATTTCCACCCTTGACTTGCCAAATTGGTTCAGATCTCTCCATCCTTATAGCACAAAAGATCAAAGCTATTCCAGTTCAAAAGATCCCTGATCTCTGGAAAGTGAAAACAAACTCAAGAGAAAAGATGAAATCATCTATCTAAAATGTTCAACTACCCATGTTCATTGCAAGGTCCCTAAGTAAAATTGTATCATGTGTGATAAGAACAGTGTGAAATGCAAAGATTCACACCAGCTAACTCATAGGTCCTTAGCTACACATCAAAGGAGGTGTCAGCATCAGTTTCTTGGTGAGAGGGAATAAGAAATTGATATCTCAACCTACTGCATTTTCTTTGTAGTTTGTTATATACAAGTATACACAAGTATACTCAGTCTTTTTTTTTTTGTACCTGGGAGTGAACTCAGGCATAATCGACCACTGAGCTACATCCCCAACCCTATTTTGTGTTTTATGTAGAGACAGGGTCTCACTGAGTTGCTTAGTGCCTCATCATTGCTGAGGCTGGCTTTGAACTCGTGATTCTCCTGCCTCAGCCTCCCAAGGTACTGGGATTACAGGAATGCGCCACTGCACCCAGCTTACACAGTCCTCTTGAAAGAATGGTAATCCAGTGTTCTCAATAAATTACTTAGTTGTCCTCATAAAGTCCATTATGAAGTATTCCTCCAGTATTATAAACAGATACTTGGTACCAGTGAGTCGTATCTAAATATTTAATCTGAGTATTAGATGTAACATTCTGGGGTCCAACATGGTCCAGTCCAGGTCAGAAGTCTACAAACTGTCTGAGGCTCCAGATGACGCCACTGTACTGAAGGAAATCAGGGTTAAGACAAGGCTATCTTTATCTAGATAGGGTTTCTCTCTAACTTCAAAGAGAGGAAAAAAACAGTATATCTTTGACTATGTACTCCCACCCTAGTCAAGACACTGTGGCAAGATGGGACCCTGGAGAAGGGATGGAAGGGCAGAAGAAAACCTGAAGAGGTGTAAGGTGAGCAGTCTGGTCTAGGACCAATGGCTGATGCATAGGGTGGGGAGAGGCATTACACATTTCCACATGTTTGAACTTAAAGAAAAGGTGTTTAAATGACACCAGAGTTGGGAGTTCTCCAAGTACATCCCAACCCCAAGGGTCTGAGATGCATTCTGGAAGAATTTTCAGACTCTTAGTGAGATAGAACTCATCCTCATAACTGCATATACATTATGTTTTAAAGTAGCTTATATTACAAATTAGTATGCAATTTGGTATAAATACCCACATAGAGGAGATAGATTTTGACTTGACTTTTAGGACAGTGAGGGTATTTGAAAATGATCCATTCTAATACATCAAATACAATTTTCCTCTTACATTATGCAAAGAATGGATGACGTCTACCTACTGAATTGCATAGGAGATGTAGAGAGTCAGACAGGCCAGTGTCAAAGTGTACTCCAACCACCTTTAAGCTAAAAGGCATGGATGGATTATTTATCACTTATAAATAAAGACAGGTGCCTGATTCTCTGGAAAGGATTAAAGCAGATAATACATTGCCTGGCCCCGGTACCAGGCCTAAACATCATAGTTCAATATGCTTGTCCCTTTCCTTTTAAAACCAGAAATTCTGGGGCAGAGGGGAGCAGGGAAGATTGATCAAGGAACACACAGTGGCTTATATTTCTATTCAATTCACCAATTTCTTACTGAACTCTTAGTAGATGTCATGTTATGTGATTCTGGGGACTAAAGAGAAATATGTTAATCATAATAGGTATAACCCTCTTCATCAGCATGCATTATACATATGGTGAGCTTGATCCTATATAACCACACTGGCAAGAAGTGCAGTAACTCCCCCCTGGAGATTTCTCCCCATCTCAGAATGCACAAATATTCTAAAGACCCACTGATTTCAAAAGAGGTCGGTCCATCCTCCAAATGTCAAGCCGAAAGAAACACTGGAATGCTTTGTCCAGTCACATCTGCCTGCTGATCACTCACTGGTCCTACACAGCCCAAAGAGTGGGCATCCAATGCTGTGGTCATGCAGTACTGCCAGACTCCTACCCAGCCCATAAAGTGGCCCCACACCTAGACCCCAGGGTTACAGTTCTCTCTCATACTTGAACATAAGCCAATGTTTCTCAAAATGCAGAACCACCAAGGAAGATCGCATCCATAAGAACTTGATGCCTGCAGAAACAAATTCCTCCCTTAGCCAATGGGACTGTTGAGATGTCTGTTAAATTAGGGACGAAGGATTTTAGCAAAAGTCTACAAACTACAATCAGGAGGCGGTTTTAGCCCACTGTCTGCTTCTATATGACCCATGAGCTAAAAATGAGTTTTACATTTCTAAGTGGTTTAAAAAATATTTTAGAAGCTGGGAGTGTAGCTCGGTGGTAGAGCAGGTGTTTATCATGGGTTAGGCCCTGGATTCAATTCCAAGCATCAAAAAAAAAAAAAAAAGTCCAAGGAAGAATATTTTGTGACACATGAAAATTACATGAATTTTAAATTTCTGTGTGTATCAGTAATAACGTGATACAACCGTGCTAATGCTTATTCACTTAAAACTTGTTTATGATGGCTTTGTAATTGAGAAAGAGACTGAAGATACCTCAAGTCTAGAATATTGACCTTCTGGCCCTTTGGAGGAAATGTTTGCTGACCTCTAGGTTAGCCATGCAGGCCTTTTCCTTTCAAAAGGCCCCTGGATTCCTTATCCAAACTGGCTCATCATGCCCTCCTGAACGTCCCACAGACCCAGGCAAAACAGATTTTCTTGGCATGGACGTCAAGATGGGAAGAGTGCACACTCTGCTCCAGGCAGCAATACCTACCCTACTTAATCTGCTTAACAAACAGGAGCAGTGGAAACTGTAGAGTGCTCTAGAGGTAGAGGGGTTCTGGACACCTTCTATAAAAAAAAAGCAACAATAGCGTAGCCTTGTATTAGGTCCCTGCCACTCCACATATCAATCATGAATAACATGTACATAGTGATATTACAGAAGTCCCTGAGCCCAGCCAAAAAGAAGAGATGGGACAGCCAGCAAGAGAAGCCTTGATGTTTCAGTCAGATTTGTGTCTCTGTAAACAAAAGACCTAAAAAGAAGAATGGAGAGGAGGAATAGTCTATTTTGTCTCATGATTTTAGGGGTTCAGTGCACGGTCAGCTGACTCCATAGCTCTGGACCTGAGGGGAGTCAAGACATCATAGAAGAAGGGCATGACAGGAAAGCAGTACCGGACATGGTAACCAGGAAGCAGGGAGAAAGAGCTCCTCTTACCAAGAACAAAATATAAAACCCCAAATACATGCTGCTGGTACCCTTCTTTCTCCAGCCATACCCTGCCTGCCTATAGTTAGCATGGAGTTAATCTATATCAGTGGATTAATCCACTGATTTAGGTTACAACTCTCATAATCTACAACTCTGGGAGCATTGTCTCTACACATGAGCTTTTAGGGGACACTATACATCTAAACCATAACACTTGATGATCCTTCAGTTTAATATAATTCTAATTATCAAAACAAAAATCTAAAGAAAAAGAAAGTTGCATATCAGTCATAAAGCACATCACCAAGTCTTGCTGATGCTTAGAAAATCCCAATTGAACTCAGTAGGTCCCATATTTTCATTCCTTCAGCAAATATGTTTGAAAAGCTGCTATGTGAGGACACTACAAAACTCTGAGAATCTAGCAGTTATCTAAACAGATTAAGAAAAAGAAGAAACCAATGTCCTCAGAACTCATGTTCACATCAAGGAATACAAACAACTTAGTAAAATATGTTAAATGATGATCCGTGCTGGGAATAACAAAAGCAGGACATGGAAGATGAAAGAGAGAAACAGATGCATCTCAGAGGCCAAGGCCTCAATGAGCAAAGAGCATTGGAATAGGACATGAAGGAGGTAGGGAATGAGCCCAGAGGATATCTCAAAGTAAAGTGCTCCAGACAGAAGAAAAGGGCTAGGGCAAAGCTTGGGGTGGAAGCTTACCTAGCAGGAGTCTACTGGTGTGAATATGTGTGCTCCTGCTCTATGGACAGAAAAGTGGTCGATGCAGCTAGAGCCTCAGTGATGATCTTGGTGAAGTGGGTCTAGGGTAGAGGACTAGAGGATAGGTCCATCCTTGTGAAACCACTGGAGGATTTTGAAGGAGGGAAAAAGTGACTCAATCCAAATTATATTCAACAGGATCTCTCTGACTACAGTCAACTATGGGAGGACCAACGGCAAAAACAAATGCATCAGACAAGATGAGGCCAGCTTAGATCAAAGCAGTGGCAGTGGAGATGGCTCAGAGAAGTTGAACTGTGGATACATTATGAAGGTAAAATAGATAGGACTTGCTGATATTTTGAATGTAATGTGAGTAAAAGAGAGAAGTCAAGATGACCATGACTTTTTTGCTTGAACAACTGAGAGAATAGAATTCCCAGGAAGTGAGTTTCAGAAGAGTTGGCAGAGCACAAGTTTGGGGTAAAGATTAGGAGCTTGATTTTGGGCATATCATGTGCAACATCTGTTAGACGCCTACGAAGAATTATCAACTATGTGGCTGTACCAATAAGTCTGGAGCTCAGGAAAGAATTCCACACTGAGGGTATATATTTGGGAGTCATCCAAATGAAGATGACATGAAATCCACAAGACCAGAAGAGATTATCCAAGCAGTGAACACAGACAGAAAAGAGGAGAGTCCACCTGTCTATGTAACTGGTTCTCTGTCATAACATAGTGCAAAAGCCACTGCTGTATTTTACAAATACCACGGTGCCACCTCTAGCCAATAGCCCTGATTATTGGAAAAATTTTTGAAATAAGGGAAAGAATAAGAAAATCTCAGTTACAAAAAGATGCCTCAAATTTTACTTACTATAACTCATAGGAAAGACCCATAGATTACCATTCCAGGTTTATTTTTATTTTAAACTCCATATTAAAAGTTGGTCATCTTTTTTCCAGCATATGGATGATGAGAAGTTACCAGGCAACTTGTTAGAGGTGTGTACAATGGCAACAGCTAGAAAAAACTGAGAAAAATGCATCAGATATAGGTTAAACAATGATGAAAACTAAAGACTGGACTTCTGGTGCTTAGCGCATTTCCCTGATAAATAACTCTACCATCTTATTGTTGAGATGGTAGAGATGTGTAGTCCCATCTGGGCTAGCCTGAGCCACAGCGCGTTAGTGCTCCCTCAAACTCCTATTTTGTTCAATGTGTGTTTAGAGGAACTCAGTATAAGTTGAGAACAGTGCTAGGGGCCATGCTAAGTCTCTCCTCAAGTATCCACACCCAACTGGCACACTCCACACAGGACCACCAAATTCTGACAGTAAGTCCTCTCTCCCGAAAGGTGATTTAATGACTTGAGCATGAACCTTACATTGGATGATCATATGATTAAGTTTCCAGCCTGAAAACTTAATCATCTTCTGAGAGTGAAGGGGATGCTGTTGCAACAGGTATCACCTGGATCTGCCTCCAGTGAAGAACCGTTGACATCCACACTTTTCCATTTCACTTCCATTGCAGACAGCTTCTGAAAGAATCTCTGCCAACCACATAAAATGTTCCCTGAAATGACTTCTGGTAACCACAATTTTTTTCTGTCTTAAAACATTTCCAGAAATATTTTGGCATGTCTTATAGATTTGAGACCCTATGCCACTTACTGACTGGGTCAATCTTTAATCTAGCTCAGCATGTCACTCACTGAGCACCTGTTGTATCTCAGGACCTGAGGACATGGATTTATAGAAGGAACTCAAAATTAGGTGAATGCATGCTTAAGTATATTTATACATTTAATTCCAACATTACCAGTGAGGAGTTCATCCTCCTTGACTGATAAATTCACTGATGCTCAGAGTGATTATGGAACTTCACTGAATTCACACAGCTAGTGGGTGGCAGCACCAGGATTTTATTTCCTAACTATCTGACCTCTACACCTGTTGCTCTTTCCCTGTGCCATATGGAGCAGAAAGATGATGCAATACTCATAAAGGGACAAGAAAGAAGTTCATGTCTCACAAGGTGGCTGGGGCCACATGAGAGACCAGGATTCTTCCTCCTTCCTATTTCCATAACAAATCACTTCAACATACAACCAGATAGAGAAAACTTCCTTGAAACTTCACCATGTAGTTCTTCACTTTCATCCCACTGAAAATATAGGAAACCCTCCCAGTAGCTCCAACAAGAATTTAAGATATTCACTGAGGAGTATTTCTGATGGCACTATGAATACCTCACGCTGAGAAGACACAACCTATAGTCACTCAAGTCACCTTCTAACCGCTAGTTTAACAGCTAGTTTGTTTCCTAATTGAGAATTTTCTCACCTCACTGCAGGTTTTGTACTTAATCTAAGGTCTGATTATCAGGTGGCATTTTCAACATTGCCCCAACTTGGCTGGACATCAGAACCACCTGGGAGCATTTGATAAAATACTGCTGCTAAGGCTTCACAACCAGAAAGGCTTGTTCTAGAGGGCTGGTCATGGGCCAGGAAATCAATATTTTTAATAGGCTCCTAATGTGATTCTGATGCAGTCAGTCCAAACACTCAACTTTTGGAAATCAATAAACATCAGCAGGGAGAAAGTTTGAGTGGAAAAAAAATTACAAGTAAAGTTCTGGCTGTTTCTACCAAACACAGTTTCTCCAAGTACTCAAAGCAAAAAGCTAAACCCAATCAGAATTTTCTGCAATGTGCAGGAAGCCCAGCGTGAGAATTAGTTTTATGTAGCAACCTGATTGGACTAAAGGATGCCCAGATAGCTAGTGAAACACTATTTCTAGTTACAAGTATGACAGTGATTCTGGAAGAGATTAGTATTTAGATCAGTAGACTGAATAAAGATTTGCTTTCACCAGTGTGAGGGGGCATCATTAAATCTGTTGAAAGCTTGCTTGAGTAGGTCAAAAAAAGGTAAGAAAAGACATATTCATTCTCTGAGCTGGGATGTCCCCTCCTATATCAGTACTGCTGATCCTTAGGCCTTTGGACATGAACCAAATTACACCACCAACTCTCCTGGTTCTCCAGTTTATAGACAGCAGATCTGGGGACTCCTTGGCCTCTATAACCTTGTCAGACAATTCCTACAATAAATATCTATACCAACATTGGCACAATAATATATATGTTATGGATTCTGTTTCTATAGAGAACCTTAAATAATACACCCAGTGATATTAATATTTATCAATGTGATATATATTAATAAATTATAATATGTCCCATAATAACTTGAGAACTGTCTATATAATGCATAATTATAAACTCCTTGTGAATTTCTCAACTTTAACAACTTGAGCTATAGAGAACTTTCTCACAACTCAATGTAGGAGATGTTTTACATACTTGTCTGTAGGTAAGTTCTTAACTCTATTTTTTAAAATATAAAAAGGAATTATTTATAGTGTTAGGTAACAGACAACCTAAATGTTTTTAAAGTTTACCTTCAAATCTGTTATTTGTACAAAAGCCCTCAAAGAAGTTCAAAGATAACCAAGGCCCTGAAATTAACACACATAAAAAGTGTCTTGATCATGAGCAAAGGCAACTTCATTTTCATCTGTCGCTATTTGGTTGTACTTTGAAATCACTGGGGAGTTTTAAAGACTCTGATGTCTGGGCCCCCTTCTCAAAGATTTTACTTGTCTGGGCATAGCTTGAGTGTTGGGATTTTTGAAAGCTCCATGTGACACTAATGTGGCATCTAAGACTGAGTGCTATGATGAGATGGGAGCCTACAGTGGAATGGGAGCATTCTGCTTCTGACTAAAGCTTTGGACAAGTCCCCAACTTCCTGGCAACTTGCCAGTGACCAAGCCTTCTGCTCACTTGTTTGTAAAGCACAGTCTCAATTCAGCAGTGTGTTTGTCTCTTGGAGAGACCTAGCCCTTGTGTTTCTCTCTTTATCTTAGCTTCTCATCCCTGCCCCAGCTCACATGGCCATGGTGAGCCCCGTTCTCCTGCCCCCTGCTCCCCACTCACCTGTATCCACACCATATCCTACTGGGGTGGGAGAGGAGAGGATGTAGGGGTGAGGAGAGGTAGCTGGCATAGTTCTTACTTAACTAGGAGGTTTCTTTGGACCCAGGGTCTAGTAAAAGGTAAAAGCTACAGTTCCTGCTGAGGGACTCATGTTGAGCTGTCCCTTCCCAAATGAGCCTCTTCCACAATCTCTTCAGAGATCTCCAGGTTGTGGATGACACAGTCATCCACACTTGCCTCGGTCATAACTCCTTCTGTGGCTACTTTGCATCCTGTAGATCATCCCAAATCTCCTTGAAATCCCCCAGTGTAGTGTGTTGAGTTCCAAAAGGAGACAGGAGTGGGGATTGAGTGGAGCAGGAGGAGCAGGAAGAGAGGTCAAAGTATAGAAGGGCCTAAGGAAACCAATGTGAGTAATTTGCATTTTGGTCCAGTCACAGTGGCTACCCATTGGAAGGTCTAACATGATCTAACCTAGGCATCAAAGGACAGAGTGGACTGCTGGGAGACAAGAGCAGAAATGGCACTTCCCTCCACCTCTACCATCAGTCAAGAAGACGCTTAGCTCTTGGCTCCTCCTTTTACCCTCACCCTCTACCCCAACCTGAGACAAAGATAACAGAGGTTCATCTCAGCTTTCAAGGTCTTAGTGCTAAACCCACGAATCTCATTGAGGAAAGAGTCTATCATGAGCTCACAGGACTGAAGCAAAGGCATCTGTGCAAGTAGAATCTGCTCACTCAAGGATGAGGTCTACTAAACTCTTTAAAGACTCTTCTGCTTAGTACTGTCAAACTGCTTAGTACATCTGATGACTGCACATACGAGCAGCCTTAAGAAGAAGCTACTTACTCCTTTTTGGAGGGCAATTTAACCACAGCTATGAACATTTTAAGTGTTCATGAAACTTCACCTTGCATGTTTAATTTAGCATTCTTCCTACAGAAACACACAGCTCTGTGCACAAACTCATCCATACACTGATATTCACTTTGCAGGTTTTGTAATCATGAAAATTGAAAACCTAATTGTCTCTCAGTAGTATAATGAATGGATCATTCATTCATGATGATCCATAATATAGATCAATATGCAGAATAAGATACACTCGTTGGAATTCGTGGAACCAGCAAAGTCTTGTGATCGATTTCTTTTTTAAAAAAAGTAGTTTCAGGATAATGCATATGGATAAAATACCTCTCTTAGAGAAAAGTATGTTATGTATGTGAATATGAACCTATGTATGTAAAAGCCCACAAATAAGTCATCAGAGTAGTGGTGCCTACCTGTAATCCCTGCAGCTCAGGAGGCTGAGGCAGGAGAATAGCAAGCTCAAGGTCAGCCTCAGCAAATGGGCAAGGCCCTGAGCAACTTAGTGAGATCTTGTCTCAAAATAATAAAAGGGGCTGGGGACATAGCTCAGTGGTTAAACTTCCCTGGGTTCAATCCCCAGTACCAAAAAAGAAAACGACGACGAAGACGACCTCATCCAATCATTGGACTATTAACAATGGTGGCCGTGGAGATGGGAGGGAATAGAACAGAGGCAAAAGGGAGACTTTACAGATTGCTCAATACTCTACAGTATGATTTACTCTTTTGTAATAAAAATGCATTTGTGCACTTATGTGTGACTTTTTAAAACTAAAATAATAAGAAAAGAAATGAAAAATATCCCCAATACATATGGAAATATGTGCCACCTAAAAATCATACAGGTAGTTCTCTCCAATTTTATCAAAACTGTCCTTACACTTCCAGTCCAGTTGTTATGCCAGTCTCTCTGAAGTCCCTACCTTCACCGTTCATCAAATCCTAATTAACCGTGTGGTTTCCCAGAGCCTTGCAGGTGGCTCAACTGGGGTCTCCTGGGGCAAACCAGCACTCAAGTCCTTGGTGTTAGCAGCATAAAGGCCTCCATCGGTATCCCAGGCAGCTGGAACTTTGTAGAACTCAGAGCACAATAGCAAATTCAATGCTTAACAGGATTCATCAAGCACAGATGAAGCTGCGGCCACAACCACAGTGCTCACAAGCCACAAATGTGAAGGACTGTTCCTGGCAGCGATTGCTCTGCCTAAATGGGTCATGGTTTGCTCCTCTTGGATTCAAACAAACAGTGCCCTCTTCTGTCCAGCAGCGGAACTTCTCTACAAAACAACAGCCTTGTGTAATATCTGGAATTTTCCCTTGGTAAGGAGGTGTCTTGTGAAATGGCCCAAAGAGATTGGAAAATAACACTGATGAGCCAGGGAGTCATTTGTAAGAAAGCTGTCGCTCTGGTTCTGCCCTAAATCCATGCCCCAATTTTACAAGTATCCTATTTTAACAGAAATAAAGATGATGAAAAGATGTGAATAATAGCGTAAGTCCCATCTATCAAACTGGTAAGAAAAAAAATAAAGAGCTTAAATTTTATACTGCTATGATGAAGAGGAAATATTATCCATGGCATGGAATATCAATTCGAGTTTTCTGAGAAACTAACTGGCAGTGAGTTACAATTTAAAAAAAAAAAAAAAATCTCATGATATGTTAGTCCAGTAATCATACACTTGGGAACATTTCCTAAGAAAATAGCCCCAAAGAAAATGAAGTCATTTGTGCAAAGATGCTTAGAGCCATGTCATATTTCATTATTAGAGAGTGAAAAACTTGAAAAATTCAACTATAAATGGCAAACAGTAAAGAAATGGTTGTATGAAGTACAGCATGGTATTACTATGCTTTATTACAAAGCCATTAAGAATCATAATTTCAGGGACTGACATAACACACACGCACTGTGTCTGTGACACGGGACAAACACCGAATACAAAATGCTGCTCACACTGTGACCACAATGTGAGTGCATACAATGTCAAGGGATTTTAATGTAAATAGAGCTCAGTATTCATTCTTATCTGTGATTCAGTATTGAGCAATAAAGAAAAGTAGGAGAGGGGAAGAATGTAGGACCCAAATAAAGCCTATTAGCTATTATTTAGTGCTTTGTTCTCAGTACCTCATCTCAAAGCTTCAGTGTCCTCTGTTTTGGAAGCCAAGGAAATCTATTTTATTCACCAACAGTTTGTTAAGACAGAGCATGGCACGTATTAAAATATAAGAAAGCAAAATAGCCTTAGAAACTGATGTCAAATACCCCTTCTCTGTTCATAAACATACAGCTCACACTTTTGAGCTCCTATAGACACAAGCTTAAGAAAATTCTAGGTCCACTTGATAGTATTTAAAATCTCTAATTTAAGGCTAAAAAATCAAGTTTACTCAGCAGATTCGGTAATATGAAAAGCAACCTAAAAATGACAAAATTTTATGAAATACCTGATAAGTCTGAAATGTGACAGCTTGCAGGAGACATCCCCTATCAAGAGTTCAGGCTGAAACAGGGAGTTTTGCAATTCTCATTAGTAAGCTCACACTATATTCTCTATTCTGACCTGCAGGGATTTAAAGTATAGGCTTGAAATGTCTAATGATACACAGTCATTGCAGGGATTCAGCTCTCTCCTTTGCAAAGACTAGTTTCAACATTTAACCTGTATCAGGAATCCCATAAGGAGTTAGTTAAAAACTTAGATTCTGGGTTGTCTTTTGCCAGAGATCTTGTCCAGATCTGGGCAAGTGAGGCCCTGGAATCTTCATTTTAACAAAAGCCATAGGGGGTTCTGAAGCAGCTGGCCCCTGAACTTGGATAAATACTAGTATAGCAGACAATAGAGTTTCATGACTAATTTCCTTGAAAATTTCTAAGTCCGTATCCTTGGAACTTGATTTCAGACCCTGTGTTAGAAAACACAGAATCTGACCAATTTTTAAAACCCGAATTATCAGAACCCTAGCTCAAGCCTCCACTGTCTCTCACCTGGGTTCTTGCGATGGCCTCAGGGGCCTTCCCGCTCCTCACCCTTATTCTTCCATCTACACAGCAGTCACTTTCTTGAAGCCCAAGTCAGAGCATGCTACTTCTCTGCTCAGACCTTGACCTTGACTTACAAGGCCTTCCACAATCTCATCCCCAGCCTCTTCCCTGGCCTCATCAGCTTCTATTGCAGCCACTGTGACCTCCTGCCCCCGACCCAGGGTCCTCATGCTTTCTGACCCCTCTTCACCAAATACACCCCCTTCTTATGCTTTCATTTCACTTTCACCCCAAGGAAAGCCTCTCTTCATTCCCCTGGGCCATCACCCCTTGTCTTCTAGTTTTCTTTATGGCACTCACTGTATGATGCATGGTACATTTAATTGTGTCTCCATGAAAGCACAAACTTGTTCTATTTTCTGTGTCTCTCTATCCCAGCATCTGGAGCAGTGTATGCCATACAAAAGGTGCTCAATAAATATCTGGTGAGCAAATGCATGTAGTAATTTCACACCCAGGGTCTATGGGAAATATGGTATAAGTAGACTGTATTGAAGTTTATTTGGGGAGTCTAATTATGTAGCGGGAGGAGGTCTGCTCTGCCTACTCTACTGCATTCTAAGATGCCCAATGAGATCTTCATAAAAATAAAATAAAATAAAGTGCTTTTTCTTGGCTACGGAAATCAACATTCACATGACCCTTTATCTCCTCTAAATCACCTCATTGCACTACAAGCCTAAGTAATAGACACTAAAAAGAAGAAAATTGTCCAACTTCCTCATTATGGCTATGGTTCAAATGATGGTATCACCCTAAAATTCCTGTTGAAACTTAATCCCCAGTGGATCACTATTAAGAGGTGAGGCTTTTTTCTACCTCCATGAACCAGATTAGCACCATTATAATAAGGTCTTCAGCTGGAAGGGAGCACGGTCTTGCTCTCCCAATCCCTTTGTCTGCGTAAGAACATGATGCTCCTCCTATCCAGAGATGAGGCACCAGGTATTGTTTGCAAGCAAAGAACATCCCTCACCAGACACGAATCCTTCTGGCTCCTGAATCTTGGACTTTCCTGCCTCCATAACATTGAGAAATACATTTTTATTGTTTTGAAATAACCCAGTCTGTGCTAGTTTGTTAGAGCAGCACAGACTAAGACAATGATACACCTTCAGTCTACAGGTTTAAAATAGATGCCTGTAATCCCAGCACTTTGGGAGGCTGAGACAAGGAAAATCATGAGTTCAAAGCCAGCCTCAGCAACAGTGAGGCACTAAGCAACTCAGTGAGACCCTCTCTCTAAAAAAAAAAAAAAAAATAGGACTAAGGATGGGGCTCAGTAATGGAGGCCCCTGAGTTCCATCCCTGGTACCAAAAGAAAAAAAAAAATAGATGAATGCAAAAAAGAATTTCAAATATGCTGTCATTTGAATGTTTAACATATTTCTTAGTGCTGCTCACAGTTCTCTTAATGACAACTTAAGTCAAATATAAACACTGGGAAGCCAATGAAACAGAAACCTCGGAGCTCCTCACTTGTCCAGACCCCTGTGAGAGTTGGGAATTCCTGCTGTGGAAAGTTCCAGATGGAGCAGGGGAAACCCAACCACACTCAGCAAGCATTTCTACATAAGCCATTCTAGTAAGTTGTCTAGAAAAAAAATCTCAGAAGAAAGTCACCTAAATTTCCAAGCTTCCAATCATTTATCAGATTTTTTTCCCCAAGTATTCACTCTTGTCCTCATTCTTATATTTAGAGTTTTTTATTCTTTTTCCTCAAGTGGGGCTGAGTTACATGCTGTCTTTGAGTGAAGATTGATCTTATTACTGAAGCTGGAAACTACTGTGGGACCAAGATTGTGTTTTAGACTTTATCTATTTCCCATAACCTGGAATAGAACTGACCTCATAGGGGAAACGCAGCTGGAGCACCGCCCCTCAGCTCTCTGCAGGGATCAGAACTGGTTTGGGGTGTTGAAACACTTTTAGGAAAAGCTCATCTCTTCACTCTGAAAAGCTAGGTTTCTATTCTTAAACTCAAGAAGTTTCTTTAAAACTCAAAAAGTTTTTCAATGGTCCATGTTTATATTAGGATATTTATTTCAGAAGACAATATATATTTATTTCAATTAAAAATTTAAATATATGACATATGACTTTTCTGATTCCACATGCTTTTATGTAGATACATATCTACAAAGTAATTATAGAAAAACATAGAGAAACATAATTTTTAAGAAGTGAGAAAAAGTTTTCTATGAAGCTCCAATTCATATTTAGCTGTTTAGAATGGGGATTCATTGACTTATGTCTTATTTCATGTAATTTTATTTATCAGTAATGGAACTCTATAAAACAATGTGTGTAGATTTGTGTTTATTTGTGGTTTTTTGTTTGTTTGTTTTAGGAGTTAAGTGGATCTTTAGTCATTTGAAGAAACAAAACTGCTCTTCAATTTTCATGTGGAGGCAGAAGAAAAGTTAATCACTATTTGAATGGAAAACTTTTGGCCACGCCCAATATTAGTGCAGAAACATAAATAACAATATAAAGAAATGATCTTCTTTATTTCTTTCACAAGTATATTTGAGAAAAATGTAATATGAAATATTATAAACTAAGTTTTTCAAATTTAGAGAATTTTAAACAAAATTATTGATTTCCTATAAAGGCATAAAATTATGAGTCAGATCTATAATTAAATCAATTAATCAATAACCTAAACTAGTATTTAATAGTAATAGGATAATTTCTAGTTTTAGGTGCTTAATAGGCTATTACTAAACAATAATTAAGTGTCTTAAAAATAGATTAAGGAAGTAAATAATAATTATAGTTTAAAATTATCATAATTCAAGTCATTTTGACAAAATTTTAAATTGCTAACAAATAATAAACCCATTCAGTAAATAAATACTCCCCTGACAGAGAAAGAAGCATCATGGATGGATTACATAAGTTGACCAGCAACACAAGAACCTAGAGCTGACAAAGTATATTTTGGAGTATATATGCAAAGATAAGGATTCAGGCTTTAAAACAGTTTATCTTAAAGACATTTTTTCAGATCATAGTGTAATAGAAAGTATGAGGAATTGAATGTTTGTGTCCCCCTAAAAATTCATATGTTGAAATCCTAGCCTCCAATGTGTTCAGGTGGGGCCTTTGGTGGGTAATTAGATCCTGCAGGTGGAGCCCTCTCATGAATGGGAGGCCTCCTAAAAGAGACCCTAAAGAGCTCAGCAACCTTTTTGGTACCATGTAAGGATACAAGAAGTCAGCAGTTTGCAACTTAGAAGAAGGTCTTTATCAAAACCAGCAATGCTATCTGATCCTCATCAGCCTAATCTCAGACATTCAGCCTCCAGAACTGTGAGAAATAAATTTTTGTAGCTTATAAACCATCTAGTTTGGGGTACTTTATTATAATAGCCTGAACAGATTAAAAACTACTGGTTGAGTAGTTCATTTATTTTAAGGTTTGGCATAAATGAAATCATGTCATCTATATAAAAGACAATATAATACTGATATTTTAACTGAGTACATTGCAGGACATGGAACAGTCTGATTTCAAACCTGTACGAAGTCATTTTGAATCAAATTTGGAAGAAAATGTTACTAAGTCCATCGCTGATCCTTCACATGAAGCATTGGGAACACAGGGTCAATTAGAAGTTCATGAAACTGAGATCACATGCATGCTGTCCACAAAATCAAAAGTTCTTTAAACATCAATAAATATGACAAACAATCTCATGTCATCCCTGATGGATTTCCCACAAGGAAAAGTGGGATAGTAATAATCAATCCCTTTTTTATTATATTTTATAGAATAAAATAACTATGTCTTAAATTTCTAGATTCTTCATGCAGCTATCATGAAAAAATACACACTTTCAAGTTCTCAAGGAGAAAAGAGGCATAAATTGTATATACACACTCTAGAAACTAATGGATCAATAACCAACAAATCCTTTTAAATGTTTAAGATACATTACACACATTCTATCCAGATGGAACTATACTTACCAAGAAATTGATGAGAGTAAACAAATTTGTAAGGATTAGAAAATCCCAAAGATGAAATGCCAGAAAATTCTCACTGGTTGTTTTAATGAGGTCCAGCGTTTTAATCAGAGAGCACATTACCAGCAGATAATTGGAGAGGGCCAGGATTTAAAAAAAAAAAAAGAGTTTGGGGCAGTTGCTGTTGGCTTACTGTATTTTCAAATGGGATTCTCTTTGGTGATCATCAGAATCTTGGTTTATGTCTACATCACTGTGTTCAAGTCAAAGGTGCTTTTGACCTGCAGTTGGCCCTTTTGACTACCTGGACCTTCCACAAGGTTTTCTTTTACTGGAGAGTTTGGAGAAGCAATAATAAATTTAGATAGAGCTGCATATTAGAAGCCAGCTGGTGTCTTCTATAATATTTCCATCTGCAATCTACCTCTATAATCTAGCTAACACATTTTCACCTAATTGCCTTTTAAAACAGGGAATTATAAAAGCAGTCTGTATCTGTTCAACATATAACTGATTAAAAAGTAGCTTTCATTTTTTAACCTTTCACATCCATGAAATGAGAAATGGCATGTTTCTGTATGTATGCCTGTATGCACACACTCTTCTCAGGAACAAAGCAACTAATGGAATTTGACTACCCCCATTCCATCCACTCTGTTCAATTACACAAACTGATTAGCCAAATTATAAGGACAAAATGGCTCTAGGACTGCGCCAGCAATAATCAAAGTGAAGGTGAGTGATTCTTTTTCTCTCAGCTCAAAATATTCACCCTAAAATTTCTGGTGGGTAGAAGGAGCTCACCCACTGTTCACTATGTTAGAGACTGTTCTGAATGTAAAGTGTCATTTAAGGAGGCCCCATACTACACCGACAAAAGTGGTATTTTTAAGATGAGAAGCTTCCTCAATTGATGCTTGATAGTTCCAGAAGATTTCCTCTTTCTGGCCATTTATGGGGTCATTTTGTCCCTCACTACCATATATAATGGTAATTTACCTCCACCTTCTCTATTCTTTCTCTATTACTTCTCTTCTTTCCCTAGCTTAGGTCCCTTGCTCTGTTTTCCCTTTCACCCTTGCTTTGACCATGCCAGAGTACTGATGGCATCCCTCAAGGCCTTATACTGGATTCTACTGTTCAAGCTTATAAAATGTCTGCCTTTGATCCACTTTGAGTTGATTTTTGTGCAGAGTGAAAGAGAGAGATTTAATTTCATTGTGCTACATATGGTTTTCCTGTTTTCCTAACACTTCACAGAAGAAGAAATAAAATCAATCAACAAACATATGAAAGTTCATCATCTCTAGCAATTAGGGAAATGCAAATCAAACCTACTCCAAGATTCATCTCACTACAGTCAGAATGGCAATTATCAAGAATACAAGCAATAGTAAATGTTGGTGAGGATGTAGGGAAAAGGTTCACTCACACACTGCTGGTAGGACTGCAAATTGGTGCAACCACTATGGAAAGCAGTATGGAGATTCCTCAGAAAACTTGGAATGGAACCACCATTTGACCCAGTTATCTCACTCTGCGGCTCGTACCCAAAGGACTTAAAATCGGCATACTACAGTGATGCAGCCACATCAGTGTTTATAGCAGCTCAATTCACAATTACTAAACTGTTGAACTAATCTAGATTTCTTCAACAGATGAATGCATAAAGAAAATGTGGTACAAAATGCCGAATGGTCTCTCTGATTAGTGGATGCTGATGAATAAGGGAGGTGGGAATGGGAAACATAAGAGAAATAGAGAAACGCTGGCCGCGACATGAGGGAGGCGGGGGGAAGGAAAGGGGAATAGGTTTAGTAAAGATGGTTGATAAAAATATATATATAAATAGATATATATATATAAAAAGAAAATGTGGTACATATACACAGTGGAATATTACTCAACCTTAAAGAAGAATGAAATTATGGCATTTGCAGGTAAATGGATGGACGTGAAGAATATCATACTAAGCAAAATAAACCAAACTCCAAAAACCAAAGGCCAAACATCTTCTCTGAAAGGCAGATGCTGATCTATAATGGGGTCGGGGTAGGGGAGGGTAGGAAAGAATAAAAGAAATTTGGATTGTGCAGAGGGGAGTGAGCAGAGAGGAAGAGAGAGAGTGTGGGGATGGGAAGGACGGTGGAGTGAGATGGACGTTATTACCCTATATACATGCATGATTATACTACCAGTATATGTGGTGACTCTGCACCACGTACAGCCAGAGGAAGGAGAAATTGCACTCTATTTGTGTACAATGTGTCAAAATGCATTCTACTTTTGCATACAACTAATTAGAACAAATTATTTTAAAAGATTATGAAAGGGCTGGATCAGTCATTTCCAATTCCTTTCCATCCTCAAACATATTAAGGATGCAGCAGCCACTCCCATCAGTATGGTAGTCCCTCCTTGTCTAGTTCCATTTTCCAGTTTCTTTTAATAATAGTCAACCATAGTCTGAAAGTAGTACACAGGAAATTTCAGAAATAAACAATTGATAAATTTTAAAATGCACTTCACTCTTTGTAGCATGCTAAAATCTCAATCTGTTCCACTCCCTCTTGTCCCAGAAGTAAATAATCCCCTTGTCCAGTGTATCCAAGTTATATACACTACCTGCCCATTAGTCACTTAGTAACCTGGGGTTATCCAATTGACTCGTATAGTATCTTAGTTGTTTGTGTTCAAGTAACCCATATTTTACTTAATAATGGATCAAAGCGTAAGTTCAGTGATGCTGGTGATTCAGATATGCCAAAGAAAAACTAACAAGTGTTTCTTTTAAGTGAAAAGGGAAAAATTCCTCAATAGGGAATTTTGTTTTAAATTGTATGCTGAGGTTGCTAAGATCAGCAGTAAGAATAAATCTCCTAGCTGTAAAATAGTGAAGAAGGGAAAAGAAATTAATTTTAGTTGTGCTTTTACACCCCAAACTGCAAAAGCTATGGCAACAATGTAGGTAAGTGCTTAGTTAAAATGGAAAAATCATTAAATTTGTGTGAGTATGTATAGGGAAAAAATAACCACAGTATATGTAAGTTTCAGTTCTATCTGTGCTTGCAGGCATCCACTGGGGGTTTGGATAATCCCCTTACATAGGTTTCCTCAGCACTGATTTGAGACAGTAGGGAAGGACATGCCAGATGCTCCTAGAAAAAGAAAATTCTAGGCTGATTTTTTTTTTCCAAATTCTTTCAATGAAGACCTGATAAGTATGATTCTCATCATTCCTTCTCTACCATGTTGGGCATCATTACAGGAGACGCTTGACCAAAGTGGTAGTCCCAAGACCAGAAATCCAGGTGAGAGCTTATTAGAATCTCAGGACCTCAACCAAACCCAGTGAATAAGAATCTGCATTTGAACTAGATCCTCATATTAAGATCTGAGAATAACTGCTCTATCATGGCAGAAATATGGTAAAAAGCAACAATATCTAGTAATAAAACTGCCATTTAGCTTTCAGAAGTGACATTTAACTATCTGAAGTGATATGGTAGGCATAGAGAATGTATGCAGTAATTTTTTTTACCATTGATAGTTAAAATCACTATTAATATCATCATCATCATCATCATCATCATCATCATCATTTAATCTAACTTGGTTTCATGTGTTATGAAAAACCATTTAGATCGAGTTATACAGATAATGTTCCTCTTTCCAAAACTTACAACATAAAATGGGCAATAACTATACAGACAATTGCACAAAATAACCAACATGCTGATAAGATGACATATTCATTCAAATCTGTTTATGCTGATTTCAGTGAGCATGAGCCTGGGTTTATTAGTCTGACCCACTGATTAAGTAGCATTATCGGAGTCATAAACTTCAAAATCAGGAAACCACTAGGAAATGATGAGATTAAAATCCTCACCAAACAAAAGCTATGTCGAAGAAGAGTCAAAACTTTGGTACCAGAGAAGCTTTATTCTGCTAGATATGCTTTTTTAAAATCAAAATGTCAACAATACTGGTTAATGGGATTTTTAATGATCTATTGCAATCTCAACTGACTAAAATAAATAGAAGTTCCTTATAAGCTCAAACTAAACATTTAATTAAATGTGCCAAGCATAAGTCATATGCTTTTTCATCCAGTTCCCCAAGCAAAAATGTCAGAAAAAGCTTTTTACTTTTTGCTAATTGAAAACTAAACAGATCTCCAACAGAAAAGTCACCTCTTTCAGCACTCCATCAACCACGCAATTGTGCTATTTATACCTATCCTAGAAATTAGCCCTATGCAATTACTCATTGAACCTTAAGAGTAGAAACTAGGGAAAATAAAAACTTTCTTTTTAAAACTTATTTAAAACTCTTCCTTTTAATACTGTGCATTCAATCCTCAATCCCTAACATAACTTCATTATGTCTAAAATACAATGATTCTAAGAAAATATCATTTTTTATTGCTTTTGCATGACCAAATCTCCCTTTGTAACTTTCCTACCAGTAATTAAGAGATAGCTATGGGTCTTTTCTAAATACCTAAATCTATCCCCTTCCCAATGTGTTTATTATATCACTTAAACATCAGATATCCAAATAATCAAAATCTATTCCCAATTACCTTTTATAAAAATTACTTCCCCATTTTCCTATTAGTTATATAAAGATGACTCATCGCCTTTATCTCTTTATTAACATTTAAACATTAATAAATTTTATTAATTTAGCTAAGCCAAATACCATTATGGCTCATAAAAATAATATGAAATATAGATTAATAAAATAAACTATCAATCATTTCATATTTGGAATAGACTGTTAGGAAGACAGAAAGTCCTGGTACGTGTAATAGGAACAAGTTAAGATCTAGAATCTTCAAGACAGCCATCTCTTAACTCACTATTTATTTAGACTTTCCAGATCACAAATAGTGTATAGGTAATCTAGAAACCCCAAGACTATCCAGAAACCTAGTCATAAATAGACTGTGAAGTTGCATTAATTTAAAAAGTGGAAGATATTTGGTATCTGCAGATTCTTCATGTAAGAATTCAACCACAGGTTGAAAATATTCATGGAAAAAAAATCCATCTGTATTAAATGTGGACAGACGTTTTTCTTGTCATTATTCCTTAAGCAATAGTGTATAACAACTACTGATAGAGCATTTACATTGTGTTAAGTGGTATAAATAATCTAGAGGTAACCTAAAGTATAGGGAGGACATGTGTAGTATATGCAAAAATACTATGACTTTTTAATCTAAAGGGTTTGAGCATCTGAAGATTTTCGTTATCTGCAAAGGATCAATGAACCAGTCCCCCACAGACACTGAGGATCTGTGTATGATCCATCTGGAGGTATCAAACAAACATCCGTTATGGGTTTCCTCTTGCTCTGTGTTTTTGTTTTGCTTTGTTGTTGTTTTTCTTAATCAACTTTCAGGCTAGAAGTTGAGCGTATCTTCTCATACATCTGACCAGAGAAAGCATGGGTTCCAGCGGAACAAGATAAGGAAAGAGCTCAGAGAAAAGAGGAAGCCCATATAGGAAGATAAGACTCCACTCAGACAGGAGCCTCTCACTAACACAGCCAAAAGGATCTCTTAAAACATCACCCCAGATTAAGTCCCTCTTCCATTCGAATCTTTTAGGGCTCCTCATTTCACTTCCGGTGAGCCAAATTCTTTACATGGTCCCACAAGGTCTGAACCCCAGACAATCTCTTCTGCTCCAATCCCCATTTCTCACTCCATTTCACACTGGCTTTATTGCCCTTCCTCTAAAACACCACACACAATCTCAGAGTTTGCACTGGCTGCTCCCTCTGCCAGAAATGCTCTTCCAACAGTTTCTACTTGGCAAACCGCACCTCTGCCTTTTCTCTGCTCAAACATCACCTTCCTATAAGCCCCACCTTGACCACTGCATTCAAAGAGGCAAACTGTCTTTTGCTCTAACCCCACCCCATGCTTCCAACTCCCCCATCCTTCTCTCTTTCTTACCCTCTTCCAACTTATTTATTATGTTGATTATTTATTGTCCCCACTCCCCCATTACTAGGGCAGAACTTTTTGTTATATAAGTGTTGGAATAGGCAACCATCAAAACCAGTACTTTGTTGTCCTCAAAAGATAACTTGCAATAAATGCATGAATGAGTAAAGCTACATGCTCATTTCAATCCTCAACCTCGAGTTAACTCAAAAGTCTGGCTACCTTTAGGCTAACTATGCAAACCAGGTACCAGAAATGTCTAAATAATATAAGACCTTAAAAAGATTCTGCTGAGGTATTTGAAGTTATCCTACAAATAAATATTCAAATTGTTATATAGTGTCTATTATTGTCGTTCTTAGGCTCTTTATAGTTATAAATACATGAAAGCAAGATAGAAAGCGTTAACAGGCTTTGCTTAATCTGAGAAAACCTCTAAATTCTGGAGATCTTAAACATGCTATGATGATGAAGCAAAATCTATTGTTAATAACCAAAACCTGTTTTTAAAAATTCCACATGGTAGCATTTACATTAAGTAAATCTGAGAGAGGAAAGATTTCTTCTATTTTTTTAACTTCCTTGAAACTCTTTTTTGAAAATAAATGCTTTCTCTATTGTATAACATGGTGGAGTTCATGAAAGTCCAGTTTCTATCATTATTTCTTATATTTTACTCTTACTTTGAATATTTCCTCTATTCTCAAGTTTTGATGGTTTCACCCAGTTTGGCAAAATGTGGAGAGATATTAAATTCCTAAGATTAGTAACTTTTATAAGGCTCCTTTTAAAATCATTTTAAATCCATTGAACTAAACCAAGAAAATAATCTGCAAATTCAGCATTGTTTGAATTTACTGATTATACTTTTAAATTTAACATTGAACAATTTCATGAGCAAATCATATATACATAATATCCCTTACACCAGGAATATAACTTCATGTAAAAACACGAGTTATTTATTTCAATATTTATCTTCTTCTGTCTTTGCCACTTAATCTAACTGGAGAAATATTTTTTGTTCTTCAGAACATTAAGAAACACTGCAGTTTCAAATACGTTCCAGTGTTACTGCTTGATCAGTGAACAATTAAATCATTTTAATATGTTACAATGGTCTTCCGATTAATTTGCCTAGAATAAAAAGCAAGAGTTCCACAAAGGGTTGATCAAATGACTTCTAAGTCTGAAATGCTAAATTGTTTTGGATAGCAAATGGAAATGCACTACAGCCACATGAGCACTCGGTGAATTCCTAAGGAGCAGTGATTGCAATGTACAATGACATGAACCACAGAAGAAAAAAGCCCCCAGCACTCTGTGCTGGAGACCATGCACCACAACCTCATGCTTTGCTGTATGCATTCAAGCCTCGTTTGGACTGTAAATGGATGTGTTCCAGATTCGGGTGTTTTATAAATGGATTAAATGAATAGCCTTTTTTTTTTTCTCGAGAATTCAAAAATATCGCTGATTTTTCCATCAGTGATTATCATTTCCTTGATTGGGGAATGTCAGATTAAAACTACTATAAACCTTCTAAGAGTCAAATGAACCATCATCCCCAGATCGCCTCCTTCGCAGGTAGCTTGATATCTTCCTCCCAGAGACCACTGAAGTACAAGGATTATAATGGCATAAAATCAACCCCAAGAGGAAGAGTTTTAAGGAAGCCTCCACACTAACATGGGAACTCCTTTATACAAGAGCAGGGATTCCTTCACCTCCTTTATTCAAAATTAGGGATTTCTGGAGTGCAAGGAATGTCAAATCTTCCCACGGATGCTGCTTCCTAATTGGTTTCAACTTTTTCAGCAGTTCCAGGCTTCTTGTGTGATCCAGTTGGCATCCACTGTTTCTGCAGTGTGCTGTGTTCATGCACAACATCGAACATGTAAAAAAATGTCCTCCTTCAAATAATCCTCTTGTTGGAGCCAACACAAATGGTTTAGAAATGTTGTGCCGGGACATGTATCGAGTGCATTTCGTCTGAGGTGGTACAAGTGCAAGGAAGAAAAGCACCGAAGCTCCACACACCTTAGAAAGACAATCCGTTATATCTATGTGTGGGAGACATGACTGGGTGAAGCAACAGAGTGCCAGTTACAGTATAACCTCATTAAAAGCAAAAGTAGCATGAGCATATATTAGCCAGGATTGGCAGATTTGTATTCTGGTATCAAAAAAACACCAAAATATCAAGATTTCTTGATGTGAAATGTCATTTCTCACCCAGCTAAAGCCCTCTGAGCCTCAGGAACCTGTCCGCCAGGCACAGGCTCAGCTGTGCTGGCTGCTTTGATCTCGTGACAAGATTATTCCCAAGACACTGTAACAAAGGAGTGTACTGAGTTGTCTCCTGTGGATAGTAGGTACTTCTGTGCCAAAGCACTATTTGTCCCTTCTACTCATGCTTTATTGGCTAAAGCAAGCTAGAGGAGGGCACCTGTCCTCAAGGGAGACTGGAAACATAATCCCTTTTCCTTTATTGGCTTCAATCCCATGTACCTGGTAAGACAAGAACCAGAAACACTGGTCAGTAAGTAATCCAAGTATCTTCTACACCACAGAAAGTCCAGTGAACCAACTTCCCTTCTAGATGTCAAGCTACACATCCCCCAGCCCACCTTTACTTTGCCCTAATCTGTTCTTTATCCATTAATGTTATGTGAAATTATGGAATATAAATTGTCATGGAAATGTGGATGGAGTACATAAGTAAATTCACATTAATGAAATAAACAGTTACAGAAAAGATAGGGAATATTATTTTATCCTCAATGTCAGGGCAAGGTAAGAAAAAAAAAAGAAATCAAGAGAGATTTATTTTGAATGAATTCTAACACACAAAATCATCCCCATTGACTAAAGTGAACTAAAGAATAATTATATCGAAAGTGTATGAAAATTAAAATGTTTATGTTCATGCTTCTGTTCCTAAATTCAGAATTCTTATGATTTCTGCTGAAGTACTTAACTCAATGTGAGACATTTCTAATGACTATACCACTAGAGCTCACGAGATGCACAGAGATTGTCTGAAGCATGATTAACAACAAGAAAAACACTTTTTCATATTTCTCTATATCATCTAGCATACAATAGTTGCTTGCTTTTATTAGTGAGGAGAGTTTGGGGATGTAAACATTATCTCATAAGCAGGTTTAACAGATGAAAACACTAGGTTTTCAATCTGGTGCAAAAGTACAAGGTTAACAAAATCCAAAATATTTCACTGTGATAAAAAAATGGTTCTAAGAATTTGAAAAGCTTGTATTGTTTCTATTGATAACAATGCTAAAGAAATCCACAATTTCCATAAAAGTGGACAGAGTCCCAACTGAAAATAAAACTCCTGAATGGAAAAAGAAGGAAATAATTTTTTGAATTTATGATGGATGAAAATTAGAGAAAGAACTAGAAAATACAGAAAATGAAAAAACTTAAAATGTAAATATAAGATATGCATACAAGGGATTATTATTTTAAGAATATACTAATCCTTTTCCTCCCAGTGGTATTTATCCTTTTGCTGTGGTCACATTGTGAGGCAAGTTCATTTATTCCAGCCACAATTTCTCAAAGTCGTTTTCTTATTTCCTCTGCTGACAATGTTCAGAGGAACAGAGGTAGCAGTAGCGCTGGGTTTGCAGAGCCCACATTTTCCTCGATTCCATTTTCATAGTATTAAGAGGGACATTGTTAAGCCAGAGTTCAAGGAGATAAAGTAGACCAGGACAACAGAGGATTTTGAGAAATACACTTATGAAGAATGGATGAAGTTCCTGGGGATATTTAATCTGGGACAGAAAAGCCATAGGAATAACATGACAGCTCCCTTATATTTCAAGAGCTCTATTCTGCAAAGGGTATTAGACTTTTCTTTGTATTTAAAGACAGATAGATTATGTTAGGGCTATGGATAAATAAAAAAGATGCTCATAACCATTGTAATTGACCAAAAAGGTATTATTTGATAGTAATCTCCCCTTCATGAAACACATTAAAACAATTAGATGCTTCTTTCTTGGGTAGTGTAAAGAGATTTATATTAAATGGGAAGTTGGATTGAATAAACTCCAGTATCCTTTTTAAAGCTCTGATAGTTATAATCTATGCATTTGGGGGTTTGGCACATTTCTTAGATGTAAGTTTGATTTGGGAAAAAACAATAGTTAAAGCTGGTGAATTAATTAAGTGGGCAACTGAGCTGAATCATGGCAAAACAAAGATTTCATTTTTGATTGGTTTTTGTTTAAATTAAGTGAGACTTTGAAGTTATGAACTAATTTTCACATATTGTTTTAAATTGACTCTGAATAGAAGATCCTAAAAGAATTTTCTTTTTTTTTTTTTTTGGTGCTGGTTTTGTTGGTTGGTTTTCTTCATGTGCAGAGTTTTTAAAATATAATTTTTGCCATAGAGATATTAAATATTTGAAAACTAAGATAAAGATTAAAAATGGAGTATCTTCAATGTAGCACAACCACTGCCATGATTTTGATTTATCATTTTATAGCCATTTCCTTTTGCATGTAGTTTTTTTATACAGTCTATTTACTCATGACAGCTATTTTCTATAAAGTCATCACAAACACTCATTTGGCAAATACTGAACCATTGTTCCCAGGAGAAATAGAGGGTAAGGTTCCCGCAAGCTTCTGTTTACAACATCTTCATCAAATGAACAATGTGCTATTCTTCTTGGTATGCGTTTCTGTTTAAAAATACCTTGTTCAATGAATATTGCTACTTGATTTATTTTTAAAAATTGACAACACAGAAATTAGGTGCTTACCAGATGTATAGTTCACAGACATTTTCTCCCATTCTGTTTTCTCTTCATTCTTTTTTTTTTTTTTTTTTGGTACTGGGGATTGAACTCAGGGGCACTCGACCACTGAGCCACATCCCCAGCCCTATTTTGTGTTTTATGTAGAGACAGGGTCTCACTGAGTTGCTTAGTGCCTTGCCATTGCTGAGGCTGGCTTTGAACTCGCGATTCTCCTGTCTCAGCCTCCCTAAGTGCTGGGATTACAGGTGTGCGCCACTGTGCCGGGCTGTTTTCTCTTCATTCTGTTAGTTGTTTTCCTTGCTGTGCAGAAGCTTTTTAGTTTGATGTTATGTCATTTGTCTATTTTGTTTTTGTTGCCTGTGTTTTGGGGATCAAATCCCAAAACCCACCACCTATACCAAAGTCGTGAAGCTTTACCCTCTACTGTTCATTGTTGTAAAACTTCTAATAGTTTTACAATTTCAGGTCTAATATTTAAGACCTCTGCCTCTTTTATCTTGGTTTTTGAATGCAGTGTGATATAAGGTTCCAATTCCATTCTTAAACATGTGGATATCCAGTTAACCCAAAACCATTTATTGAAAAAGCTGTTCTTTCTCCCTTGCGTGTTCTTGGGAATGTTGTCAAATATCACTTGTCTAATATGTGGATTTATTTCTGAGCTCTCTTCATTCTGCTCCATCAGACTATGTCTGTTTTTATGCCATCCCATACCGTTCTCATTGCTACAGTGTAGTAGTGTATCTTGAAGGTATTGTGATACCTCTTGCTCTGCTTTTTTGGCTCAAGATTACTTTGGTCATTCAGAGTCTTTTTTGGATCCATATGAAATTTAGGATTGTTTTTCTTTTCTTTTTTCTTTTCCTTTTTCTTTTTTTGTTTTTGTTTTTGTTTTTTGTTTATTTATTTTGGTACTGGAGATTGAACTAAGGGGCACTCAACCACTGAGCCACATCCCCAGCCCTATTTTGTGTTCTATGTAGAGACAGGGTCTCACTGAGTTGCTTAATGCTTCACCGTTGCTGAGGCTGGCTTTGAAGTCACGATTCTGTCTCAGCCTCTTAAAGTGCTAGGATTACAGGCGTGTGCCACCGCACCAGGCTGTTTTTCTTTTTCTATGAAAACTTATTAGTATATTGAGAGATATTGCATTGAATCTGTACACTGCTTTAGGTAGCATGGACATTTTAACAATGTTCATTCTTCCAATTCATGAGCATAAATATATTTTCATTTGTGTTTTCTTCCGTTTTTTTTCATCAGTATTTTACGTTTTTTGTGGATTTAGGGATCAATCCCAGGGCTTCCTGCATCCTAGTAAAATCCTAGTAAAATCTCTCTACCAGGAGTGAGCCACACACTCACTCCTCATCAGTATTTTAAAGATCTTAGTATAGAGATATTTAACCTTTTTGCTGAAATTTATTCCCAAATTATTTTGTTTTGTTTTGTTTTTCCTTGTAGCTATTTTAAGTGGCATTGTTTCCTTGATTTGTTTTTCAGATAGCTCATTGTTGGTATATAGCAATGCTATTGGGTTTTGTCTGTGATTTTATATTCTGCAATTTTACCAAATGTGTTTATTAGTTTTAAAAATCCTTCAGTGGAGTCTTCAGGATTTTGGATTTTCTTTATGTAAGTTCATGCCACCTGAAAATAGAAACAATTTTATTTCTTCTTTTCCGATTTGGATGGCTTTTATTTCTTCCTGTAGCCGGATTGCTCCCATTAGGACTTCCAGTACAGTGTCAAATAGAAATGGTGAGAGTAGTCCCTCTCTTATGAAGTATGTCATTTATTATATTGAGCAATTGTCTTATCTACTATACCAGACTATGAAGTTCTCTGGTGAGAACCCATGTATTTTACTTTTCCTACTCAAACTTAGCACTACTAGGTGTTTAATGGGTATCGTCTTCTAAATGAACTATCAGCTTAGCCTAAGATTGTACTAAGAGATGCAGTAATGTAGGAGTTAATTAATTCTGTCATAAATCTGTCTTAACATTATACTGTCATTCTCCAAGATTGGATTTAGAACTTTCTTCAGAATATAATCCCATTTTATAATTCTCATTTTATTAAACTTTGGGATGTTGAAAAATCTAGTTTCAGTTTTTCTGATAACCCTACAGTTTCCTTTTTGTAATCTATTTTATTTACCACTTTATCTATTGTACTTTGACCAATGCCTGATAAACAGTAAAACTTCCAAAATAAATTTTGTTCAATAAATTGTATTTATAATTAGAAATTATTATAATTATACAGTTACCTTTTTATATGCAGACTGTTATATGCTTTTCCTTACTTATTTTCTGCATGTTATATATCATGCCCTACATGCAAACATTTTTTTCTAGAGACATACAAAGAATAATAATGTACTTATTTTAACAAAATATGATATACTATTCAAATTTAGAAATAATGGCAATTAGTTACTGATGTATTTATTTTCAAGAAGCTATCTTCAAAAATGAAACAAGGATACCCTTGCATAAATAATATAATGTGTAACTTTGTGAAAAGCTGCAGGCATTTAGAGTTTGCTGTTTTCTTCTTTCCAACTCTATATATTTAGGTAAACTAAAGGTGTATAGTAAGAAGAGACAAAGTAAGTGGTTCATGTACATTTAATCCTGCACAAGGGCGAAAGACTGCACTCACGTTGCAGATAAGAAGCTGCATATTGAATTTTTTCCCAAGGTCACAAAGCTAGGGTATGATTGAGTTTAAGTTTCAAACCTGAACTAAGGACTCTAACTCAGGCTATGTCCTGTCTGCCACACGTCCCTCATGTTGCAAGACTTCAACTTCTGTACTTGGATTGCATATAAATTCAGATATTAATGAATATTCCTTCTGGCTGCTTTACCTCTTCTTATGATACATTATTGAAGATTGAATAAATATTCATAGGCCAAATGTAGAAGTCTTATAAAAATCCAAATAATATCAGAAAATCACCCACAGCTTCTTAAAAGCAGCAGAAAACACGAAAGTTCTGATTAATCTATTATTTGAACATCATTGTTCAAAAAGCAAAATTACATTTTAAAAGCTTTTCTTTACAGGAAAGACCATACAAAAAAAATTTAAAATCCCATGCTTTTAGCAGTTTTAAAATAGCTGGGAAAGAAGTTGGTTGTGAAATTCTAAGAAACCACTCTCACTTCCATTCCTACAATCATCTGAATATTTTTAAACAAATGGATCTCGAAGGAGGATTTACATCAAACCTCACTGCCCCTGCTCTACAATGTGTTATCTGTCTTCTGCTTATCTTCTGCCACACAATTTCTTTCTACAGGCACCATGTGAAAGCTCATTTTCTTCCACTTATTTCCTGATTTAACTAAAACAATAACAGGCATTAAAGGCTCACTAAATAGTGTTTCACGCTTTGCAATCATTCCCATGATCCAGGAGGTTCTATACACAACCCTGTAATTTGCTCAAGGCTCATAGCTCTGGTCAAGAGAGACACAGCATGACCAAGACTTGAAAATATTAATTAATATGGAAAATGTAGCCTTAACAGCCAAGCATACTGTTCATTGGATGATTTTCCTTTCTCTCCCTACTATAGCATTATTCAGTATGGAAAAGAATGGTTATCCAGGGCTGGGGTATCAGCTCTCTGGCAGAACCTGCAGAGTAAGGCTGGATATGCTCAGCTCAGAAGTAAAAACCATGCATAGCACAGGTGAGACCCGGGGTGTAGAAAAAAATTTAAAGGAATATTTGTACGTTTAGCTTGGTTGGAACATCTCAACTTCCTGAGATATATACACGAACCATTTTAATGTGCTGGTAACTTCTACCAAGTCAGCTCAGTGGAAAATCACTCTCGGCAGGCTAGCTGGTGGACATCTCAGTGTGGCTGCATCATTCTCCAGTCATTTGCAGTGATTAAGACAGTCTCATTTTGATAAGAAATAGATCATTTTCTCCACTTTAAAAGTTCAGTTTATTTTATGAACCTGCTGAGAAGTGACCTAATCTCAAGTAGCTTTCCTGAGCACTGGACATCCCTTATGAGACTCAGCTACACTGCTGGCTCCTGCACCTCTCTGCCTCAGGTGAGCAGAGGGTAGCCCCCAGTTCCAGGCACCCTCTGTGACTCCACAGCTCAGGGCTTTCTCGCCAGGCAAGCTCTCTTGTTTCTTGAATGTGGTGCTCCATAGGGCATTTTAATCCCTTCTCTCGCTAGCTGTGTGTTATGGTTTAGGTCTGAGATGCCCCCTAAAGCCTCATGTTGAAAGCATGGTCCCAAATGCAGCAAGGTTTGGAGGTGGGCACAGGGCTCAGAGTCTGCAAGTCAAGCAGCCACAGCTCCCTGCCATGGCCTTCCTCGTACATGGAGACCCAGAAAACCGGCACCTCACAGAATGGAACAATGGGGTGCAGGGACTCAGGGCTACGGGACTTGCCTTGTTTCTCGCAGGCTTTTTTGCTCTTTCCAATCCAGAAGTTCAGCTAAGTTCAGTTAAACCGCTGATTTACAATCTCTCCAAGGAGGTATTATTGGTATGAGGTGCAGGTAATTCTTTGTTGTTTGAGGGTATTCTGTTCTTGGAAGATGGTAAGCATACCTGACCTTGCATCACAAGTGCCAGGCTCCTGCACACACACACACACTCACACACACACACACATACACACACACATTTTTAATTTTTAAACATTCTTTTAGGGGTGTGGTATTGCCTATACTTGAGAACTGTTGATAAAATACAAAGTACTTTTCTTGCTACCCCAAATTCCTGAGTGCTATGTTCATTTAGTCAACAAATACTATGTGCCATGCACCTCATTAAGTAGACCCTCGATATAATTCAATAAACAAAGTAGACCCCTCTTATTGGGCTTGTATTGTAAAGATGAAGACAGACAATAAATAAGAAATACATAAAGACTGAGAATTAACATAATGATTTGAAGGAGGGGTATTATGCTGCTATTTGAAGGAATAATGGATACACTTGAACTAATTTGGAAGGCTAAGAAAAACTACCTTAAGAAGGCAGAAAAGAAGAGCTAAGAGAAGAAAAGAGGAAAGAGCACTCGAGGAGGAGCAGAGCCCCTTGGCAAGAAGCCCAGAGGGTGTGAGGGAATATGGACTAAATAGGAGACTAAAAATAGGTCCTGCAGCTGGGACAGAAAAGGCCAGGGACAGCATTGTCCAAGATGAGAATGGAGCAAAGATGGGGCTGGACCATGCATGGATTTGAGGTTATAACCCAAGAGGAAAAATGCATGTAAGTGAAGCCAAAAGAATGTGGGGGATGAAGAAAGGACAGTGATAAGCAAAGCCCTGGGTTTGATCCCCAGCACTTCAAAAAGAAGAAAAGGAAGGAGGAGGAGGCAGAGGGAAGAGTGAACGCTTCACCTGGAAGAAAAGCGAACTGCGTGGGTGCTGCTAAGCAGTCACCTGGTGCAGAGGCCAGCCCCAGTGGCACTCCCATCAGGGTTATGCAGAAGAAGTGATGCCATAGGCCTTCCAGCAAAGGATTTGATCTTTGTCCTGCACTTTCTTGGGATGCCAGCCCAAGGCATCATGTTTTAATTTTTAAACATTCTTTTAGGAATGGAAGATTCTTTTAGTGGAAGCCAAGCAACCACTTGGGAAGGCTGCATAGAGGTGTTTCTGAAAGCGCTTCAACCCAGGTCCCAGCCAATGGCCAGATGCAAGACAGAGTGTGTCTTTTGAGTGATTCCAGCCTGGGACTTACTCCAGTGAATGCTGAGTAAAGCAGAGAAGAACCACATCTATAAATCTCTGTTAGGGTTTAAATATTAGCTCATGTGTAAGACAATGCAAAGATTCAGAGGTGAAAAGATTGGACTATGAGAACTTTAACCCAATTGGTGAATGAATCCCCTGACAGAATTAACCAAGTGGTAACTGAAGGCAGGTGGGGTGTGGCTGGAGCAGGTGGGCCTTGGGGACATGCCTTGGGGTATATATCTTGTATCTGTCAAGTGGAGTCTCTCTTAGCTTTCTGATCATCATGTGAACTACTTCCCTCCACCACAGTCTTCCACCATGATGTTCTGCCTCCCCTTGAGTCCTGAGGAATGGAGCCGACTGTCTGTGGATTGAGACTTCTGAAACCGTGAGCCCCCAAATAAACTTTTCCTTCCTTAAAATTGTTCTTTTCAGGTGTTTTAGTCACAGAAGCAAAAAAACTGACTAAAACACTTCCTTTCCACATTGCAAATATGTGTTCACACCATCTGAAACCACTAAAGTTTTGGGGTGTTAATTCAGCCATAGATAATTAGTTATGAGGTCCATATGGTATAGCTCCAAGGTGGAAAGGGTCATCTGACTCATATAAGACTGGACACTATTGGGAAAGGAACCTTTATTTTCTTATGCTGCTGATATTTATAGGAATATCTATTGTAGAAGCTTGCATTAATTATTTTGACTAGTACAGATGGGAACTAAAATCATTAACAGAGCTTAGCAACATAGAAGTAAGTCACTGGTCAACTTAGGGAGAGTGATTTGAGACCTGAGATGGGTGAGGAAGCCAGACATGAGAGCTGAGATGAGGAGTTGAGAGTTACAATGGCTTCCAGTAATTTTCTTAAGGAAAGTAGGAGGGTAAAGGGGGGAGCTGGATAGGATCAAGAATCTAGTTAGGGGTTGTTTTATATGTATAAGTAGGGAAAGATTGGGCTGTCTAGATCTTGCCATTTAGAGGTGCTGGATTCATTGTCTCCATTCAACAAAGGATTGAAGAACAGGACAGAGATAGCAAGCAAGCAGGAGATTTATTGGAAAAGAGACAGAGACAGACCTCTCCAAAGAGAAAGGACCCCAGAGCTGGGAATCCAGTGACAGAGTTTTGACTTGTTCATTTAAGGTCTCTGGAATTTCGTCCTTCTCTTATCTTCTCCTCTGTCCACATTCTCCTCAGTATTATTGATTGGTGCCCTCTGACCACATGTCTGGTTTAGTTTTTCTATTGGATCCCCCACTTAGGAACACAGAGTACAGAAGTGTCTGTTCGATTGGGGTCCCCACTTGTGTGCACTAAGCACTATCGTCAAGCAGGAAGTTGACCTCATCAGAAGACCCTCTGCAGGCTCCTTTGTTCTGGCCCTGCCCCCAACCTCTTCACGCCATCTTGCCCTGGCCACCCAAACCCTCTACATCTCCCTCACCAACGGGAAGAATCCAACTGAGAGGAAAGTGGCTAAGTAAAGAACAAGGATTTCTGTAAGTCCTGGGAATAGACAACAGCAATTAATCTTAGGAGAAAAAAAAAAGAAAGCTTTTATTTCTATGGGAGAAAAGAAGGGCAGATGGTACATATGTATATAGGTTTGTAACTTTTGTGTTAAAATATAACTTTCTCTGAAAAGTAGGGACAAGTTTATCGACTGAGAGTGAGAGTAAGAAAGGGTTCAAAATTTGAAGACTGGAGACACTTAAGGGGAAGAGTGCGACTTCTTGCACCTATCATTCCGACAGTTTTCCTGTAACACAATTCTAAACCCATTTGAATTCACCCGAAAGAGTTCTGAATTATCATTCCTATTGATGAGAGAAACTTCCCCTTCATTCACAAACATATCTCAGCTTCAAGTTCAAGTTCTTCTATTCTCAAGACCTAAGGTTTCCTAAGGATGCTTCCTCTCTTCCAAAAACCTAATATGCACACCTTTTTAATTCAAGGCGGCAGCCTTCCCCAACCCTTAGCCTGAAGTCTCTGACAGCAGGGAAATAGCCTTATATTATTTTTGTGCAGAGCTATATTTTTATTAGATTGTGAACTCCTTGAAGAATGGGCAGCAAATCTTTTAGATTTTTTGTTCCAGTATTTAGTAGATTCACAATTTGCTACTTGAAAATTTCATTAGCTGTCTCTAAGTTATTAGCTACTTAAAATACTAAAATCCATCTCTTCCATAATTCACTGAAAAGTGAATAACTAGTTTTCATTTCCATCAGTAGTGCCAAGGAGGTGAAACAGGTACTAATAACAGATTAACTACAAAGACATTTCGCGTTTTGTTCTGTGGTTATATAGTCAAAGGTAAAGCAGCTGTGTGGTAGAGCAGATGAAAACTAGGACTCTGAAATCAGAGAGAAATCTTGGATCTAAAATTACTATCTGTGTATTTCTTCAAAAAGCCCATCCTCCACTTTTAATCTGTAAAATGGAGAAAAATCTATATACATTCCAGGGCTACCTAAGGCTAATAGAGAAAAAAGTTAGATAAAATACTCAGAACTTAGTAAGTACTTAATAAATCGTAGATATTTGTATTTATTCAACAAACATCAAATTGACAATCAGTATGACTGAAGTCAAAGAGAAGTTTATTACTAAGGAAAGGATTCTCATCTAAATATTTAATTATGTTTGCCTCACAGGCATAACAATTGGATAAGAAATGAGAAGTGAAAGGGAAATGGTTTCTTTAAAAGTTAAATTTATTTAGTAAAAAACATAAATAGTGGAATAATTATGGAAATAATTGCTATTTCTGTCACTTCTATTCATATTCACACAGTGATAAAGAAAACCTTGCTCTTTTTTGCTTTGTGTATGTTTGATTCAAATTTATATTAGGGTTCTTGTTAAGGAACCATTGCTCTGAGGCTTCTCAAAAAAAAATAGTTTGCTTATGAGCCCAGCTTTGCACATTTTAAGACATAGTCCTAGGAGCTGGAAGTAGACCTCAGTGATAGAGTATGTGCTTAGCATGCCCAAGGCCCTCAGTTTGATCTTCAGTACTAGAAAATCAACAAAAAAGCTAGCCTCTAAGATAACCCTGGGCCATGCAATTCATTACATTCACTCTGATCTTGATAGCCTCTGACCTGCACAGGTTGGTAATGGCCATGAAGATGGATGTCTGGGCCATGGTGTTGCTAAATGCATCCATCTTCCAAAACTCGACAAAAAAATGAAATGGAACTTTTCTACCAGTTCTCAGTTATCTATGGGAATTTAGGGTACAGAATAGTTTGTCCCAGTTTTTGTAATACCATCCACTTGGGCTAACAATGAGCAGTTTTACAAGGCTCTTTTTAAAATAGAGAAATTGTTATCTCTCTTTTGGCTAGAAACTGGAGCAATAAGCATCCTTAGCACCTAAATTGTGGTTTTGATGCATTATTCCTAGTACAAGAAGGTCTTTTGTAGAATGAGGTATTTTAGGTCTAGGGCGAGAAAAGTACTAATTAAGCATCTTAACATTCCATATGAGAAGGAAGTTATCAAGCAAAACTAGGATTGTATTCAAAGGACTCAGGATCCAAATTGAAGAGGTCCTCACTGGCCAAATATGGGTTAATTTGAGCTTCAAAAGAATTAGAAATAAAAGGCATTGAACAGCAACGTGTTCAAATCAAAAAATTCACAGTGGTATTTTTTAAAAAGAAGTAAAGTGATTGGTTAGCTTCAAAAGATAACAGGGAATCTACCATTTCAAAAACAAGAAAATAATAGGAAGGAATCAAGTATTGATCATGCAGTTATTAGATGAACTCTACTACTGGATTGTAAAAGAGAAAGCATCTTTATGACACTATTCAAGTAAATGAAGGAACGTAATTGCAACTTCCAATGAATTAATAGACTCAGGCCATGTTTATCAATAGCTGCCAGAGGATAAACACCAGAAATGATGTGCTTCCTGGAGAGAGGACATAGAACCACCTGCAGCCTTACCAAAGGAACCAACATGAGACCAATCAGGCCTTAGGATTCAGCTTTCTATTTCAGGACCTATCAAAGACTAAAATAACAACAACAACAACAAAATGATCTTCACTAAGAATGTGAAATCAGAAAAATCCAGTCTGTATGAAACGCCATCATGTTACATGGCCTGTCTTTAAACAGATACATATCCAGTAAACAAAAGGGGATGAAGGAGAGCCTGTAAAGGCATGTAAAAGATATATCAAAGTTTTTAAAAATGGGCAAAGCTGAAATATAGTGTCTAGACAGACACATAGGGATAATAAAATTATTTTTGGAAAAGCAAGTGATTACTGTAAAAGTCATGAGAATAGTTACTTTGGGGGTGGGAGCAAGGCAAGCTGTGATTCAGATGGACTACATGAAAGAGATTCCAAGTGGCTGGAAAGTTCTGCTTCTTGATTGTGTTTTGCAGTCAATTTGTTCATTGTTCTAACTACATCTTTTATTTAAATTTTTTATGTTAAAGAATCCTTTTGAATGGGTATGAATGAAAAAGAAGGAAACAGTCTCTCACTTTTGGGCCCTGTATTGTTACTCTCAAGAAATACAAATTCTCTTTCTGGACTGTTCAGGATGCGTATTCAATAATCTCTCAGGTTCAAAAGATATTGAGACCCAACCTGACCCCATACTTGAAGGTGAACTTCTTGAGCTGTCCAGCTACCATCAAAGATAAGGCTTAAAAATGGATTAGTGAAGCCGGGCGCGGTGGCTCAAGCCTGTAATCCCAGCACTTAAGGAGGCTGAGACAGGAGAATTGCGAGTTCAAAGCCAGCCTCAGCAACTGCGAGGCGCTAAGCAACTTCAGTGAGACCCTGTCTCCACATAAAACACAAAATAATGCTGGGGATGTGGCTCAGTGGTTGAGTGCCCCTGAGTTCAATCTCCAGTACCAAAAAAAAAAAAAGATTAGTGACCAAACATTCATCCCAAAAAGTGAGCATCATTTATTCACTCATGGATTTATTTATTCATCTATTTTTTAAAATTTTAGAATGGTTTGTTTTGTATACTGGAGATGTAAAGATGAAAACTCAGAGCTGGGTGTGGTGGTGCAAGCCTGTAATCCCAGCACTTAGGGAGGCTGACGCAGGAGAATCATGAGTTCAAAGCCAACCTCAGCAACTGTGAGGCGCTAAGCAACTCAGTGAGACCCTGTCTCTACATAAAACACAAAATAGGGCTGAGGATGTGGCTCAGTGGTCGAGTACCCCTGAGTTCAATCTCCAGTACCAAAAAAAAGATGAAAACTCAGTTAATTCAAAGAGACAATTAAATCATGAATTATAATGCTGTTATGTGTGTGTGTGTGTGTGTGTGTGTTTGTGTGTAAATAAATGCATGCATGAGGGTCTATCAAAGCACAATGAAGTTATAAGTAGTCCTATATAAGGAATTAAATCATGGAAAACATTTTAGAGCTAGTGATCCTTGAGTTAAATTTTTAAAAATAGGTACAAGGTAACCCAGTGACTGAGGAGGGAAAGGAATTCCAGACAAGGGAAATCTCTCCTTGTATTCAGGGTCAGACTGATCTCTCCCCTTTACTCCAAAACCCCATTTTAGTATCCTCCCTTGAATAAAGCATTTTTAATGTATTTAACAAGCATCACGAATAATTTTTCTTTAACAAATCAAGAGAAGTGACAATTTTAATCTGGGAAAGGTTGATGTTATTCTCAGATTTATTTTCAGATGCCTTGGAGTGATGTCTTTAATGTGATCTTGAAATTGTAAAAAAGGGTGAGAAAAATATTTAAAATGTATGCAGAATCCAATCAGATGACAATTAAATATCTCAGAAGGCAAAGAAAGAAAAAAATCCATCTCTTGCAGAGAAGAAAATTGGCTGCAAATCTTGTGAGGGGTTAGCAGATTCATCAAATGTGAGAATTAAGTAATCCAGGGAAACAGATTTTAAAACCACCCCATCTGAAGGGCATTAACATTACAACTCAAGAATCTGGACTGGCAGGTGCTGGTAGCATCAAATTAAAAAATTCATCTCTTGTATTTACCACATAAAGTCTCCCATCCAACCCAAACTGCTTTTTGATATGTACACTGTTAGCTGGAAAATTGACCCTATAAATTGCTTGTGATGGTAACTCCCAAACTATAAGAATGATGTGATTATATTCTCAACCTCAAGAAAAATGTAATGAGTACCAAAATACAAAATATAAAAAACCCACAATATTAATATTTTTGTGTAAAGAAAAAACTCTGATTATCAGTTATTATGGACTCCAGAGTTTTTGTTCTTTGATTAATTTTGTAATTTTAATAGGAAATGTGCTAATGATAATAGATTTAGACTGGAGGTTTCAAACTGAAATTTTACTAGGTTTATAAACAATACCAGAACATTTCAGAGAATGTAAGACTGAGCATATGCATAAAATTAATTCATTAAATTTGTAAGAACTAATGAAGCAGTTGGGAAGGTCCTATTTGTTAGTGAGTCAAATAAAGTACTTGAAAAAGAAATCAAATAAAGAACCAATAAAAAAAATTATGAAAAAAAAGAAATCAAATATAGTAAAGACATAAACATACCTTAAAATATTTAAATAAAAGTGAAAAACTGTTTAAACAAACATAGAAGTGATTAAAATTATCATATTAATAAATATAACAATCAGATCTGTGCACTAAACTAAAAATCACATATTAAAGAAACTACAGCCTCTGAACAATCTTCTCTAAGCCATTGAGCCAACTATTTGGGCATCAAAAAATAAATTGCTTTGACAAGTGATGGTAGTCTTTGTCATAAGAGATGACAAAGTGCAAAGGGTAGAATTAAAATAAGGTGAGATAGTAGAGAGTGACAAGGGACTGCTAATGTGGTATGTTAGTCAGTTTTTAATTGCTGTGACAAACTACCAAAGAAAAGCAACTCAGAGGTGGAAAGGTTTATTTGGGCTCATGGTTTCAGAGATTTCAGTCCATGGTTACTTGGTTCCTTTGATTCTGATGTGGTGGATAAAAGATGTGGTAGATAAAAGCTGTTCACTTCTTGGCAGCTAGGAAGCAGAAAGAGAAAGAATCAAGAGACAAGATATATCTTTCAAAGGAATCTCACCCCAAGTGGTGACCTACTTCCTATAACCAGGTCCTACCTGCTAACTGCTCCACCTCCTCCCAATAGGGCCACCAGCTGGGACCAAGCCTTTAGCACATGAGCCTTTGGAAGATATTCCAGGTTCAGGACAGGACATGTGGTCCAAAGGAGGCAAAAATTACACTGAATCTTAAGTATCCAAAAACAGTCAATCTTTCCCAGTAAGAGGAAATGAAATGCTGTTCAGAGGGTAGAGCTCAGACAAAGACCCTGTGACAAAAATAAGCTTAGTGAGTTTGAGATAAACAAATGGCCTTTGGTTGGTGCCTTGTGAGTAAGGAATGGGCTAGGAAATGAGGTCAAAGAAATTTGATCCTCCTGCCCCAGCCTCTCAAGTAGCTGGGATTACAGACCTGCACCAGGGCACTCAACTGAAGTTAATGACATTTAAATACATCATTGAAAATGGAGAAAGCAGACCAAGTCCCAAGTCCGCAAAGGAGACAAAGAAGGGATGGCCAAGGAGGTAGGAGGAAAACTTGAAGCACATGGAAGGATGGAATCCAAAGGACAAATCTTTGTGGTAAAAGCTAGTCACGGAGGAGAGAGTCAGATGACAGGGAGCTGATCACTGGAAGTAGCAGCATGGAGATCACTGGTCCCTTCTATGAAAGTGGTCCCTGAGTGGGTGGCCAGGTTGGGTAGCTTAGAAGCCAGACGCATTAAAAAGAATGGACGCGAAGGTGACTTCATAAACTCCAAAACCCTCTTGCTCCTTACACCAAAAGCCACACGTGTGTCTGCAGTTTCACCAGCCTTTTCTACAGGGCTTCATTTCAGCCTTCCTGCTGGTCAAGGAGCCCTGCAGGGATTCCCTTCTTCCTCCTCTCCTAAGTAGAAGGCTTATCTCACTCTCTGCAGTCATATGACTTCCTTTATTTTTCCCTATCTGTTAAGAACAGTGCTCTCTTTAGTTTTCCTTTAAAAAAAAAAAAACTATATCTACAATACTGTTTGCTAATAAAGCAAAGGGCTTAATGGGTGATACTTTGTCTATTTCTAGATGTAGCTTATAGCTGAAATATAAATGAAGGTCACTGAAGTCTCACACTTGGTACTAAAAGACAGGCTGAGGAGTCAGGAATTCTCTGAAAGCCAGACAAAATAAGTGCCTTTTTAAAATGAAAATTGAGTAAATGACAAAATCCCGAGGGGTTGGAAGGGATCTGACTTTATCTGTTCAATGCTGTATTATTCAAGATGTATTACAAGTGATATGCAAATGCATTTATTTGAACTACACATGATTATGTTACTACTTATTAATGGCCATCTTAGTAGCTAACACATTCTTCCTAATAATGAGTTTTCAGTTGAAATGGCTTTCTGCCAAAGCAGAAGATCATGGACCAAGTTGTTTGATCTAAAGTCAGAATATTCTCACTTCAATTTCAACAAAAAAATAAAGCAACATCAGAGTCCTCTTACTGAAAATTAACTTCCGAGTCAGAAAATAAAATTTATAACAAGGACTGGACTAGCCTTGTGATTCTAGACTTATATGACACATTTTAGTAAATAATATTACTTTCCCACATTGTTCCCTATCATGACTTTTTTGGGTCTCAGTTAAGAGATACTGAGTGAGCATTTCAAGTCAGGAGAATTTAGGAAGGAATTTTTCTTTGGTTTCAGCCTAGATTACCAGTATCCTATGTTGCATTAAAGCAAAACTCCCATCTTGTAAAACAAATATAACTTCGTCTTTTTACCTGTGTATTTATTTCTTCATTCAATGACAAGTAGTTATCATAGGAATACAATCTGCTATTCTTTGCTCACTTGAACAAATAATATCATTTGGCAACAAATGATTTTGTCCCAATAAAAGCATAATTTTTAAAATTCCTGGATTACTTTTATGTTTAAATATCAACCACATAATTTAATCATATAGGCCTTAATCATACAGGTTATGTCAATGAACATAAACCATTGCCATGAAAAAGATCCTCAACAAACATTCATTGCATAGGAATAAATGCTATGTTACCTTTAAGTGTCTTTATTTTTCCAAGCCTCCAAGTGAAAAAGCTAAATCCAGCACTTCCTATGATCACTTCCAAACTACTATAGGAAGAATAAGACTTAATGAACAGTATTTTTGGAATGCCAAGTTGGAGGGGTGGAAATTTAGGATTTTTTAAATAAACAAATACAACAACAAAAAGACTCCTATCTTACCCCCAAGAGCTTTACCTGTCCAGAACACATTGACAAGCTGTTATGGTTTAGATGTGAGGTGTCTCTGGATAGCTCATGTGTGAGACAAGGCAAGAAAATTCAGAGATGAAACGATTAGATTATGAGAGTTTTAACCTAATCAGTGCATTAATCTGCTGATGGGGATTAACTGGATGGTGACTAGGCAGGTAGGCTGTAGCTGAGGGAGGCGGGTCACTGCATTTGCATGTGGGGTACACATTTTTTCTTTGGTGATTGGAGTTCTCTGCTTCATGATTGCCATGTTCTGAGCAATTTTCCTCTACTACAGCTTTCCTCTATGATGTTCTGTCTCACCTCAGGCACACAGCAACGGAGTCGACCCTTTGTGGACTGAGACATCTGAAACCATGAACGTCAAATAAACTTTTCCTCTTCTCAAATTGTTCTTGTCAGGTCTTTTGGTCACGATGAGGAAAAAGCTGACTAAAACACACACATAAAACAAAAAGTGTATTTCAAAGAAGAAGGACATTTTGTCAAGTTAAAAGACAAAGAAGATCAAACATTCTCTTTAGACTCAAGTTCAAAGCTGGGTTGAGAGGCCTGGGTGGCATTCCAGACTGGAATTCAGAGGTAAAATATTTTCTTTAAACTTTCTTTTTATCCAACAAGAAGAGTATCCAGGCAAATAAAGCTTCAGTAACAACTAGTTCTTTTTTTTTTTAATGTGAATTCTGCTTTTCTTTTTTTTAAATGTCTCGTGGAGGCTAAAGAAAAATTTTAATCAAGTAAAGAGAGGGCCCTTTATACTGAATTGGCATAATAAGAAGGTCCAGAGACTATATATATATATATATATATATATATACACACACACACACACACACACACACATACACACACACACACACACACACACATATACAGTGTGTATGTGTATATGTGTGGTGTGTATACACATAATATTCATATACCCTCTCTAAATCTCAAACTTTAAAGTAGCAATATATGTATGTGTATCTTCTCTGCATATTTGTGATTGTGATTCTACTGTGTAGAAGTTGTTTTAAATTGCTTTTACATTATAACTGCACAAGCTATTTAGAAATTTCCTCTGATTTTACTCCATAGGTTTTACTCAAAAAAAGCTTTGCCCTTTTAACTACAACCTCCCACAGAATCATGAGCATCCCAATTACATTCTCAGGACTACAAAGTCTTAATATGAAAAAAAAAAAAAAGATAAGCCGTTGCTTCTTGGTCTTCATATTTTCCTTTTTTTTTAGTACTTTTTTTTAGTTGTAGATGAACACAATACCTTTATTTATTTATTTATTTTATGTAGTGCTGAGGATAGAACCCAGTGCCTCACACATGCGAGGCAAGCACTATATCACTGTGCCATAATCCCAGCCCTTTATTTTCTTTTTCTTTTTTTGGTTGCAAAAATGTATATTACTATAAAACTACAGTAATCAGGAGGACAATGTAGTACTGGAACAGATGCATATATCAATAGAATAGAACAGAAAGCTCGGGAATAGACTCATATAAATATAGTAAACTGATGTTTTTTTTTTTAGAGGATAACATTTCATTTCTCTGGCTATAAGTGATATAGAATCACAACATACATGCAGAATCAGACCAGAGACTCAACGTCTTTATTTTCTTATGTTAACTCAAATGGGATATTCTCAGTGTCTTGCTTTAATGATGACCATTGATCAGTGTTTTTTAAAGGCAAGATTACTAACATAACTAGTTTATTGAGTTAAGAATAGATACGTGCTGCACTGCAAATAGATTCTTGTCATGAATTTTGGTGGATTAAAATACTAAACAATACTAAAACAATATTTATAAATGTAAATACAAACAATATGCCAAATGAGAGTCAGATCTAAAGGATCAGTTTCTATGTATTGAAATATATCTAGATTGCCTAGATTGCAACATCCACTTCAGCCACAACGGAGTAGCAGTGACAAGATAACTCTCCCACCTGAGAGGCACAAAAAAGCAGGTGAAGTTATGAAATAACCATTTTTAAGACACTAAATATCAGGTAATGAAGGGGACAATGATTCTTAAGAAATGAAGAACAAATAAGGTGAGTCTTTCAATTACCCCCACTCATCACCTGAAGAGATTTCACAGTCCATGATTCAGGGAAAGAGAAATCACTTGCACAGAATCCTGGCAGTAGCCCCCAAGGTGTGGAAAAGAACCAAGAATGGGGGTGGATTTGCAGCTAGTCTTCTTATTGTGCTATGAGGTTACGACACACAAAAGCAAAAGCTATGATAGCTCAAAATCTAGAGGGGAGAAATGAGAAAAGGAAATTGTAAAAAAAAACAAAAAAAAAACAGGTAAGGCTCTTACACTATACATGAAGTGGTAAAGGAAGGCTCAAACAGGCTCTGATGAGCACAGGATATATAATATGGAATCAGAAAAATTCAATTAATCCAAAAGAATCAGAAAAAGAGGAAAACATAGGAATATAGATGAGATGGGACAGGCAGAAAACAATAGCATGTTGAAAAATAGAAACCTAACTACATGATAATCAGATTATACGTAATTGATGGAAACACTCCAGTTAAAAAACAGAATTTTAAATTGGATGAAAATGCAAGATCCAATAAGAAGCTCACTTTAAATATATAAGCATAATAGATTAAAAGTAAGAGACTGGGGCGGGGTGTAGCTCAGTGGTAGAGCATTTGCCTTATGTGTGTAAGGCCCTAGGTTTAATATCCAGCATTGAAAAAAAAAATAGTAAAGGATTTATTTTTTAAAAAATAGACCATGTTAAAACTAATCAAAAAGAAAATGAGAGTGGCTACAATAATCAGAGAACAGATAAATTTCAAAACAAAGAACTTTACTGTGGATGAAGGAGATCATTTTATAACAATTAAGTTTTCTGCACAACCACAAAAATGGGAAATTATACTCCATGTATATATGATATGTCAAAATGCATTCTACTGTCATGTATAAATAAAAAGAACAAGTAAAAAAATTTTAAAATACGTTTTCAATCAATAAACTAAAAGTTTATGCACCTAATAACATACATATTCAAGTGACTAAAAGGAAAAAGGTTACATACCAAATGTTGGGGAGGACAAGGAGGAGTTGTCTAGAAATATAAAATGGTACAACCATTTTGAAAATGTTTGGCAGTTTCTTAATATGATCCAACCTTTCTACAGCTAAGCAATAAGCCAAGAGAAATGAAAGCAGATGTTTAAACAGAGATAGGAACATAAATGTGCATAGAGGTTTTATTTGTCATTACCAAAGACTGGAAACAACCCTAAATGTCCAGGAACAAGCAAATAGACAAATGCATTGTGTATTGTCTAAGCTATGGAATGGCACTCCTCAATAAAGGGGAAAGAAGTGTAGGGGTAAATTGCAAAATAATTAAGCTGAGTGAAAGAGGTAAAATACAAAAGACAAAGAAATGTGTGCACCCAGCATGATTCCATTCATATAAAATTCGAGGAAATACAAACCACCGAGGCACAGTTGTTTGCCTGGGGGGAGTGGGTGGGTAGAGAGGAGGAGGAGCTGGAGAGAGGACTCACAAAAGTTCCAGGAGTGATGTGAGTATGCTGGTTGTGGTGGTGGCTTCCTGGACATAAACTTGTGTTAAAACTTACATATCAGACATTTTAAACATGTATAGTTGACTGTATGTCAATTATGCCTCAATATAGCTCTATTTCTTAAAAGGTCAAGGATTATTTTAGTGGGGAGCAAAGGCTACTGTAATTGAGCCTCCTGACAGCTTCTAAGAATATATGTGGAGACGAAAAAAATCGAAACCATTGCTCTCTTGGAAATGCACCACAAACACAGTGTCCCAGTGTCCACGTGTATTAAGGACACAGGTACTCAGCTCAGGGAGCTCAGTTGTGCCACATCAGGCTGAGATCATTACCCACCCTGCACACCCTTGCACAGCATGGTGTTAGCTGACTGGCCAAAACCTAGTCTGTCATAGTAGAGGATTAACTCCAAGCGTACATACATTGTGCCTAGAAGACTACCAGAGAACTGAGGTACATTTATCTCATTTATTTAATCATAAAAACAGCTTTACATTACTCCTTCTTTATAGGTTTGATAACATGGGAAAAGAAGTGTTTTAACTTTAAGTGATGAACCTGGGATCTGAAACAATGTTTGACACCAAAATTAAAAATGAATCAGCAAAATAACATAACAGTAATTTCATATTGAAAATGTCTGTTGCTCCTTTGAAATCAATTTGGAACATGACTGATTGTAAAGATGCTGATACCAGTTTTGCTAATCTTCTTTCCTAATTCTGCACAGATATCTTCAAAAGATTAGACATCTTGATTCTTCAAACATTCTTAAATTTAATCTCTGGACAAGAGAAGAATCATTTGGAGCCAGCAGTGTTAAGACAGTCATATCAATTTAAAATGAAAATTAGGGTAATGCTTAGAAAATTCAAATGGATTCTAAAAAAATCTGGAAACCTCGGGTATCACTAAAAAACATGAGTGTAGTTCTTTGTCCTTCTTTACATGAATTCTCCTTAAATCTTTCTACAGTTACCCCAGCTCATATTTCTACCTTTCTGTATCCTATTTTTTGTGCTTAAGTATACACTTAGCCTGGTATTAATAACTTCTATTTGCTTTAGCCAAGTCCCTTTAGAAAATGCTTTACTCAACATGTGGTCCCAGAGAAGTAAGAGTAAATGAAAGAGAGATGGAATGGAGAGAAACTTCACAGATGGGTTCCTGAGGAGCCAAAGTCCGTGACAAGCTCATTTCTTGGTTTCGCATAATGTCCTGATATCCTTAGAACGCTGGAAATTCCTGTGAAGGGAGAGGAAGGAGAACAGATTTACCCACTTGCTCCTGTCTTCCCTTAGTCAGAGTGTACTCCCACAAGGTTTTAATGTTCTCACTTCTCTGTTACTCTCAAGTGGACACAAAGCAAGTCCAGCCGCATCTCATGTCTCGGTGGCAACTGAACAGCCCCAGGACATGTGGAGAAAAGTGCCATTTGGTTGCAACAAGTGACAAGAGACACTGGTAGCTACTGCTACCGTGGACCCTTCAGTTTATAGTGGCTGCAGCAGAGATGTTCTGGTTCCATGGCCACAGAATGAACACAACAGTTTGCTAATAAGTCTGCTCCATTGCAGGGAAAGCAGATCAAGTCCAGTGCACCGCCTCTGATGGAAGAAAACTCTAGAAGTTCACGCAGGTAGAGCAACTTGGAGATAAAGAAAACACAGAGCAGACATTAGCTACTATTAGCACTGTATGGCTTCTTATTTCTCTAATAAAATTAATGCTTTAAAGAACTTATATAATCCCTTGTTTATTGTTAAACCCTTGTCCTATTATTCTAGTATGTTAACAGCAGGCATATGGCAAATGCTAGCTGAATTTTTACCTTGATTTAAGGTAAAAATGCAATTTGGTAGATAAATTGAATTATACAAGTTAGTAAATTATAGTTAGCATATGATTTTGCCTTCACACAAAAGTTCTGTGTTGATGATGCCTTTGCCTCTGTGTACATTGTTTTAACTTCGATTCCTTATTAAGAATGCCTCAATGTCTGATTTATCACTGTACTCTGTCTGATTCCACAAAATATGATTAGGGCTTAATATATTAAGTTTCATCCTTTGAATTGTTCCCATTAGGCAAATAAGTAACCAGGGTCATTCTATGAATCACAGGTGTGCATGCGATATGCCCTATTTGTTTTCTGAAATGGACTAATACATTCTGCATGAGCAGAAGCTTGTAGGTGACTTACAAAAGTCACCCTCCCACACATCCTTAACAGTATTCCAGCAAAGAGTTTGCCAAACCATGATTGAAATGCAGAGGAGGAAAATATACTTACCCCATGTTCTTAAGTGTCAGCAATTAAATCCCATGTGGTGATGTTAACTAAATAGCTACTTGTCATAATTGAGCCAAAATAGCAAAACCAGTTGCCCCATTACTAGATGCATGCTCAGCCAAGGGGGCTGTCTGTAGCTGAGGCAGACCCAGAAGCGTCCTCCTGGCTCTCCCCTCTGTTTGTCTCCATGGCTTACCTGGTGGCATGACCCAGACCCTCATCCACAAAGTATCCTAGCACTATGCTTTTCACAGGATAACGATGTTCATGCCCACCCACGTCCATTTTCTGTCCCAAATGGGTGAAGGAGCATCTAGAAAGCCCAAGTGAATTGCTTGGAATCCATTCAGATTCTTTCTAATCTCCATCTTATAAAAGTAGCCCCCGTCCCCTTCTAGTGAAAAGTCTCACTCAGCTGACATTTCTCACTTGCCTTTTGGTTCCTGGACATTAAAAAAAATAATAAAGAAAAAAAAATTCCAAGATGGCAGACACAGCTTAAAATTCAACAAGGTACTTATTGTGTCCCCTGAAGAAAATGATTCCATTGAGGACATAGACTTGAAGACATAGAATTCTAGGTATCTAGAACCCAGAGCTATAGAGATGGAAGCAACAAGTGCTTCAGAGAACCAAGGAGAGTGATAGCAGCCCCTGTCCAATCCTCCTTTTACATGCATATCAGTTTCCTAGGGCAGCTGTAACTACTTACCACAAACTAGGTGACTTTAAACAAAAATTTATTTTCTCACAGTTTAGGGGCCTAGAAGTGCAAAATCAAGGTGTTGGTGGCGTTTGTTCCTTCTGTATGCTCTTTCCATGTTTCTCTCCCAGCTTCTGATGGTTGCAATGAATTCTTGGCATTCTTGGCTTGTAGCTTACTCCATTCTTCTATCTGCCGGCGGCCTTCTTGTCTGTGTGTGCTCTCCCCTTCTCATGAATACAGTCTAAATACTGTTGAGTATTTAGACGTAAGACACTCTAACCCAGTATGATTTCCTCTTAACTAAATCTTTGAAGACCCTACTTCCAAGTAAGATCACACTCTGAGGTTCCGGTGAACATTAATTTGAGGTGACATTATTAAACCTATCTATCACATGTGTACTTTGCCTCTCAGGAACATAGTGGAATAGAAATATCTTTGGTCCCAAGCATATGGGTGCCTTGTGTTAAATCTTGGCAGAGTATTGCTTCTTAGCTCAATTGTATCCTCAGCACACCATGGCAAAACACCATGAGGCAGGAAGTTCCCCGGCGGTGTAGTATACGATATGACCAGTGACTCCCCATGGTCACAGGACTGTCGTACCTTCAAGGATGATTTCCCCTGACCCAATGCACATTATGTAGGATCCCATGTCAGTGAATTAAATACTCCGTAAGCATTTAGGTGCTGATGCTGGTTGAGGCCCCTGGTTGGGCAGGCTCAAAATGGCTATTAGGTTTCCTTGCCAAGGCTTCCAGCAGGCTATGTTTTTAGTATGCAGCCAAGGTCATGAATACTCTGATTCAAAGTATGTACTCAAGGTTATAAACATTTGCTTGTGAGCATGTGTCCACTTATGTAATCTGTTGGCAATGTGCCTTCTTTGTCTGGCCTGCATATAAAAAATGCCTATGGAAGGAATCAGGGCTAAATGGAGCTAAAGCTAGAGCTGGGGGCTGGCTAGGGACTATTGCCACCTCTGAATAAGGAATATCTACTATCCCAACCATGCCTGGCATATTTTTTCAAATGCTGGAGCCCTGAACCATTTCTGGGCCCGAGCTTCCACAAGACATTCCCTAAGAAGGAAAGCAAGTCTATTCCCAGAATGTGGGTCTGTTCCATTAAACAATGAAACGGTCTTTCTAGGATGACTGGTCTGATCTGCCTCCCCAAAGAGTAATGCCCCATGAAGAGCTCAGCATTCTCCTCTATTGCTGACAGAGTTGACATTCAGCCACGATGCTATGCTAACTAGATTAGCCTAGGTAAGTTGGAGACTGTGCTGCCCTGGCTCGAGGGGTAAATACATCTCTAAACGTAGGTGGTTCAGCTTTCTTTAGAAACCCAGGGGCCCACGTTGTGATTTTCCTTCTGTTTTGCCATCACTCTAGGCAATATTACTGTTTTAATATTTCTGGCTGGAGTAAGAAGACATAAGGGTAGTTCTCTGGTTTGGATTTTTATCACAAGTCCCCCAAAGGCTCATGTGATGAAGGCTTGTCCCCCAGGGCAACACTATTGGGAGTGGGGGAACCTTTAGAGGTAGGGCCATGTGGGATGTCTTTAAGTTGGTAAGAGTGACTTTGAAGGGGATAATGGACTCCAAACCCTTTCTCTTCTAATTCATGGCCATCAAGAGAGCAGTTTTACTCTACCACACACCCACCACATGGGCTGCCTGGCCACAGGCCCAAAGCAACAGGGCCAACTAATTGTGAAGTGGAACCTCCAAAATGATAAGATAAAACAAACTTTTTCTCTCATGGTTATCTCAGGTATTTTGTAATAATGACAGAAAACACAGGTAGCATTTGTCAAGGGCTTCCACTTGGACTTCCACATTCTCCATAAAATGGAAGAATAAAACTTCCATTTTTAATAGAAGAATAAACTTCCACTGGAAGCTAAAACTTCTTTAATTACTAATGAAAAGTATAGTGAGTTTCTGGATGTCAACATTGGTTCAGACTCCATGTCCATCAGTCTTTGAAATACCTTATAGCCTCTTCCAAAGGGTAGGATTACCAGAGTAAATATCTATAGGTCTTTTGGTAAAAGTGAGGGACTCTGCAAGTTAGGTCCCTTTGGGCTACCATTCCCAAAATCATAGCAATTAGGCACTGCCACTGGGTCACTATTTCTCAGTCTGATCATACATTCCCACCAGTAAGCTAAGTGCTGTAATGGTTCTTCCCTACTAGAACTAATTTACAGACATCTACCCTAAACATTTTAGTGACGCTAATCTTACCAGTGCATGTCTCTGCCCTTGTTGCGTAGCACATCCACTGAGCCTTCTCATGCAACATGATCATGAAGATAGATCTTCCAGCTGGACAACCTATCCATCCCAGTATACCCACTTGCCTCAACCTTTTAAATCCTTTCCTCCACCCATTTGTCACAGCAACCTTGGATTAGAATGAGCCACTGCTTTTACTGCACTTCTAGAAGCCATTCTGGTAATGAATTCACACCATCTCTCAGGATCCTTCCTATGGTATTAAACCTTGTAACTTATTAAGATAGCTCCTTTCCTACAATCCAAGGGAACTGCCATCATACTCCTGAGTTTCTATTCTGATCTTCTTAAGCATGCTAGCATACTCCTTCAGTTCTTCCCAGTACATTATAGAATTAGCAAACATACTTTTTTAGAGTATACTCATTTCCTCAGGTTCAGCACCTGAGTTTTGCATAACCTTTATTATTGTGACTTAAACCTAATTTTAGGTCTGAAGATTTTATTAAATAATGGCCTGAAGATAAAGCAAGTCCTGAAAGGGGCACATGTTGCCCGAGTAAATAAGCCTCTGTATCATTATCCATCTTGGAAATAAGTAGGAAAGTCTTGTCTTTAACTGAAAGATGGGCTATGACTAGACTCAAAGGTGAAGTCTGGGGAGTAAAAATCTTTAGCAATATCCACTCAGACATCTCCATCTTACTTGTTGGGTCTCAGGTTTTCCTAAGCAGTGCTCTGAAGGTTGGCATACTAGATGTCTTGGTCCTGTTTCTTCACCCCCGCTGCTGCAAGACAAGGAAAGCTTTTTTCCAGCAAACACAGGCCCCGTGGCTTTCCATGGCCTGTTACTGCCCTGGGATGTTCATTATGTTTCTCTAGAACAAGATTGACAGAGCAACAGCCATCTAAATTTGCCCCATGCATCCATAATGCCAATCAGACACCACTTTCCCTTCTATCACTACATCATCCAAATTTATTGTAAAACTGAACTTGGGCCAGGTCAGTTCTCCACTTACCTTCAGTGATATCTATCACATACTTAGTCTTTGCTACATATTTTCATATTAGGCAAAAACTGAAGCAGTTTATAGAAAAATATTGGAATGTTTTCCAAAATAAATTGAAAAAAAAAAGTCGAGAAGAAAAAGTATCAAAAGTACTAAAGTGAAATACTAGATTTATTCCAAAAATTGAAATTTCCTGGGTAAAGCATGTGTAAGAGAGACAAATAAGTCAATTGCTGAAACATGCATATCTACTTACAATAACATGAGCATTTAATGAAAATTTAGAATATAACAACCTATGACTTTCATTGTGTAGACAGACATAAAAAGAAAAAATACAGTAATCCATTTTACTCATTACATTTTACAAAACCACACAGTGAATTTTATAAGCAGTGCTCCTTTAATAAAAACAGTAATTTAATTTCAAATAAATATATTACCATTTTATTCCTTTATCCTATATATGTATGTGATTGGCAAAAACTATGAAATTACTGAAATCAGTAACAATCTAATCCATGATACTTCGTTTGTCTGGATCAATAAATGTCTTACATTTGAAACTCATTTCTCTCATACTAAAAGCCTGATTATCAGTTCCTACAAAAATGCTATGGCCTACTCCTGAGCCTTGTGGGACTGGTAATGGAACAGGGTCAAGTGCTAGTACTTTTGAACACCCACATGATTCCTCACAACACATGCTTCTGGCTCTGATCATACACAACCACCAATGGGCAAGCAGCTCCCCTAGTTCTCTTGTTCCTCATAGTGAGCATAGCCACTGGCATAGGTCCTTCCTAAATTCAAATTAGTAAACAAATCAGATGATTCAGCATCTGAATCCTTTCCACCTTCCTCTTCTTCCTCTTCATCATCCTCTGCTTCATACTCATCCTCATCCTCATCACGGTAGCCTGCATCACCATACTTGTCAGATGCAAGGTTCTTCCAATAAGCGTCATAACCAGAAGCTCCATCTCCCTCTTCAACTCCAGTCTGCCGGCCAAATTTTAGTGAGCGTGCTACAAAGGACAAATATACATTGGCATTTTAGGTCTGAAACTCTCTACACCTTTGTTTTTTTCAATGAAGTATAAAATTATGGAACTTTACTCTTTATTACTGTTGAATAAAAAAGCATTCCATATTTTCCTAATTTCACACAATATATAATGAGTCTACACACACAACAAATGACTAAGATTAAAGTTATCATTTCTTTAAATCTAGAAAAAGAAAACAAAATTAGACCAACAGTTCTCCAGATAAGGCAAGTTAACAATTACAGTACCTTTCCTTTAGTCAAGTTTATTTCTGAATCATGTAAATCACAGAACACTCTCATTTCATGTCATTACATTTTTCTTAAGAGCTATTTTACAATGCAAATACCCTAGAAAACAACTTTTCATTTCTTCTTAGTAGTGAAGAATTTATATCACAATCAGCAAAATCATCACTCTTTCCTATGTACAACTATGTCTTTGATTAAATAATGTCAGTTCCTTAGAATTATGGTTCCATTCTGACATGCTTAGTAAAGTCAAACTTGTCTTTAATAAAACATGAGCTGCTTTATTGTCAGCATATTAGACCAGAATTGTAAACAGTAGCCTACTTTATTATTTGTAGTAGCCTTATTCCTTCATTTAAAAATTTCTATAAAAATCATAATTATTGTAAGATGTATCACAAGCATTGTACTCAAATACTACACACCCAAGAATAACTTCAAAATGAATGACTTTCAAGTAATGAAGATTTAAGGACAGATAGCTATCAATTATTTAATAAGGAAGCCTTGGAAAAACAGAAAAACCACTCTTTTTGATCTTAAATTCCAGTACTTCTTGTTGATAATGGGGACAAATACCAAAGTGAATGTTGGTATTTTTCTTACATTAAACTGAAAAATCATACCCATTTATTTTACTAGGCTATAAAATCCCATTTGCAAGGTTGCAGGTGAGGTCAATGGTAGAGCAATTGCCAAGCATCTGTGAGGCCCCAAGTTCCATCCTGAGAACTGCCCCCAGCAGAAAACAAACAACAACAACAAAAACCTACTTGCTTAAGAGAAGACAAGGGAGAAACAGCAATTTAAAAAGTATAAATTCTGTCTAAGCAAGAAAGCAAAACATTCTCTAAGTATCTTGAGAGTCTTACTTGACATGCTAAGATCCTTTGTTTCCTGAGTTTCATGTCCACATTTAGGACAAGGAGGCTGTTTTCCTTTTTCCTGCTTAAACACCTTACTCCTTGTATGTTCATCACAGAAACAAGCCTATATAGGGAAAGAAAAATAAGTAAATAAATAAATACATCACTCAATATTGCAAAGGAATTTTTTTTTGCATTTTAAAATTTTTTAATAAATTCTTTTTAGTTATACTTAACATTAGGATTCACTGTGACATAATTATAAAAGCATGGAATATAATTTGCTCTAATTCAGTCCCCAGTTCTCTCTTCAAGGTAATTTAGAGATATAGTTTTATTAAAAGGAAGATTTAAGAATTTTGTTGGGACTAGTCAGTCCTGATTTTACTTTCTTAAGAAAATGTTTTTTTCCAGGACTTGTGAACCATGACCCAACACTAGGCAGATACTAACTACAAAGAGTATTTGTAAGCATTTCAATATTCCCACTGTTCCTGATGACACAATGGTGAACAATCTATCCACCCTCACAGTGCAGTCTAAATGAGTACAGTGGAGAGGCAGTTACCAGGACACGCATTGAAAGAGAAGTGCACAGAACTGGCATTAAACTATACACAAAATTCAGAAAGGCTTCCCAGGGAGCATAATGTCTTAGCTGAATGGGTACCTAGGTGAATGGGGGTGCGAGAGGGGATGCAAACATGAAAAGTGTTTCAGACAAAGGAAACTGTACAGACAATGCCTAAAAGCTTGACAGCATGAACACTTTCAATGAACTAAAAGCCCTGGTAAAACTGCAACATAGTTGGGAGAGAAAGAACAAATAAAATTAGGAAGAACCAGAAAAACTTTTCTTTTTTTTGGTGTTACCGGTGATTGAATCCAGGGCGCTTTATCACTGAACTAAGTCCCCAGTCCTTTTTGTTTTTTATTTTGCGACAGGGTCTCGCTAAGTTGAAACTTGCAAATCATCCTGCCTCAGCCCCTTGAGTGGCTGGTATTACATGTGCCACCATGCCTAGCCTTCCAGAAAAACATTTCTGAGAAGTAAATTGGTTGCATCTGTTTGGTGATCTGTGACCAAAAGAAATGTATGGAAATAGAACGCGATGATAATCCTCACTTCACCTAAACTTTTAAGTAGGTACATTTTGACAATAATTAAAATACACTCTCAGCACTGGGGTTACAATGTTCTTCATAAACATATGGTGTAAAAGACACTGAGCCAGGACCCCAGAGACTTGTAGTGAAGGCAACGATAGTACAAGCCAAGTGGATGACTAATGGAAATTCATTTAGGCCCTCTCAACTTCACAAATAAAAGATTAGTTCCCAATCTCAAATATAAAAAAAAAAAATCAAACTAATTCTTACATCACATATAGATTATTTACAGCTAGAAATAATACAAGGAGTGGTGGAGATGCACACCTGTAATCCCAGAGACTCAGAAGGCTGAGGCAGGAAGACAGTTCAAGGCCAGTCTCAGAAAATGAGTGGAGGCCCTAAACAACTTAAGAAGACCCTGTTTCAAAATAAGAAATAAAAAGGGCTGAGATGTGGCTCAACAGTTAAGCATCCCTGGAGTCAATCCTTTGTACCAAAAATAGTAAGTAATAATAAAACCAAAATCTACATAGAATACATGAATATACCTTACAACGGAGACACGAATGCTGGCCAAGACGATTGCATGAGACACCTGTGAGAGAAAGATTTATCTTAAAATTCTATTATTGTTTTCTTCTTTTGTCCTTTATTGCCTTACTATGGCTCTCATCTTATTCAGTTGCCTGTTTTTTGGATTCAAATGCTATAAATAGCTCCAAAGCTTCAAATAAAATAATTCAATTTTTATATTATACATTCTACAAAAGATGAAGATCGGTTCAAACATGCTCTAACACTTTCAGATGTTTTTAATCTGAGTTTCTACATAAATATGGTGAGAATTTCATATATATATGCACATGTATGTATACATACATATGTACATATTCTGTGTCATATATAGATCACTGACTTATCAACCACAATTTATGGATAAGTATAGGAATCAGCAATTCATATAGGAATAAGACTCAAATTAAAAGAAGTGACTACTGGGGAATTTTAGTCTTTTTCTTATGATGGCAACTATGATTTAATGAGAGCTAAATGCTAGGCAGCAGAGACTAATGTTTTATGTGGATTTTCATTTCAATTAACCTTTTAAGAAAGAAATTATCTATAAAGATGATAGTATTACTATCATTAGTATCATATTAATTAGTATTAGATGATAGTATTACTAACCCAATCAGTAATTTTCTTAACTGGAAAATGCAGGAGAACTGTATGTGCAGGTTAAATACAGATGCCCTGGCACCCACTACAGACTTAAAAAGAGAATCTTCAGGGATAACGCCTGGCCACCTGTATTTTTTAAAACTCCTACAGGTACTTCTGACGCATTCTGCTGTCTAACAATCACTGCAACCAACAGCAAGAAGAAAGGGGTGGTAACACTTGAGGATATCTAGAAATGGCAGAGGGAGATATGCTGTGGTTGTTATAACTTGAAGGTAAAAATGACACTGGGTATATTCATTTACTGTAAATTCTACAATGCCTGGTCAAGTCCACAAAAATGAAGAACTGACTCAATCAGTATGCCACTGTCATCTCTGCTGAAAATAAATTGAAGGTCATAACAAGTAGAACAGAAACCTGACTGCCTTCCATTACGTTTAACATTTATACTATTCAGACTCTCAGATATAAACATCTAATACTAAAAAAAAAAAAAACAAAAAAACAACTTACATTTAAATGTTTCCGCCTCTAAAACCTGGCAGCTGGCTTGATGCTCAAATTGATCATCTTCACACAAAAAGTTATGGCAAAAAGAACAACTAAATATCCTGCCCCCTATTGGATTAAAAAAGAAAACCACAGATATGAATAGAATAAACTTTAATTTTAAAACGTTTTATCTATAAAACTGCACAGAAGAGATGGCAAGTGATTTCAGAGGTTCACTAAAATTGCACAGCAATTTTTGTTCTGATAAAAACTAAAACAAAAACCAAGTACTTGAAATTGAACCATAAAAGTGAGCTCCCATTACCTCCTGGTCACTTACATAATGCAATGCTCAAAGACACCACCTGCTCCCCACAACTTCCCTCCCTGTTTGCTCACATAAACAATACTATTACTGTTGGTATAAATCACTTTTCCAATTAAACTGATCATCAAAACAGTACTAGTAATTAGAATTTACAGTACCCTGAAAAAAGTCTTGAAAATAGCATTCAGAATGTCTAAAAGTCAACCTTTACTTATAATCAAGCTCAATGCCTGTACCTAAGCACTCACCATGGTCCCATACACCTCGTTCACATTCAACACACTCAGCGTCAGTCAGAGGGCAGGCACAGGCATGTGTACTGAGACACTTCCTACCATGGCAAACCCAAGCTTCACAGAAGTCACATATGGCACCCTGCAATCAAGGAACAAGAAAATATAATCACCGTCCTTAACCAGGTACAACCATTGTTTAACCAGCGGCAACCATCAAACTTGTACATTTAGCATTTCGTTATCCCTCAAAGATAGTTGGAAGCTTCAGTAAAGAAAAGATTTTACTGTTCACTCCAAGCCAAAATTAAAGAGTTCTCTGAAAAATTACTTCACAAACTACTACCTGCAATATACAAAACTCAGTTATGAATCAAAAGAGAAAGAAGCAATGGGGAAACTATACACCTATCCTAATATTATTAAGTTAAGTAAAATGAATTCTAATTCAAATGAGGTTTGGAGTCCACATTTTAAGCTTTCTTGTCTACAGCAATTCTTATAACTAAAATTGAATTTTTAACTACCACAGTTCTGATTTAAGAAAAACCCTTTTTATCTGTATGTCATAAAATAATCCTATAGCTTTTCTAAAATAACTAACAAAATATTAAACTTCAGCCATTTTCATTTTTAAAAGATAACCTACAAATTAAATCATTATATTTCATTGTGGGGGGAAAAATTGAAGTAAAATACACGACACTAATAATAGAGTAAGAATGTATTTTTCAATGATATACTGACATCTACAGAATATTAAAAGCTAGAAAGAATCTTAAAGACTTAACAGAGTAAGGTCAGATGATCTTTCCTTTATTAATGAGAAATGTGAGGCTCAAGACTAAATCCAAATCCCAGACCCGAATTACAGATAACCTAAGATTTAAATTCAGGTCTCCTAAACCTCAATGCAATATTCTGCTATTCAAAGCTCTATAGCAAAACAAACAAACAAAAGAATATTTATTGACTTGTAAAGAATGGCTTGTCAACAGTTTTGTAAATCCTTAAAAATATGTCTTAAATCAATCAGGGTTGTAACAAGAATGAGAAGGCACTCCAAAATTAGATAATTTAGAATTTTTAAAAGAGATAATTTACAAATAACAGAAAAGGGCTTTGGAAAAAAATAAATAAAGGGATGATACAGTTATCACCTCTATGCCTAAATGGACAAATGAAGGAGAGGGAGTGGTTACCAGAACCTGGAAAGAAAACTCATGGACCGGACTACCATGCGACAAGGAAAAAGTATGCTTCATAGTAGAAAATTATATATTTTTGGAGAATTACTACAAAATTTTATAAATTACCATACAATATGACACAAGAATAGTATTACTTTCATTAAATTAGAAGTTAAACCTAAAGCATAAAAGATCAAAATATACTAACTTTTAAATATTTAAAAGGAAAACATGTTTTAGTGAAAGAGAACAAAATATACCACACAATTCATTATTAAAATAATTTTCTTAAAAAAAAGGGTATGCAATGAAGATATAATAAACACATATACTTTTTTGAAATCTAATGTTAAAAAACAAACACACACACTTATCCTAAATTATTTTAGAACCCAGTTATTACTCAACCTAAGGCTTGAACACGGGCTAAGAAAGCCTTTCAGTACAATAAATAATATTTGTGAAGCCTGAGTAAGACCCTTTAAAAAGGTACCACTAAGAAATAACTGACTAAAACAAGAGACAAAGCACTGCTATTCAGAAAAAAAACAACTCTTGGTCTCAATGACTTTTTCTTATTCTTAGAAACCTCCCAAGGTCAGTAGTAACAAGCAGCTTACCACCATGGCAAGGCCAGTACTGTATACGCCAGCATGCTTTATGACACAGTCCGAAGACTTCATCATGCACTTTGTTTTTCCTAGTAAAGAAAAAATTTGCATGATTAGGGCTACACAGTGGTACATTCAAGTATTTACTAATTCTTCTTTTGATTCAGACCAAGTCCTATGAAACTAATTTAAAAACAAATGAAATGTAAGAATATAGTGTTACAACTAAAAAATGACAACATACCCACAAAAGTTCTGATATAACATAGCAAATTACCAACCCAAAACATTATTAAGAAATCTGCTTATCAGATACTATGCAAACATTAATGATAATACATTGATCACCCAACAAGATTCCACGAAGTGGAAAACAAGAGAAATAGAAAATGCTCAATTTTCTGTATCTCGATTTCCTGGAAAACAAAGTTAGACAACAGGAAATGGGAAAAAAGAGAAACTGGAAATGAGGCAGGCAGCAGCTACCCAACTTTTCCATGTCTAAGAAGAAACAGTAAGTGGAAAATGCACCCAAGGATAGCCCTTACCCAATCCAAGCCCAGAGACATTGAAAATATGGGAAGACTTTACCTCTTAACCTTCCACAAAATATATTTTCTCCTCCTACAATAATTTGTCTTTTATAAAATAAATACATAAAACCAGGCAGAAGAGTGTTCCACCTAGGCCAGCTTTCTCTTTTTCATTAATTGCAGAACTGAAGGGATGCCTTCTCTGATAGCTAGAACTGCACTGAAATTTTCAGTGATGTAGCCAAAGCACTACCAACTTTCTGCAATATTATTGAATTTAAATACACACATAGGGGCACATCTCAAATTGTCCCAGCATCTCATGAATAAAAGGATATTGTTCAAATAAAGTTGGAGGAGTAAATCTGAAGTTAATAAAGTTAATCTGTTTTTCAAACAGCAAAAGAAATGATCAAAGAACCAGGTACATGAAATAAAATTATTCTGAAGAGTTTGAGAGACTATACAGACTATCAGCAGAATCAAAATTCAAAAAAGTGAAAAGATGAATATTGACAAGACTAAGGTTGGTATAATTAAAAATTTAGGATCATCAGATATTACATTAATTTAAAATCTGATCTTTTAATTTTTAAAACAACTTTTTGGTAACCTAGTTCTAGATTTTACTTTCACTGTTTTCTAACATTACATTGAAGAGGCAAAACTAAGACTTGAGGTCTTTTGGGTAGGCCAAATAACACTTTATGTTATTAATGGGAAGGTATTTACCTTATTGTAAGCAATAATAATGAGCACATGAGTTCAAGCTGATTAATTGCCAAACAAATATTTGATAAAAGGTGGCATTCTCAGTTATATACTTACCACACTGTGCACATATTGGTAACTTCTGTACAGAATTGCAAAAATAGCAAAATGCTCTATTCTTCTGCCGCCTTGTCATGTAAAACAAAAAATTTTTAAATATGGTAAATTTCAGATAAAAGATCTGAGTGACTATTTTAATACATGTAGATAGAAAAAAAAGAAAATTTATAAAAAGAAAATTTACCTCTGACACTTGTCACATTCCTATAAAATGTAAAAACATAACATTAATTTTTCTGCTGGCTAAAAAGTGCAAATTTACTTACATTATAAAGAATCTCTTATTTTCTGTGTTAAAATTTAAGTGGCACTACCCTAAATCCTCCAACTCCACCCAGGTATACAAGTATCTACACATACTTAAATAACAAAGATATGCAACAAAGGTATATTCTGGACATACCACACTATAAGAAGAAGTGGCATTATCATTAAGGAGGCTAAATACTATAGTGGTTTTTTTTTTTTTATTGTTTTTTAAATTAAATACTACAGAATGGACACAAGAAATAAAGAATACAAAATAATAAAGATCACAGAATATCTACATTTTAACATGGCTTTAAATGCTCACCATAGTCTTTTCAGGCCTATTCTCTTAACAGTCAAGTTACTAGTATTAGCCTTTTCCCAACTATATCTTGTACTCTCCTTTCTCCAAGGCTTTACTTATTCAAACACTGCTCATTAAATTTATTCTTTTTGGAAGTTCTGGTGATATTTCCACCTTCTCTGTGAAATGCACCCCACCCACACACAATTTTATCACATCTAAGTCCTAAGAATTACACTGTACCTTTACTGAAACATTATCCAGATATAGCTCTCAGTATGTGTATTTATGTATGCTAGTCACTTGTTGTTTTGCTCTGGAAAGAACTCTGACACTCAGAAGGGAATCCCACTGCCATGCCTGGGCTATGTAATCCTGCTCCAAACTCCTATCCCTTCCCAATAAATGTTGGTCCTCGGATGGGCACTGGCTCAGGACCAACCTATAATTTCCTATAATAAGGAAAGAGTTCTCTCCTTCTGAGCTCAAGAAAATGTGATATGATATATGCAACCTATCAGTAACCGTGAAGTCAAATAAATAAATTAAGAAAATATGAGAAAATAGAACTAATAAACAAAAAGAAACAAATGCAAAAGCTGGAAATAGAAGTTGTCCTAAGTTTCAGTTGTCCATGAGACCCAGCTATATATACTTCCCCTTCAGAGCTACATGAATTATTCCATGATCCATTCAATAAACTATTTTTCCAAGGCTATTTAAGTTGTATTTGTTATTTATAAATAAGCAAGTCCTGTCCTGAGTAGTACACAACACAACTGAACTGTAAGCTTGTGGAAACAGGAAACATGTCACGCATCTATATATCCCCACAGTATATAAAACAGTATGGCACAAAATAAACATTTGCTAAATTAAGTCATATGAAGCATTTCAAGTATGTTTGATAAAACAAAAGAAAGAGGAAAAGAGTAACAGTAGAAATAGAAAAAGTAGAGAAGTATGGAAGTGAGAAGAAATGGGATAATTCAGAGGAACATGATCAAATAAAGGAAAAAGGTAATGATGACACAATCTTTTGCTTTTTCACAACTTTTACCAAAGCAGCCACAATTTACTAAGACTAATCCATGCAACACAACTAATAAGGTAGCAGAACAGGAACACAAAAGGGATGTTGACAAGTTGTCGACAGAAAAAAGAAATCAAATGAATTAAAAATTGCTAAGTGAAAAAGACAAAACTCAACTAAGACAAACTGAGTTACGGCATGTAAGGCTAAAGAAAGTGGAAAATGTCACACACCTCCTATTATCCTTGTTTAATATCTATTTATCACCAACAGTATCTGAGGTAATAGGCTATGTTTTATAACAAATAAAAAATCACTGCTACTCAGTATTTGTGAAAACAAGGAAACATGCCTCTAACACAAATTTCAGATTCAGTAATAAAATAAATGGGGGAACACTATTAAAATTTTTTCAGATGTATTTCAGATAAAATATGATATAGTGTAGGGGAAAAAGTGTTACCATTGAAGCATTACATGGGTGCTTAGCTAAATCTACAGTGCTTCTTGATGCTCTTAGCTGTTTTTCACGTTCTCGGCGGTTTTCAGCCTTCTTTCTTGCGCCAGTCTTTTTTTTAGGCATTTTTTTCCTCTTTCTACACAAGAGAACAGAGAAAATATAATTGCCTGGTTGCATGTACTAATAAACTCAGAAACAGTAAAACAAAGTGTTCTTATTGCTGTGAAATTTTAAACTAATCTCTTATTTTGATGACCACGAAATATTTACTAAACACCCATAATTCCCCCAAAAAGTGTCTTTAAAATAAGGCACTACCAAACAATTCCAAAATATGCAAACATCAAAAGAATTTTTCTTTAAAGCCAAGTAGTTTTACTAACCACTCAGAAAAAAAATGTTGCTCTGATGTTAAGTATTCTGTGCCTCATTAAAAAAATACATTAAATGGGATTTTTGAGCTACATAGTCAGATGACCTAAGGCTGTCAAGACATTTAAGTATAAGTAATCTTTTATTTCCTGATATCAATAGAACAAATCAAATGCCACCATTAACTATAAATTCAAGCCGTTCTCTCTGAAAAGATATTAAACGTATGTACCACAATTGCTTTGACAGTTGTTCTAGTTGATCTCTCTACAAGCAATGGACATATAATTTTAACAGGGTTCAAATTTTTGTTTTAACACTACACAGAGTCACCAAATATATCCAAGTAAGGACTTCAAAGCTGGCTTTCCTCCCTTAGTAGGAAAGAAATCGTTTTCTGAATGGTACGACCAATCAAAACCAAGCTGTCAGCAAGATGGTACTAACTCTCATCTATGGGCAGAACAGCCAAGAGAGTTAACTGGTGGTTACTTAAGTAACGTCCAGGCCACTAGGGCACTTTTCCAATATTAAAAAAAAAAAAAAAAATCTAGGGAGTATACTGCCCTGGCCAGAGGAGGTCAAAGTAATCACGCGGTGACCCTAAGGATGAATGTTCAGCTTGCCCAGGCAGAGAGGTCTTTTGAACTCAATGATAAAACTGAGCCTTAATTTTTTTTTTTCCTCCAACTTGTTCTGGCCACTGAAGAGTGAAACCCTCTTCACAGCCTTACTCGGGTCCACGCCCTCTCCCCTAACGCGCTAACTTCCGGACTCCGCCGTGTCACCGGGGGAGGCCACAGGCGCGGGGTCCCTGCGGCTTTCCGAGCAAGGCCTAAGGGAGGAGGACCCGGCAGGTGGAGGCGGAGTCCAAAGACGGCTGAGGCGCCACGAGGCTCGGGAACCGCCGACCGCCACCCGCGCGGGACACCCCTCCTCGCACGCCCGGCCTGCTTCGCTCACCCTTGCGGGGAGGCCGGCGCTCTCCGGGGGCCGAGGAACAGGGCACGGCGTGAGGGTGGCTCGCGGCGGCAGCAAATCCAACTCGTGGACCAGGACTCGGGGGAAAAGGGCACGGAGACCCTGGAAGGCGGAGGGAGCCGGCTTCGGACACTAGGAGAAAAACCGGATGTCCTCTTACGTCACAGCGTCCTTACAGCCTTCGTCGACGGGAAAGGGCCCGCCCTCTTCTGTTTGCTCCGCCCTAATCCCGCCCACTCCGGTGAGGGGCGGGGCTCTCATACCCAAACAGGGGACTTGTAAGAAACTAGGGGATGCAAGGGAGAAGAAAGACCTTAGGGAAGCAGAAGGCAGAGAAGGAGACAGAAGACCTGTTTAATTTTATTTTTTTTTTTCATAAAAAAGAAAAAATATAGAAGGAAGGAAGAGAAAAATGAACTCCAAAAAAAGTCTAAAAGGAAGAGAAAAAACTTTTGCTCAAACAGCAAATCCATGCTTAATTATTTTGGAAACCTTTCTTCTATTGAAATCTTCCACACCTCACCTCCCCGCCTTCATAGGTAGCTGCACAGGCTTTGCCTTCAGTTGCTTGAAGAAGTTCTGACTGACCTCCTTGGTGCCTTATTTCCATTATGCCTTCTGGATGCCATTCCTTTGAGGACAAATTCTCTCCCATTCTCTGGTTCTGGCGTGTGTTCTGCTCATCCTTAACCCATTATGTCCCATCGCCCTATAAAGAATTGAAAACTTGAGACTTAATGGGTTGACTGAAACCTGTCTGTCCTCTTCCAGCAAAGACTGCTTACTTTAAACTCACAGCCAGGAAAGTGGTTGTTTTCACACACTTTCCCTTATCTCTTGGAGAGGACTTGGTCAGCGTCATCGCTCTCACATTACCACACTCGGACAATTACTGCTTTTTGCCTGGCTATGCCAACTTTGATTCATCAGTATTTTATACTCACCCTTTACTGATGGAAAACTTTGGAACTTGACTGCCAACTTCTGCTATCACTCTTGGTCGCATTCATATCTTAGATGGAAGACTCATCCTCTTACATCTGTGATTTCTTCATCTCCAGTAGCCATTACCTACACTAGGCTACACCAGTCCACTTTCATGACTATACCTTGAGCCTTGGCATCAAATAGAACTGTTCCAGAATTCAAAGGCTTGGCAATATGACCTCCTGTCTTGCCAACTCCCTTACTCAGTTTTTCCTCCTAATAGAGACTTCAAATCTCTTGGTCCCTCTTATTTTCTGTTAATCAACTGCCTGCTTTCTTCCATTCTTCTCTTCATTTACTCCCACTTTATTCAACACAGTTCACCACTTCATTCAGTTTATCATGCTTTCTTTCTGATCAAACCAAGTATAACATTCTCAGTTCTGGTAATTCAACAGTTTTCCTTTTCTGCACTGAATTTATGAGTGTTGTTGGGGGGGGGGTGGGAAATGACACAATCATGATTTACTCTAAATTCATGGTCATGGGACTCAATGAGTCTCTCAACTGCTTTTTAATCCTTCTATATAATTAACTCTGGCATTTCTGTTAGCCACAATGGCTTTATCAGATTGTCCTCCTTTCCTCAACCTTCCACCTATTCTTTTGTCAATTTTAGCAGTTATTACCACTCCTCCTTTCACAAAGAAAATATATTGATATGAATAACAGTTAGCATGTAACAATTTTTTGCTCCTGGAATTCTAAGCACTTTCTAAGTATAATATTAACTCCTAATTTCACTCATAAGGAAATTTAGGCAGAGAGACTATACAACTTGCCCTAAGATTAAGCTACTAGTTTGGCTTATCACCCAGCACAGAAGTTTCCAAACTTTTGGTCTCAGGAACTCTTAAAAACTCATAAAAACTTTTCAAGACCCTGAAAAGATATTGTTTATGGGGATTATAAGTATTGATATTTACCATATAAGAAATTTAAATTGATAAAATTCAAAATATTTCCTAATTCATTAAAAAGAATACTGGTAAGCATATTACATATTAATATAAACAAAAGTTATGTGAAAAAAATAACTTATTTTCCCAGACAAAATACATAGAAGAGTGAAACTGTTTTAAAGTTTTCCAAACCTCTAATGTAATGCTTAAGGCAGATGGATTTCTATGTCACTGTAGAAAAATATTTTGATGCTCTCCCTTTCCCAGGGTATAGGTAGCCAGAGAAATTACAAAGAACCCTCTTGGGAAAATCTGGGGAAATTATTACCCTGTATGCCTTTCATGATATTTCAGTGCCTTCTCCTTGGAACCTGGACTTTTCTCTTTTGATAGATTCTAGATTCAAAAACTGGCTCAGACATAGAAACTGGACAAGGAATTGTGACTTCTTCTTGGGGTATTGCCCTTAGCTTGCTGATAATGCCCTCCCTGATTTCTTTTGATTGTACTGATTGAGCAATATCCTTATTTGCTACTAATCTGTCTTGTTCCTGGGAACACTATATTTTATCATCCATCTCCTTAATCTTCTAAAGGTCAGATCTCCCTTGTTGCTGCATAGTTCTTGCCACTCATGACAATATTTTTGGCAGGCTATGTTATAACTTAACTCTAATTACTTGAACCATAGACATAGTGGCCATGAGGAGAACTTGGGCAGACTCTGAAAGAGGCATAGTTCATATTATAAGGAGGAGGCTTCTGCATGGTTTTCAAGCAGGGGGTGCAGGGGACTCCAGCCATTAATCAGAAGTGTTAGACTATGTTCAGGCTCAGAGACTTCAGGAGAATCTAGAAATTTAATATTTTCAGGTGTTACAACCCAGCCAAGTGCATCAAAGTGTTTTACTCTTATCCAGCACCCTGAACTTGGCATAGCCCACCTGGCTGTATTTCACAGTTCATCTCCTTTGGAGCTCTGCCACACTTTTGATTACACATTGGGCCCATTCCTCATTTTTTTCTGCTCTCCCACTGCAGAATAAAGGCCTCTTTATTTGCTACCAAATAAGCTTTCTCCAGTTTACTCTTAGATTTTAAAAGCCAATTAACTACTCTCAGCTTCTCTCTATTTCTGAAGGATCAATTTTACTGAATAGTCAATGCCACTGTTCCTGAGGTTACTGTTCCCTCATATTTCCCAAATGCCTGATACGTTATACTCACTACTCTGTTACTTCATAAGAAAGCCCTTCCAGTTCTTTACTGACGAAAGTGTTAACTACAGCTTTGTGCTTTGTTCTGAGGTCTATCCGTCTTAACACTTGTCACAGTGAGCAGATCCTCAGTGACAGTCAGGTGCTATGATTCCAGTCATAAATTCCATCTGAGTTCCTACTTTCTCAGACCAGTCCCAACACAACATGGTTGGCATAGGTTGGCTTTCCCAGAGAACATACTTTTAAGAGATAGGTCTCCAGAGTGTGTTTGGGAAGATATTTGCGAACAACACCTGTGGAAGAGATGGTAGCAAGATTAGACAGAGACAAGAGTTGACCCAGGATGCATCTCAGCAAGGGACTCAGCTTTTCTTCCTAGATATCCCTTCATAATTGTCTTAATTTAGGGAGATAAATGAGGTCTTTGTATACTTGTGATAGTCATTGGATGAGAACCATCAAGGGAAAAGGGCAAGACCTGGGGCTAGACTATTCCCAAAGAGGGCTGACAGCTGAGTAGTGGCAGTTTGCTCTACTCCCAAGCAGCTCAGGAAGTAAGTTCTTCACCACTGAAGAGATCTGGGTACAAACTACAAAGAGTGATGGCAAAATAAATATTCAGACAAAGACAAAGAATCCTAATTAGCATTCATGATACTCCCTGAAAAATTCCAAAGGAGGATAAAAATGCAATTGCACAAAAAGCAAAAGTGTACAATCAGATCATTTGATGTATAAGATGAATCTGAAAATTTTATACATATAAAACAATAAAACCATAATAATCAGTTTGGGGTATGGGAACTACGCATTACTTAAATACCCCATAAATCTAATGGATTTAAATACTAAATAATCTAATTCAAATGAAATTGTGATATATTTTTTAAATGGAATTGATGGATCCTAAGTGGATCCTAAAATTCATAAGGACAACTTAAGAGCCACGAAAAGTTCAGACTATTTTTAACACAAGTAGAAGGATATTTTATTTTAAATATCCAATAACTAAAACAATTTTGTATATGTCACATGCCAACAAATACAAAAATGTAAATAAATCAAAATCCTAGCCAGGCACCATGGCACATGTCTATAATCTCAACTATGTGGGAGGCTGAAGCAGGACGATAGCAAGTTTGAGGGCAGCCTGAGAAACTTAATGAGTCTCTGTCCCAAAATAAAAGATGTTTTAAAAAGGACTGGAGATGTAGGTCAGTAGCAGAGTGCCCATGGTTTCAATGAATTCTCAATACTGAAAACAGAAATCCTAAATACAAACTCATATAAATTTGGGTACTTGATAAGTGGTGTAGGTTGCAGTGAGAAGAAATGTATTATTCAATAGTGGAAGCAGATACTGCTGGCTATTCATAAAGAGTGGAAAAATAGAAATCTATTTCATGTCACAGATAAAAATAAATTCCAGATGAATGAAAGACATAAATATACAAAGCAAAATTTGAAACTAGTATAATAAAATAAAGAATGATTTATGATATGGAGGAAGGAATAATTTCTTAAAAAAAGAAAACAAATAGCAAATTTGACATAAAAGTTAAAACTTCAGCATGACTACAGATATCACGTATGCAAAAAAGGCAAACAGAAAATGAGAGGGATGGGTTTTGACACCTATGTAACTGAAAAAGATTCATTTACAAAATAAAAGAAAATATATCATTCAGTGATAAAAACATAAACAACCTGAAAGAATTATAGGCAAAAGATTGAAGCAGATTTTATAGAAAAGGGAATCTAGTGACACTCAAAATATCCAAATAAATACCATAATGGGATACCATTTTACACCCATCAGATTGTCCAAAATTTAAAGGCCTGACAATTCCAGTATTTGGAAAAGGCAGAGAAACAAATTTTAAATAATTCTGGTGAGAGTATAAATTCTAAAGTGTCATTTGGCAATGTTGAGTAGGAGGTAAATATGTGCAAAACCAAAGATTCAGTGATTCCATTTCTAGGTCACTACCATATGACTATTGTGCAGAACTACATAAGGATATCATACCACTGCCTAATACAAAAAAATTAAACAACCTATATTTAATTAAGGAAAAAAGTAAATATATGCTATTTAGTAATTCATGGACTTAATCTAAAGTATCCACATAGGTAATTTCAAAACATTATGTTTGGTGAAAGAAAAATCCCATTGAAATACTGTATATTTAAAATGGCAAAGCAAAAATCCAATTACATGCACTATTTATGATACACAACATATCAAAAATGCCTAGAAATATTAACTTCAGATTTTGGGTCTCTAACAAGAGAATCACATGGGGAATTAGCTATGCTTTTAGTTGTCAGAGCAATATAATCAAAAAGCATGTCCAACAGAAAAGCTAAAATTAAAAAAGGCTAACAATACCTAGTATTGGTGAAAATGTAGAGCAAATTGTTTTGGGGAAATCTCGTCCGGTTGTAGAGAATGTAAATTGGGATTATCTCTTTGAAATTTATTTAGTATCATGTATTAAGAAATATATATATGTATCCTATAAATTCATGTCTAAACTTACTAATATAGGTGTAAAAATGTCCATAGTGGCACTATTTGTAATAACCCCCAAACTGAAGGCAATCTTATTGAATCACGACATATTCATATAATGAAATGTGATTAACCAACAGGAATGGACGATGACAATCTCATGTAACAACATGAACAAATCTCACCACAATAATGTTTAGTAGCTCACAACAAAAAAGAAAAAGGAAAATAATGTAACCATCATTCTGTTTCAAAAATAGTCAAAATGGTGTTAGAGGTCAGGACAGTGGCTCTCTGTGGGAGCAAGCCATGATGGAAATGGGCAACAAGCAGAGTTCCTGCAGTACTGGAAAGGCTCTGTTTAGGGTGACTGTTTCCAGTCTGTGACGATTTGTCAACCCATAAACTTGTAATTCATGGATTTACATGTAGATCTTGTTACATGTGTTTTAGAGGAATATGAATCAAAAACAGAGGCAGGAAATCTGGGTGAAATACTTAAAAGAAGCCATCTACAGCCGTCCTTCCCAAACATTTACTTGCTGTGACATAGAGAAAGGGATATTTACAGGGCACCCAGGGATAAACAGGACAGGTCTGTTTGTTGGTAGAAGTAACTTTTGTGACACTATTTCCCTCCTTCTCATTTTCATCCTCTGGTAAGAAGGTAAAAAATGCCTGTTCATTTATCTTCCTGGAAAGCAGCCATTACTTTTGCATGACAGCCACATCTCAAACATATTGTTTTTAGAAGCAAAGGGACTTTTTCCTTTCTGGTGCCTGACGCTGGGCTCAGGTCTAGGTGTACTTATGACCTATTTGCTGCACACGAATGTGCTAGATTGGGTCAATGAAGAGCTCCGGACTACAGGACTCCTTTACCCATTTAAACGCTTTTCAAGTTTAGCCTCTTTCAAGGAATTAGAGTTTGTTTAATTAGGCAAATAAAAAATACATTCCTGGCGTGATTTTCTAATGTGGTGTGTGCACACAATGAAGTATTATTTAACCTTTAAAAAGAAGGACATCTTGTCATATATAACAACATGATTGAGCCATAAGAACATTACATTAAGTGAAATAAGCCAGCTACAGAAGGACAACTACCACATGATTCCAGTCCATGTAAATATCTTGCTCATTTTTCTTTTTTTCTTTTTTTAGTGGTGTTTGGAGGTTTTTTTCGGGGGGGACTAGGGGAGTACTGGAGATTGAACTCAGGGGCAGTTGACCACTGAGCCACATCCCCAGTCTTATTTTGTGTTTTATTTAGAGACAGAGTCTCACTGAGTTGCTTAGCGCCTTGCCTGTTGCTGAGGCTGGCTTTGAACTCGTGATCCTTCTGCCTCAGTCTCCCAAGCTGCTGGGATTATAGGCATGCACCACCATGCCCAGCTCGGTGCTGGGAGATTTATCCTTTATTATTGCTTTGGTTTTTTTTATAGCTCAGTGATAGATCTTGTAAGCACTGAGCTATACCTCAATATACCCTGAGACTTCTGTATGCAGATATCAAAAATAGTCAAACCCATAGGAGCAGAGAGTAGAATGGTAATTGCCAAGGGCTGGAACAAAGGGGAATTGCTAATCAGGAGGTAGAAAGTTTCAGTAATGCAAGATGAATAAGTTCTAGAGAGACCGCCATGGCGCGCAGCTCCGGCCACCTGAGTGGCTTCTTTGCTTCTCCGTAGTTACTAGGTCTAGCCACCACAATAAGTCTAGCCACCACCAACCTGCAGCAGTCCCTGAACCTCAGCTTCCAGGGGCCCCAAGGCCGTCCGCCATCAGGATGGTTGGAATGGCCTTAGCCATGAGGCTTTTAGGTTTGTTTCAAAAAGGGATTATGCATCAGAAGCAATCAAAGGTGCAGTTGTTGGTATTGATTTGGGTACTACCAACTCCTGCGTGGCAGTTATGGAGGGTGAACAAGTAAAGGTGCTGGAGGATGCTGAAGGTGCCAGAACCACCCCATTCCTTGTCGCCTTTACAGCACAACTTGTTGGGATGCCAGCGAAGTGACAGGCTGTCACCAACCCAAACAAGACATTCTATGCTGCCAAGCTTCTCATTGGCCAGCACTATGATGATCCTGAAGTACAGAAAGAAGTTAAAAATATTCCCTTCAAAATTGTTCATGCCTCCAATGGTGATGCTTGGGTTGAGGCTCATGGAGAACTGTATTCTCCAAGTCAAATTGAAACATTTGTGTTGATGAAGATGAAAAAAACTGCAGAAAATTACTTGTGTCATACAGCAAAAAAAAAAAAAAATGCTGTGATCACAGTCCCTGCTTGTTTCAATGACTCACAGAGGCAGACCACTAAGGATGCTGGCCAGATATCTGGACTGCATGTGCTTCTGTTGATTAATGAACCCACCCACAGCTGCTGCTCTGGTCTATGGTTTAGACAAACCTGAAGACAAAATCATTGCTGTGTATGATTTAGGTGGTGGAACTTCTGATATTTCTATCCTGGAAATACAGAAAGGCAGGTTGGAGGTGAAATCTACCAATGTGGACACTTTCTTAGGTGGTGAAGACTTTGACCAGGCCTCGTTACGACACATTGTGAAGGAGTTCAACAGAAAGACGGGCTGATTTCACCAAAGATAATATGGCACTTCAGAGGGTGTGAGAAGCTGCTGAGAATGCTAAATGTGAACTCTCCTCGTCTGTGCAGACTGACATCAATTTGTCATATCTTACAATGGATGCTTCTGGATCCAACCATTTGAATATGAAGCTGACCAGGGCTCAGTTTGAGGGGATCGTCACTGATTTAATCAAAAGGATCATTGCTCTGTGTCAAAAAGCTAAGCAGGATGCAAAAGTGAGCAAGAGCAACAAAGGAGTCGTTCTTGTTGGTATGACTTCATACCCAAGGTCCATCAAACTGTGCAAGATTGTTTTGGCAGAGCCCTAAGCAAAACTGTTAATCCTGATGAAGCTGTGGCCATTGGAGCTGCCATTCAGGGAGGTATATTGGCTGATGATGTCACAGATGTGTTGTTTCTGGAGGTCACTCCTTTGTCTCTGTGCATTCAGACTCTGGGAGGTGTCTTTACCAAACTTATTAATAGGAACACCACTATTCCAACCAAGAAGAGCCAGATGTTTTCTACTGCTGCTGATGGATAGACTCAAGTGCAAATTAAAGTGTGTCAAGGTGAGAGAGAGATGGCTGGAGACAACACACTTCTTGGACAGTTTACTTTGATTGGAATTCCCCCTGCCCCTTGTGGAGTCCCTCAGATTGGAGTTACATTTGATATTGATGCCAATGGGATCGTACATGTTTCTGCGAAAGATAAGGGCACTGGACGTGAGCAGCAGATTGTAATCCAGTCTTCTGGTGGATTGAGTAAAGATGATATTGAAAATATGGTTAAAAATGCAGAGAAGTATGCTGAAGAAGACCAGAGAAAGAAGGAACAAGTTGAAGCAGTTAATATGGCTGAAGGAATCATTCAGGACACAGACACCAAGATGTAAGAATTCAAGGAACAACTGCCTGCTGATGAGTGCAATAAACTAAAAGAAGAGATTTCCAAAATGAGGGCACTCTGGCTCGAAAAGACAGTGAAACAGGAGAAAACATTAGGCAGGCAGCATCCTTTCTTCAGCAGGCATCACTGAAGCTCTTTGAAATGGCATACTAAAAGATGGCATCTGACAGAGAAGGCTCTGGAAGTTCTGGCACTGGGGAACAAAAGAGAGATCAAAAAGAAGAGAAACAGGAATACAGTACATTGGAGCCAAAAAGACCACATTCTATATGAAGCTTAGGAGTGAAGGGGCTTCCTGAGCAGATATAGGCAACCTTCAGTCTTTACTGTGTTATGCAGTATTCGATATATAATTTCTTTAATATGCAAATTTAGTGACCATTAACAGATGAACATTTAATGGGCGATAATTCTACACAGTACAAAGTTCACAATGTTCTCTCCCTGGCCTGTTAATTTTCAGCTGCATGTGAAAGGGTTGGGAGTAGATGATTTTATTCATCATTATAAAGACTTCCTATTGGTTCGTGCTGACGTGGCAATATTTTCAAGGGCTGAAACTATAACACAATGAAGGAGATTCCATAACCTGGAACGAGACCATATGGAGATGAAGATCCTAATTGGTCAAGAGCACTGGTATAATAGCCGGTGTGTACATGGGGGCCTTCAGCTGAGGCCTTGCAGTACAAGACAGCTAGCTGTGCCCTGTTGGTAGTAGGTGGGGCAGAGGAAGCTAGGTCAGTGGAAAACTAAGCTATTTATGTTAGGTAGCTTTTAAAATAAAGTAGTTCTTGAATCCCTAATGTTCCTAAGGCATACTTTTCTAGCTACTCTATGGCCCCTCTGGCACCTATGTCTTTGAGATTGTACTTTTTGATCCATCCTGGATTTTTAAAAATAAATATGAAAAACATCTTGATTTCTTGTTTGTAAGGTATGAGGTCCTGCAGTTTAGCTTCAGGACTATGGCATGTCATAATTTCCATGTTTCCCAAGGAAGGAAATAGGATTTTCTAACACTGCGTAAAGAGGCAAACAAATCCAAAGATTCAGAAGGACTGGTATAAAAAGTCACAGGCAAATCAGTTTGTAAGCTTTTAGATATCGAGCGCAAAAACCAAGTCTTCTATTCAGGTTGCTTTCAACTAAGCAAAATACACAACCAAGCCTGGCTTACATTAAAGAATTGATCTCTAGTATTTTCATTGATTTCAAAAATAACAGTAACCCAGATTCTTTCTCTATTTGTGTTTTCCTATCCTTAGTGTATTCGCTTGTCTCAAATTTTGATGTAGTCTTAAATGTTACATGCCAATGACTAAAACCCATAAAAATGACATTGTTAAAAAAGTAACAATAATAAGTTCTAGAGATCTGCTGTGCTACATTGAGCCTGTGGATAGTAATACTGTACTGTTCACTTTAAGAGTAGACCTTATGTTAAGTGTTCTTACCAAAGTAAATTTTTTTAATTAATTCATTTTCTAGCTCATAAAATTACTTACTTCCCAAACCCAGACACTTGGATTATCCATCTTTTGTGCATCCCAATATCTTTAAGGGACAGATGGGAAGTAACCGTGGCTCACAAAGTGACTACTTGACCAATTCCACCTCATTTTTCAAGTATTACCATTTTCAGTTAGCTGGTAAATGATCCTTTTACAAGTGGTTTGGGTATTATAGAAAAGTTTTACCCTGTTCATAACTGTCTAGCAACTTATATCTTCCTTTTACCTAGTTATTGCAACTTACTATCCACTGACTCAATGTAACATAAATAAGACTTTAAGTATCTCCTTTAACCAACTAGCTTTGGGGAGAGGGGCAGAATTTCTACACACCAACCTCTATATAGCTCTTTGTAGTTTAGTAAGATTTTCACATTCATTCTTGTATTTGATGACCATAAAAACCTGCTGTAAAATAGATATCTACAATTTCCAAATAGAAAGTTAAAGTTTGTTGTATCTGTAGTGACAGCTGATATGTGTTCAAAATTGAATCCATCACCTTTTCCTGCAAAGGTGAAGCTTTGTATCTTAACTGTGAACACAGAACACTGATCCATCTGTATAAGCCAGAAATCTGGATGTCAACTCAGATATTCCCATCTCTCTAAACCATCAACCTAATCACTAATGCTTTGTATTATGGCCTCCAAACTTTCCATCAAGCAAATTCTTTCAGTAAAGTCCAGATTTCTACTTCTGGCAAGATGTCTGGAGAAACTCTATAAGAACAGAAGAGCACAAAATTCTGGATGAAACAAAGCAAAAGTAAACAAAAATGTCCTCTAGTTTTTGACTCAACTTTTAGGAAAGTAATATAAGTTCAAGGAGACCAGGAGAAATGAGAAACTGGGAATGTAGAGTGCAAGCAAGTTCTGCATCCGGCATTTGGCTGCAATCATCTGAGAATCCCCAGTGACCTAGAACTTGGATGCTAATGAGTAACTTGCACACTGGTGTTTTAGTTAGCTTTTATACCACTGTAACCAAAAGAACTGACAAAAACAATTAGAGAAAGAGAAGTTTATTTAGGGCTCACAATTTCAGAGGTCTCAGTCCACAGATGGCCAACTCCACCACTGCTCTGGGCCCAAGATGAGACAGAACATCAAGGCACAATGGCATGGCAGAGAAAAGCAGCCCAGTTCATGACATCAAGCAAGCACAGAGATCTCTGCTCACAAAATATATACCCCAAAGGCAGACCTGCAGTAACCTACCTTCTCCAGCCATACCCCACCTTCCTATAATTACCACTCTGTAATTCCATTCAAGTGGATTAATGCACTGATTAGGTTAAGGCTCTCATAACCCAATCATTTCACCTCTAAACTTTCTTGCATTGTTTCACACATGAGCTTTTGGGGGACACTTCGTATCTAAACCATAACAACTAGAGACAGAGGCCTTGTGACCAACACAAGTAGGAAGTTGGATCTGAGACCCTTACATAAAGCTAGAACCCACGAAGGACAATAATAATCTCAGTGAGATTATTATTCCTCACAGAGAGGAAGAGAGTGGGGGCAATTTCTTTTCTCATTTTTGTCTCTTAGTGGAGTAGAAAAAAAATTTTAAAAAGTATGAGCAAATTCCTAACCACAAGTCCACTTTCAATCATTATATAGTTTGTTTGATTTTAAGTTTGTTTTTTTTTTCCACAATGAAATAAGGATAATAAATACAAGGAAGCTGAATACAATGTTATTCAAAAAGTTTGAGGTGCCTTGTCTGCAGTTACTAAATCCCTTCTTCCTGGGCCTACTGAGAGTATTAAGTGTGACAATGTATGCAGGACACTTGGCACAGAGCCCAGCATGTGGGAGACCTTAAGTGCCAAGCTCCTTCTTCCTTCACTACTGGGCCCTGGAGAGCCCAGCCTCCTGCTCGTAACTTAGCCCTGACTCACATCTCAGTCCTGAATCTCTGATCCTGGGAGCTGCAGTCTTCCAGTGGTCTCCAGTGGGTCCTCTAAATTATCCAGTGAAGTATTGTCTTTTTAAAACTCTGGGACAACAGAGTGAAGCATTTAAATCAGATGGAGAGCTGAGGGTTACACCGTGAAGGCTCAATCAACATTGCGGAAAGTATCTTCTTTTTCCTAGTTTGCTTTCCTATTCATTTCTTCCCTTCAGTTTAGAAATGATCACTATTACAGCCGTGCCTGAGTAAGGGACTTCATTAAGATGGAATGACTTTTTAAAAATGGATTAAAATATTGACAATAAAGATTATACAGAAAAGTCAAAGTTTCCATATTCCAAACCTGAAAAGTCATTTACTTTTTTTTTTTTTTTTTTGGTGCTGGAGATTGAACTCAGGGGCACTTGATCACTGAGCCACATCCCCAGCCCCATATTTTTTGTGTTTTATGTAGAGACAGGGTCTCACTGAGTTGCATAGCATCTCACCGTTGCTGAGGCTGGCTCTGAACTCACGATTCTCCTGTCTCAGCCTCCCTAAGTGCTGGGATTACAGGCCATTTACTATTAATTTTAAACACAGAGTGTGACTTTTATTCAATACAACCATCTGGATGACAATAGTTACCAAACGTCTAACAAATATTAAGGTTAAGTTCAAATAAATAAAAAAAGTGAAAGGATAATCAATTCTGTTACTATCCTGTGTGATGACAAGTGGAATCACAAGACACAGATAACTTGTACTGCCTTTAAAATAGACTCCCTATGTAAAAGTTGAAATACATTAATAAGTGTGCTTGGAAGAAATAAGAGCACTGCTATAACTGGAATCATGTCATGTTCTCACTGAGAGTGCAAAATGTGTTGATCATGATAAATAGTTAATATCATATAATAACTATTGACAAATTATGATTTCAGTTTTCCTTGAATGGTTTCAAATTTTAACTTCAGTAAGGATTTCTTCCAGCAAGCATGAGTACATTGAACCTCCAGCTGTTTCTGAAATTAACCATAATGAACCAAAACATTTTAAAGCACCAAACATAAAATAGCTATGATTGACTAATGTGATTTTTTTCCCTAAAGCCTGCTACTTAAAGATGATAACAAATAAAAGTTATATCAAAATCAAGTTCCAAATATATCATGTGGTAACCACATTCAACTACATGTACCTGTGGAAACCTAAATAAAGATGGATTCAACAAGGTAGTTTATTTTTCTCTCATGTCACAGGAAATCCAGGACAGGTGCTGTGGCTTAAGAACTTTGCTGCTGAAGTCTTTTGGATTCCTTTGGCCCTGCCTTCAAGGATAATCACCACCAAGCAACTTTTAGGCAGGGAAATTGAAGAAGGAGCTGGAGAGAACAAAAGACCTCACAACTGAGTCAACCTCCATCAAAGAGTTTTACTAAAATCTCAATCAAATGACTCTGGCTTCAGACAATGGACCAAAACCGAGTCACAGGAACATGCCTTGGTCTTTGAAATACTAGCAAATAAAGTTGCTCAGCTAGATACATTGCAACTCTGAACAAAAGGGTGGTTCTTCTATGAAGGGAGAAATGGACAGAGAATATCAAGTAGGAAACTAGCAATCTTGACCACATCTTTATTTTTGATGTTACATAAGACAAGAAATTTGAGACTATAAAGATGTCTTTTTTTAAAAAGTGGGTCCAAGTGAGGGTGGGTGGAGTGTTGTTTAAGAATCCCTTCCAGTACAAAGGAATTTGACGCTGCATGAAACATATGTTTAATGTGCTAGGGAGCTCACAAGAAGTAAGGAAAATCTCACTGCCAGACCCTTCCCACAAAACAAGCTGGAACTGCAACCAACATGTTAAACATAAGCTAACACGTAAGGGACTCATGTTAGCCTGATGCACAGAACACCAGGCTGCTTGTCACCAGCCAGTTCCAGGAGCTCTATCAGAGAATCAGAAGTCAGGGTCCAACCCCGGACCTAGAAGGCAGCTCAGGAAGCCCCAGGTGAGTGGCACTTCTTGACTCCAACAAGAAGCAAGTAAAACGCTCTGTGGAGGAAAAACATGTCAACTTAGGCCTCCAAGTTGTCCACAGATTGAAATCAGCCAAGCATAAGATCATAATAAAAAACTGTCGAGTATACAAAGAACAGGTCAAATACTAAAACACAAGACAAAAAAGCACTTCAAATGTGATTCATCACATTAACTGCTTAAAGACAGAAAAGTACATTTTCTCAGTAGTTGCAGAAAAAACATTGTATTCCTAACTCGTTTATATTCTATGATGTGAAAATTCTCTTACCATAACTAATAATTTTTCTGCACATAGTTTCAGCTTTTCCACAGACAATCATATCATGTTTGACTAGTGACCATTTTCTTTCTGCCATTCCTATATCATATTTCCTTTGCTTGCCTTGTTGAGCTGAGTAGGATTTCTTTGTGATGTTTAATAGAAGCCATAGTAGAAAACATCCTTGTCTGCTCTCTTGAAAGAGAATGCTTTCATTAATTTGCCATTAGAATGATGTTGGAAATTATAGGTTTTAATAGCCCCTCTTTGAAGACAGATAGGTACTAAAAGTGTTTCTATTACTAAGAGATTCAGTTTTAAATGTGAATCCATGACAAAATCATAAATTCTTACTAAATTTAAAAAGACGAACAACCCAGTATAGAAGTGGGAAAAGAATGTGATCAAGGCAATTCACAAACAAGAAAACACACATTGGGAATAGGTCTATGAAGTTTATTTTATTTTATTTTATTTTGTCACTGGGGATTGATTCCAGGGACACTTTACCACTAAGCTATATCCCAGCCCTTTTTATTTTTTATTTTGAGACAGGTTCTCATTAAGTTGCTTAGGGCCTTGCCAATTTACTGAGGCTAGCCTTGAACTTGCAATCCTCCTGTCTCAGCCTCTCAGGTTGCTAGGATGACAGGTGTGTGACACTGTGCCCAGCCTGAAGTTACTTTTAGCCTCATTAATGCTTAAGTAATTTTAGACCTAGTCAAATACACTGGAGAAAGTTCTTCATATATGTAGCAGGAAATGTATACAAGAGTATTCATAACAGAATAGTGGAAAAATAGTGCAGATTGCTCAATTGTTCAACAGAAAAACGATAAGCAAATTATTTGTTATTCACCCAGGGAAATGTAATATGAGAATGAAAATTAATGAGCTGCAGCAATTTGCGGAATTGGGGACAAATTTAAAGAAATAGAGTAATAAACATGTTAGACATATTGTTTTGCACGTAGGAAATATTAAATATTTTAAATGATAGGTGTTAACTACCTGTATGTCTCTTAGTACTCCCTGCCTTGGTAGGTGCTGGGAGAGATGATTTGACAGGGTACTTCAACTGCATATTTTTGATGGGGTGCCAAGAATGCAAAGCCCTTTAAGCCATTTCTTAGGGTTTTATTTGGAGTGAGCAACCTTGAGAACTAAGGCAATGTGTGTTATCAGAAAAAGAGCATGCTTGCTTCTACTTGCTGGGAGCCGGTCACAGTAAATCCCTCAAGTCTGGGTTCTTTGAATAATACAAACCTACCATGTGAATAATACCTCTACATCATTTCTGTGAACCTGAGAATCAAGGGCAACCAGTATGACCATGCTGACTCTCCAACTACTGTTGTAAGGTTCTTTGTCCCTGACCCCAAGAGTTTGTGTCTTCTGCTAATATATATATAATAACTGGCCAATTTGGAGAACTGCAAGTAGGAGCCATTCCCGGACTCTTCACAGACCTTGACAGTAAGTTGGGAGACTAGAAAAACTTCAAAAGACCTTGACTCTGTTTAGTCTCTAACTAGCTATGTTGACTGGACAACTTTTATAAACTTCTCACTCTTTTATCATCCCATGATTCTATATTTTGTGAGCACAGAAAGAAAAAAAAATTGAGGATTAACGCAATGGTATATATTAATCCAGATAAAACGTGTCTTGCTAGGAAGAATTGAAACTCTTAAGTTTTCACTTGCTAAATGTCTGTATCTTAAGTCATAAAGTGCTTCAGTGGATGGTATTCCTTTCCTCTTCCTGTCCTGTTCTTTGTTCTCCTTCTGTTCTCTTCTTGCTCTTCTCTGAAGGGCAGAGGCTAGAAGCTGGGCTCTGAGTTAGATCCCTCCAAAGACAGGCATTCACATGATATCTGGAAAGCAGAACAGAAGCCAAAGCCACCACCCTTTCTGCAGCAGAGACAGGCAAGCTCCATCCTAGCAGAGGACAGAATGAAGTTTTACCAGGGGCTTCCAGATGTTCCTTGGAGGACCACGGATTTTCATGGCACCATAACTGAGGTAGTGCTATTTCCATTGATACCTTCACATTCCATATTTCATAAGTGGTTTTCCTGAATTTTGATCCCTCAATCCTTTTGGCTTTTGGTTTGGGACTTTCAAAATGCTTAATATCATGTGTTAAAGCCTTCCTGCTTGAAATACCTGCAGTGGTTTCTCTTGCTCTGACTGAACACTCCTGATCAAAGAAAGTAAAAGTTGAGTAAAAAACTACCCAAGATGCATTTGATTTTTCCTCCCTTTGATTATCAAAACTCTTATGGTAAAAAGAGAACTGCTGACACTGACTATCAGAATCTATATTCATATATGTTAGTTTTCTATTGCTATCATAACAAATTAAATTTATTAGCTTAAAACAACATATATTTTTTTAACCTCACAGCTTCTGTCAGTCAGAAAAGGGACTTTGCAGATGTAATTAAAGATAAATTGCAATAGATAGATCATTCTGGATTATTTGGGTGGGCTTTCTCTGCTTCAGGTTTCATAAGGCCAAATTAAGGGGTCCATAAGTCCAATTTCCTTATGGAAGTCAAGGGAAAGAAACCCCTTCCAAGCTCATTCAGGGTGTTGGTTCAGTTCCGATCCTTGTGGTTGTAGGACTGAGGTGCTCATTTTTGTAGTGTCTTTCAGCAGCTGGCCTTTGCTTTCAGAGACTGCCCATGTTCCTTCTCCTATTTTCTATCTGGGTCCTGCAATAACAGACTCATGAGGTTAAACCTTTCCTACATTTCTCATCTCTCTGATATTCCCTTTTGCTGCATGTTCCTGACTATAGCCAGGGAAATTTCTCTGCTCTTAAGGACTTGAACAATTAGATTGGGCCCACCTAAATGATCTATCTATTTCAATTTATCTTTGATTACATCCACAGTGTCCCTTTGCCACTTAACATATTCACAAGTTCCTGGGATAAAGATGATCACAGAACTGGGGAGGTCATTCTGCTTACCAGATCACACATAAAATTTTTAATCTATTTGAATCAAATCTACTTATTATATTTTCTTCATCTAACATCCTCATTTGAAATCTTTATGACCTGCCCTTGACAATGGCAATCTTTTTTAACCTGAGATTTTGGTTTGGAGACAATCCGCTAAGTAGGAGAAAGAGAGAGAGAGGTATAATGATCTGCCTGTGCAAGTTAAGAATGACAATGAGGCAGACCCCAAGGGGACTTTAGAGAGGAAGACCTGCAAGAATGATCCTGAGTGCATTTGGGAAAAGTGGACCATCTGATAGGGCTATCACCAGAACTATTTCATTTGTTTTAAAATGAAGATACCGGAGCCACTGGGTCCCCTATCAAACAATTACACATGCTGATTCTGGCTAACTGGGGACTCCCTGCCAACCACACACACTCACAAAAGGACCAACTTGGAAAAATAGTTTCTCAAAATGAATTTTAGCTAAAATCCTTTTATGAAATGGAAAGATAATTTTGTTTGCTCTTTCAGACCTAGAATTCAGAAGTTATTCATTGGGATATAATGACAACTCTCTTTAAACAAGCAGATTGTGTGTCTAGCTTCATAATAGCATGAGGTTATTTTCTTATATTTGGCACCCAGGAAGAAATATCTCTGATCATAATGGATACCTCCTCACACAAAACTGGACACATACATGTGCTTTGATGTGGAACAAAATATGCATTAGAAGAAAGCCTGTGTCTTTTGTCCTGCCTCTATAAGTCCATCATTTATCTCAATAATAGAAACCATTTTTCCTCTCTAAATTTATCGTTCCTGATCCTATTCTTATTCTTTTATTTCCTCTATCTTCTATGAAGCATTGTACAGAAAAAAATGAAATGAAATTTGCAGAAATTAATGATAGCTTAAAGACATCTGTTTATCACCTCACAGCCTTAGGTTTTTGTGCATTCACAAAAGAATGGAATATGAAAAACACTTGCTGAGCATTGTCTGTGAGTAATCTTTGTGACTTTACTAGATACTTATGGCATGACAGGGTCTACAGAAACTCAAACCAAGTTCATATGACTTCTTAATATTTGAGACAAATACATGCCCAGTTTTGTGTAAGGGGTAGACATTTTTTTTTTAAATGGAGTGAATTTCAATTCTACTCATTGGTGAAAACACATGCATCAAATCTATCCTCCTGTTAATATTCTAGTCTGTGTCAAATGACCTTTAGAAAGTATGTCAATATTTATTTGATATAAAATCATTTTATTTTAAGAATGTTTATCCCAAATGGGCTAACCATGCACAGAAAATGACCCAAAGGCATGCATTTATAGGAATATACCAGATGACCTTACCAACATTTCACACTCTAAAATACCCTTGGGTTTTGCTTATATGGAAAAAGTCCTTTTAAATAGTAGTCTTAGTTGAGGTCATGATGAGACTAGAATGCTCATATCGTTCACCCTAAAAGTTCGGACTGAGCACCATCTCAGCAAGTGCAAAATGTGCTGAAGAGAATAATTATCATCTTTATATTTGTATTGAAATTTACCATTTGTTGAAAATTTTGTCCTTGTTATCTTATTTGGATAAGCTGTGTCAAGGTAGGTACCATGAGTCCCAAGAGCTGTTTCCATCCCTGCCACTGACAGTCCCCTTAATTTTTCTTCTTTAAAATCTCTCTCCACCCTCTGGGAGTGAAATGGTTTGATATAAATGGTGCATATTCAGAAAAAAGGGAGAAAGAAAGGGGATGCAAAATTTTTGTATGTATTGTCTGTAAGTATACTGTCATATTAGTATATCAGCATATAGGTAAGGATTTTTGTCTTTCTCATCTAAAAATAACCAGTCAGTGAAAGCATTCTAAGCAAGATGAGGGAACACATGTAACTTTTTGTGAAGATCTTTCTTAGTATGGAGAATGACTCCCCCTCTCAATCCTGTGTCCAATAGATGATGGCAATTTAGGTTGTCCATGGTAACTATTGAGCATCTTCCCTCTTTTCTACTCTAATGGTTCCTGCAGAGGCTCAGGTTTCTGATTATTCTCATGTGGAATATTCTGGCTGTCATCCTTGCTTCTAATAGCATCTCCTTCCATCTACCCTCCAGCTACAGCAAGACTGATTCTTCAAAACTGCGTCCTGCTCATATTGATCCTCTATTTCAAATGGACCACGTAACTTATTGAATGAGATCCAAAGTCCTTAATAACCCAGGGTGCTTGGTGGCCTGAGAGCCCAGGTCTTTAGTCACAGTGCCCTGCCTCCAGTTCCTGGGTGGCTGCGTGTTCCTCTGTGCTATCTTGGCTTAGATTTCTCTTCTCCTTCTTCCTGCTTGCTCTTCTGCTTAGTCCCATTAATCCTTTCAACTTTCTTAACAGAAATATTCCCCCATTGAGGAGGTCTAGAGAAGAACTACAGTGGCCCTCCACATCCAGGGGTTTCATATGCACAGATTCAACCAGACTTGAGCTGAAAATATTGGGGTGGTGGTGGATGTATTTGTACTGAATGTGTACAAACCTTGTTTCTTGTCAATATTCTCTAAACAATACAGTATAAGAACTATTTGCTTAGCATTTATATTATTTCAAGGTATTCTAAGTAATCTGTAGATAATTTAAAGTACACAGGAGGATACACATAGGGTATATTCAAATGCTATGCCATTTTATATGAAGGACTTGAGCATCCATGGAGTTTGGTCTCCTTAGAGACCCTGGAAGTAATCCTCCATGGATACCAAGAGACAACTATTTTTGCTTCACTGAACATGGGAAAGCCCTTCTATTATTTCTATAATTAAAAGCCAAGAAGACATGAGCTAATTCATTTTTCTTATATCCAAAGCCACACACTTTCCATTTCAATGGACTTTTTCTCTATCCACTTCAGAATCCAAATAGCATCTCCAGCAATAGCAATGGAAAAGCAAAGCATCTCCTCTGAAGGCAGTCCCAAGTTCATTAGCAAAAAACACAGGAAAAGACCCTGAATGTTGGAGGAGGGTTTATTTATAGGAGGATCTGGGAACAACCTTCCCAGGCATTTTAAATCTCAAGTAAATTAAACTGAAGTTATTCTTGTCTAAAAAAAGTCAATGAAGTAGGAAATGGAGACTAGATCACATTTGCTTCCAAGCAATCACACAGAAAGAGCAGAGTCCACCCTTTATTATAGTCACTTAGTTGTTATTATTTTTTCCTGTCAAAAAAAGAAACACTTCTGAAGACAGATCCAACTGAGTGGTCATATAGTCAAAATGCATGTCATTGCAGAAACCTGGAAATAATTCTGCCAGCATTTCAAAGAAAAAAGAAACAAAAAAATCATAAATTCTATTTTTAAGCACATGTCAACGTATCAAAGTGCATTCTTTTATTTTAAGAATTTATTGCCATAGTATTCTCTACAGCCAATATTACATTTTATGAAATGGTTTGCAGTTATGGAGTAAAATATTGTTTGTTAATTTTGTAAAGACCTGTCCTCTGAAGACTTTTGAAATTATTTTTCCATCACTTATATAGAGATTTTTCTTGTTAAGACGAATGTTAATGAAAATAATTTTCTTTTATAGATTGCACATTGGTTTTCAAACTTCTGAAAGTCTTTTAAATATTTGCAGAACATTCTAAGAATATAACTTCTTCTCCCTCAAGAATAAAAACTAATTTGAAAAATATTCTATGTTAAGGTGGTGTGACATTTTTACATAAAAGTTTTATAGGAAACTCACACCTAGTAAACATGAAGAAGGTATCATTAAAATATTTTAAAAATAAGAGGATTCTGACTAAACTCTTATTTTTAGGGCAAGAATGATACCAATATTTCAGTAGATTCTGGCTGTTATTTTTTTGTCAGTCCAGAGAGATTTCCTATCTATTTGTAACTACCAGCCCTGCTTTCCTGACTTCACTTGATCTGGAACTGGATCTCTTAAAACCAGTAACATGTAACATGAGCCAAACAGGAAACATCTAAGTTTTCCCTATTTTCAATTTTCTGGGTATCTTAGCCTATTTGGTTGTTATGACATGATACCTACTTAGACTGAGTAATTTACAAACAGGAGAAATTTATTTCACACAGCTTTGAAGGCTGGAACGTCCAAGGTCAAGGCACAAGTAGATTCGTTGTTTGGTGAGGGGCTGTTCATTCTTGCTGTGTCCTCACCTGGCTCAAGGGCCAACAAGCACCATCAAGCCCTTTCCTAAGGGCACTAATCTCATTCATGAGGATGAAGCCCCAAAGTCCTCACCCCTTAATCCTGTCACACCGAGGTCTATGTTCCAAAATGTGACTTTTGGCAGGACACCAACACTCAGCCCATAGCACAGAGTTTCTAAGATCAAGCTGATTACTGACAGCCATCTTTCAAACTGTAAGGAAAGAATTGTTTTGCAAAGTAAAGCCAAGCAGAGAATGAGAAACAGAGAGGATGAGAGAGAAAAAAAAAATGAAATTGTTGCTAAGGTAGAGTCCCTGAATTTAGATGTCCCCAAAGCTTTTTTCCAAGAAGGGATGGCAGCAACACTAGTCTTACTCTCTCACTTTTGTGACAGCACTAGGGTGGTGGCAGCTTCAGGAAAAATAAATAAATAAATAAAATTTAAAAATGAAAAATGTGACCTGCCCAAATCTCCTTATAAACACATGAATGACTGAGCTTCTGGCAAACACACCAGTGATGCTTCCAAGGAGGACATTTTTCATCTAGGTGACGCTTTGAGAAGGATGCCCCTGGTCTGTATGGAATCCTAATAAACAAATGCTAACCTATGAATTTATGGGATATGGCTCCCCACAAAATCTCACATACTATATAACTCTCTCAGTACCAGGCAGAGATGCTTCATAATCAAATATTCTTTTGGGTGAGAACTGTGACCTCGTGCATGTTTTACAGAACTCAATGGTCCCATTTTATAGAACTATTCTCTTAACTTCATGTTCCTACCATCCTCATCTGTCTGTCCCCTAACACTTGGATAGCGGCAAAAACCGAGTGAGACAAAGCTTTATCAGGAATGTAATGTTCTTCAAATGCATTTTCTCTGTTCATCCTTTTATATATCAAACAGTTAACCTAGATTTATGTATTTGGTAGTTTGAATATTAAGTGGGTACACATTTGCTCACCCACTATCAATACAGAGGGCTTACTGAAACTTGAATCAATTCATATTTCCTTATTTTATAATTTGGAGCAAGTGACTAGAAAGTAGAAAGTCTACCTTTTTCATTTTTAAATATATAGACTTTAAAATTCATTCTCTGTGGTAGGCATTTCTATGGTTTGGACAAAAGCATGGTCATATTTGCTACGACAATCATGATCTAAAACAGTGGCATCACCCTAAAATCTTCCCTCAGGCTTTCCCTTTTTAGTCAATCCCTTGTTCATCCCCAGCACCTGCAACCATTAACCTATTCTCTGTGCCTACAGTTCTGCTTTTCCTAGAATGTCATATAAATGAGATCACACATTGTATAGTTTTGGGTCTGACTGCCTTCACTTAGGAAAAGGGATTCGGGATTCTTTTGCATTCTTGAGCACAACAGTTGTGCTGCTATTGCAGGAGAGTACTCCACTACCTGGACACTTCACAGTTGGCTTAATCATTTGTTGAAGGACATTTGGACAGTCCACAGTTTGAGGAGATTGTGAATCCATGCCATAACCATTCATGTAAAGGCTTTTATGTACATGTAAGTTTTCATTCTCTTGAATAAAAAGTAGAGTGCTAGGTCATATGGTAAGTGCATGTTTATAAGAAATGGACAAGTTTTTCCAAAATGATTGTACCATTTTGCAATTCCATCACCAAAGTATGAAAGTGTAGTTATTCTGTATTCTTCCTAGTACTCAGTCTTGTTGGACTTTTTCTACAGATGTTGGCTTTTCTAATGGATGTATAACAATGTATTGTGTTTTAACTTGCCTTTTTCCAAAAGATTGATGATGTTGATCATCTTTTCTTGAGTTGATTTGCCACCCATATGTGTTCTTTGGTGAATTGTCTGTTCAAATATTTTGCTCATTTTCTCATTTTTATTGGGATCTTTGTTTTCTTATTGTTGATTTTTGTGAGTTCTTTGTGTCTTCTGTCTGAAAGAATCTGAGTAAGACACTGTGATTTGTAAATATTTTCTCCCAGTTTGTAACTTGTCTTTTCATTCTCTTACTGTTATAATTTGGAACTGGAATGTCCCCCAAAGTCTCATGTGCTAAAGGCTTGGTCCCAGCTTGATGCTATTGGGAGGTGGTGGAACTTTTAAGGGGTGGGGTCTAGTGGGAGGATTTTGGTCATTGGATGGTGCTCTCAAAAGGGCTCATGGGATGCCAGTGGCTTCTTTTTCTTTTCGATTCCTGGCTGCTAGGAGGTAAGTTGCTTTATTTCACCACCCTATTCTCCACTCGGATGCCTCCCACAAGTCCAAAAGCAACAACACCAATTGACAAGCGGCTGAAACTTTCGAAACTGTGAGCCAAAATAAACCTTTCCTCTTTTTAAGTTGATTATCTCTGGAATTCTTTTATGGTAACAGAAATATGACTAATATACTTAGCAATTTATTTTGAAGATCAAAAATTTTTAAGTTTGATGAAGTCTAATCTATCTTTTTTTCTTTTATGGATTATACTTGTGGTGTCATGAAATCCTACTTTATGTGACGCTACCTCCCTGCTTCAGTTCAGCCTTAGCTGATAACATTTATATTGGAGGCAGAAAGGAATGTACTTGAGATGCCCTTAGCCCAAACAGAGAAAGAAAACTTCTATTGGCTTTTTGTACCTTTTGAAAATCTCCCAACCCATCTTCTATAAATTCTTTCCTAACCCCAGAAACCTTTCAGATATATATATGTCAGTATATATATATCTCCAGTCATCAGTCATCACCCTCTGGACATAACATTAACTGTACTTACCATCTTTTGCTCTCTTCAGGTGTTTACTCTTCAAGGCACTCAAATCCTTGAGGACAGGTCCAGGGATTCTAAGGCTAAGATGCCTGACTGCAGCAACCTTGAATCATAATTGTCATGATTGTATCTGAGTAATCCTGGTATGTTTTCCCTGCATGGTTTCTCAGCATATATGAATTAACAAAACCATCAGAGTGGTGTGTGCAGCTTTACAATCAGATCCTGATGCCATTAGCACCAGAAATATATGCCCAACATCTTTTGATAGTAGTTTGAGATTAACCAGGTACATTTTAGCTTGGATGAATATCACCTTTGTTCTGATCACTATATAAGTCCCCTCCTTGAGAATCAAATGATGGGATCCCCTGGTCTTCCTGTCATCCTTAACTAGGCTTCTGTCAGTGAGTCTCCGATAGTTTTCCTCTGTGCAATCCAGGATCTGCCTGCCTCTCTCTAAAGTCTTGTGGCACTTTCTAGCTAGAGTGGCTGATTCTTTGACACCAGATTTCCCCACAATAACAGGGATGATGTGTTCAATTTCTGTGTCTATCTAATGTCCATAATAAATGCATAATAAAATTTCATGAAATGAGTAAATCCTACCTCTTGGGAACACTTCGGACAAACTGAGAGCACTTCTGTAGGCAGACATAACTAAAAGACCTGTGAGTTAATCTCTCATAATCTGTGGAAAGGGACAAATGAAGAAGACTAGTTTAATACCCTATGAGATTGTAATGAAAACAAACAAATCAAATTGCCTTGCTAATTAAGCCAATAAATATTTAATTAAGTACTTGCTATGTGTTGGGCACTCTGCTTATTTAGATCACTTCTAAATATTTGATCATTTGTCTTTAGAAAATACAGATTAAAAAGTATTTGATAAAAGTAAATTTAGAGGCAAAATGTAAAACTTCTTAGCTTAATTGTGGTATTCTAAAATCAGTTTATCCAATGACATAATAAATTACACATATGAAATGTTAAGAAATTTAAAATCATGCAGCAGGTATCTTTGACCCTTTATCTTCTCTTAGAATATGTATTGAAATATTAAGATGATGAATTGCTAAAAGTAAAAAGGAGAAAATAGAAACACTCAAAAATAAGAAACTGTCTCCAGCATGTCTAAAGCTAAATTTATTATAACATTTTTCAAAACAACATTGATATATATTCAATTAAATTTTTTGCAAAAGCCAGATGAGAGTATTCAAATTTGGATTGCAACTGTGAATGCACTATTATTTGGAGATGAGTGACTTTTTATGAGAAAATTTTAGTGTGACATTAGCAAAAACAAAGGCTACAACTCAGAAAAAAAAAGAAATAATACAAAAGGGTAAAAGAAAAATTGCTAAAATACTTTGGGACAAAATTTAATTTAGACCTGACATCAAAAGATCAGTCCATGTTAATGTTTTGATAACTGGATATTAACAAATCCAAGTTTATCCTGGCACATACCCAGAGAGATGATGGATAATTGTCATTATCTAACTCATCAGACTTCTCTTTCTTTTTCTTTTTTGTAGTACTGAGGGACTGAACCCAGGGCCTCATGCATGCTAAGGAGGCAGTAAACCACTGAGCTATGTCCACAGCTCATATTTTTTTGTGTGTGTTTGTTTTTGTTTTTCATCAGATTTTGAATCTGCTGACCACTTTTCTGGTATTTGTCCAGATTCTGAGAGAATGGCCATCAAAGGAAATTCATCACTTAGACTGAAACAGAAGAAAAGGTGGGTCACCTCTTATTAAAAAGATCCATGTTTGAAACTAAAGGAAATGTCAGAATGCATATCTTAGCAGCCAAAGACAGCTACAATTGCAATTCACCAGTGATTTCTCAATCCAAAGCTATAAACAATGGAATGGTACAATAATTACCAGGAACTAATTACTATTGCAGCTGGAGCAATCATACCTAACAGTATTTGCATCATTCATCTCAAGAATCAAAGTTCTCAAAGGAAAATCTAACTGGTCTAGTTTGAGTCTTTTTGTCCCTCCCCATTAGCTATGGGATGACAGAGGAACTTGACCACCAGTTCCACCAGATCTCAACTGGAGGACGTGCAAGTCCCCTGCAGGGACTGATCAGGGTCTGTCAGCAGCCATGAAAGGACACACTGCTGCAAGTTGAAAATGCCTGCTGGAACCATTATACTTAAAAGTCACCTATTGCCAGGTGTGGTGGTGCATGCCTATAATCCCAGCCCTTTGGGAGGCTGAAACAGGAGAATCGTGAGTTCAAAGACAGCCTCAGCAACAGCGAGGTGCTAAGCAACTCAGTGAGGCCCTGTCTCTACATAAAACACAAAATAGGGCTGGGGATATGGCTCAGTGGTCGAATGCTCCTGAGTTCAATCCTCAGTACCAAAAATAAATAAATAAATAAGTCATGAATTTTGAGCCCCATCCCACCAGACAGGAGGGAAATTTTACTTGCTATTTCTTGGGGTTCCTCTAAACACAGTTTTGTTACTACATTTCCAAAGCTTTGTGTGTTGCCAAAGGATAGAGAAGGACTCTTTGGATTTGGCTGTGCTGTTGGTCTGGATGACTTGGAGAAGCCCATAATCTTTGTCCAAGTGTCCCCTTTCTGCTGGCTCTTTGTCACATGCAACCTAAGCTTTGCATGTGGATGTTAGTGAGAGGCCTGGGACTCTAGCTTCCCAGTTCACAGTGCAATCAGGCCTCTCTGGAGCCTTGTCCCCTGTTTTCATCTGTGTCAGGGAACAAGGTTCAGGTCTCTTCTACTGGGAGAACCCTCAGATGGCAAACCCCATCACAATTCAATAGAATCCTTTTTAAAAGTGCATAAAATCTTTCTTCTCTTGTGTTTCTTTTAAAATAGCCTACCCTATTATAGTTTAGATATGAGATGTCTTCCAAAAACTCATGTGTAAGTCAATGCAAAAAATTTAAATTTGAAATGATTGGGTTACAAGAGCCTTAACGTTATCAGTGCATTTATCTTCTTGGATGGATTAACTGGATGTCACTGAAGGCAGGTAGGGTGTGTCTGCAGAAGGTGAGTCAATATTCTTTAGGATCTATCTTTTGTCCCTGGTGAGCAGAATTGTCTCTCTCTCTGCTTCCTGGTGCCATATCCTAGCTGCTTTCCTCCTCCACATCCTTTTGCCATGATGTTCTGCCTTATCTCAGGCCCAAGGAAATTTGGGAGAACTGGCAGCCATCTATGGAGTGAGACCTCTGAAACTGTGAGCCCCAAATAAATTTTTCCTCCTCTAAAATTGTTCTTTTCAAGTCTTTTGGGAACAAAAGTTAAAAAGCTGACTAAAACATACCTCAATAAAATTCACCTGATCTTTCTCCTGTTTTTAGAACTGCTCTAATTGTCCCGTGGACTTTAGTTTTTAGCAAAGAAAATGAGGATATTTTTGAGGTTACTGAAGCTTTCCATCATAACCAACTCCCGCAACCTTCCCCTCACTCCCACCAATCATTGAAGCCTGAAGTCTGAGATGAAGGGTCAGTTTGAATGGGGTAGCAGAGGAAGAAAGACAGGGAGGGAGATTGGCAGAGACATTGACAAAGAAAGGGGCAGGGGAAAGCCACAGAAATTAATATCTGAAAAGATTATCTAGTCATGCTGAGATCAAGGATGAGCATTACCAGCAGATGGAAAATGACCTGGAATTATTCCAGGAACAGAATTTGGAGGCCTTACAGGGACCTTTTACATAATGCCAGCTCAGGCTTACAAGGGCATGCTAAGTTCATTTAAAGGGGCTGACTTTACATCAGGATTCCCAGGGAAGACAGAATTGAGTGGTCTTCCAAACAAGTATCTTTCATCTTCTCTTTACCCTGAAAAAGCTGGCAATTACAATATGTAACAGACAGTGTGACAGCATTCATTTTGCCAAATAAACCAAAAAAAGGCTCTATGCTTCTCCATTTAAAATTATACCACAATTTAACATTGTTATGGAAAACACCTGACATTCATTAGGGAAGAATTCTATATGGTCCGGTATAAAATATGAGAATGATACTAGTTACTAAGATTCAGTTATCTGTGAAAATGCTGTAGGTTTTATTAAAATGTAATACCTAGATAACTAACATTTATATGAAGTTTCTAACCCTTTCTTATTAACTATAATTAATATACCAGTAAAAATTAATTGGCTCCAGAGTTCTTTCAGCTATCTTTCATGACTTGGAATTTATACAAGGCTGTCTCCAGTTTCATTGATAGTAACTATGAAAATAGACCAGAACCAGAAAAGCACTAGTGGCAGCTAGGGGTGACCTTCCAGATTTTCCCAACAATAATTTCAGTCAGCTTTCTGTAGGCTGCACACTGCAAGTGTATAGTTTACAGTGTACAATTTGTGGGTTTCAAATGCATATCCAAATGTGAGGGTGTGAATTTGGAAAACCATATGCTTATGAGAATTGGAAAGACAACACTCTTTGCTTTTTATAACCTATGCAGATATGGCCCTTCTTCCTCAGTGGCCATTCTAATTTATCTAATGACATGTTTAGAATAAAATAATCCTCCTTTCCAGGTAACGAGGAAGTTCAACAGCAGTGGGAAATTGATGGGCAGCTTATGCTTACCCATGAACAGGGAATGCACTGGCCCTTCCTCACTGAATAATCCCTTCTGGAGTCACTGCCCAGGCATCTCTGCACCTGCTGGAGGATGCTCATCTGACAGGTTCATCTCTCCTTCTTGCTCCCGTGTCCTGCTCCATGGAGCGACATTTGGTGGCATTCACAGGAGGAGGCTCTGCTGTGCTGGTTGCTGTTGTACCTGCTGCACTATGACAGGGATGATGAGTTTGTCACAAGATAGAATCCCCGAAAAAAAAATAAGCTTAAAGTTTGAGCACTTTGAAGATAGTAATGTTGCCTCTCTTGCTACCTTATCTCTAGACTCCAGAATAGAACCTGGTCCATAGTAAGCACCCCACAAATCATCGCCAAAGGCATGAAGGAGGGAACACAGTTTGAATCCTCAGCCAAAAAAACAAGAGATATTTCAGATTTCTGGAGAATCTGAAGCAGTGAGACTGAGATCACATGGAGTGGGGCTCAGCCCATGAGATGGTACAGGTGCAGTGACAAACAAACACCATCACCAGGGAAGCACAGAAGTCAACTAACTCTACCCCAAACCAAACAGACGTGTCAACCCTTCACTTAGTTGCTCAACAAACATATTGAAGGTGTTGCTATATGCCAGGTACAATTTTAGTTGCTAAACTTGAGTACCCCCCCAAAATGGCTAAACCCCTCTTCTAGTAGCCTACCTTGCGTAACATGGAGGGCAAGCAACGAATAAGATACATGAATAAAATAAGATAAGGAGAAGTCTTAAGAAGAAAATTAAAAGTAGGGAAGGGTGACCAAAAAAATGTGGGAGTAGAAGGAACTGGAGTTTTACATAAAGTGGCCAGAGCAGACCTTATAAAGAAGTTGTATTCTGGGCTGGGATTGTGCTTCAGCAGTAGAGCGCTTGCCTCACATGAGTGAGGCCCTGGGTTCGATCCTCAGCACCACATACAAAGCAATAAAATAAAGACATTGTGTCCATCTACAACTAAGAAAAAATTAAAAAAAAAAAAAAGAAGAAGAAGTTGTATTCTGAGTAAAAATTTGAAGAATGTGAAAGGTGATCCTCATAGCTACCTGGCAAAAGAAGCTGCAGAGAGAGAAAATGGCCCATGTAAAGGCCCTGAGGTGAAGGCTTGCCTGGTGTTTTGGAGCAGCAGCAAGGGGTCAAGCATAGCTATTCCAAAGGAAATGAAGAGTTAAAAAGTAGATTGGTGAGGTCAGCAAGTATTAGGTCAGAAAGGGAGTGGGAAATTACACCACAGCAGTGTATCAGGTTGTAGCATGACTTTGGCTTTCGCTTTGTGCGTGATGGAATCCACTCTGTGGCCTCCCTCTCCTGCCCTGCTTAGAATCACCTCTTGGCTGATTCTCCCTATACTCAGCCTGACTAACTCCATCTTGCCTGTGGTGCTCTCAAGAAGCCCCAGCTCCGATTGACATGTCTGTCTAAAACTGGGGACAGTCAACTCAGGAATAGCCATGAGATGTTAGCTACCATTCCTTAGGTGAGAAGTAGTAGAAGTAGGAGGAAATGGTAAATGGTCACTCTTCAGTCAATAGGAAAAGGCTTGAATCCTCACCCTCTTTCCCTCTCCACCTACTTCCATCTTGTTCCCACTATTGAATATAACAATGCCGGGTCTCTCTATAAATTTATTTCTATTGCTGTGACATGAGTAATTTACCATTTATTCCCAATTATCATAAAGCCCAATAACAATTATTCACATCATTAAATATGTGTCAGATTAACTTTCCTACATATTTTATTTAAACACTGAACTCTGGATAAACATAGTCTTCATATTTATAGATAGATCATGGAGCGTGGACATTTGGTGATAGCAAAAAAAAATTAGAAAGAGCATTTGTATGCAAAAGAGAAAGTGTCATTGAGTGAGTCAGTAAGAATTTCTATGCATGAGTGATTGCCCATGCCCAATCAAGGAAGCAAACAAAACGCAGAGCTGCAGGGTATTTTCAAAGAGGTCAAATCAAAACTATCAAATACATGAATTACAAAAAAAAATTGTTCAGCCTGCAGAATGCATTTATCATTAATTATGCACAGAGGAAAATCTTTAAATAGTTTAAGTCAATCAATTTCTTCACTTAATCATAATTATAGGAAGATTAAATATATTCTATTTTCTTTCTTTCATGTGGAAGGTTAACACATTGGGTAACTTTATGGCATCCTATGCTGAATCACCAACAATTATCAAGAACATTTGTCCCTTTTTTTCTTCTCATTATTGAAATGAAGTGTGAACCCACTTGCCCTACAGGGACACCCAGTGACTTCAGATGTCACAGGTAGGAAGTCAATGACAGATAATGTGCTATGAGTTGATTAATAACCCCAAAAGGCTGCAAGGGAATGGTGAGTTACAAGCATATAACATCTTTAGCATGCACAGATTTTTATTAAACTGTGTTGTAGAAAAGCTAGGGAGCTTCTATCTAGTATTGCCCTTTCAAAAATAATAAAGAAAAACTCACCATTAATGATTCTGTTGAATGTCCCAAATCATGAAATTATTGAATCTTAAAAAAATATACCACAATGTGGTGTCAGCTTCTACATTTACTATTCCAGGAAGTGTAGCACTAGAGAAAGGTCCAGAGAAAAAGGAAAACATGTCAGTGGGAGGGGATAGATAAACATTTGAAAATAAGCAGAAAGACAGGATCTTCCGAAAACAGCACACGTTCTACTGATATGCTTAATCTGTGATATATGTCAGTGACTTGCCAAATATTGTTCTTTAGGAAAATTCAGAGGTTGTTTATGGCACCAAACAGAGCAAGAATCTTAAGTTTTAAAAAAGAATGACTTTTGGTCCAATAAAAAATGAGACTGTAAAAGGCTAAGATGAGTCGCAGGTCAAACTTTACTACAGACCTTTTTGTACCTATTTAAATAACATCCCTGATCCCCTTACCCACTTTCTGTCACACAGAAACAGAGAGGTAGGAAAACTGATTACTCCCCTCCCCCTTAGCTGGGCAGCCATACAATCCACCTGTGGCCAATGAAATGTTAGGGAAGAGAAAGGAAGCTGAGGATCTTATGAGGGACCTTTCTTGCTCCTGGCTATGAGAGCCGGGTATGAAGAATGAACTCAGCTGCTTGTTTCCCCTGCCGCCTGCACTTGAACAAGGTGTGGGAACAAAGGCTGCTGGGAGCTGCTTCAACCCTCTGACAGTCACATGGGAAGGACCATGACAATCACAGAGACATCAACCTGAAGACATGGCTTGGTGAGCTACCAGATGAAAAACAACAACCAATGGCTTCCAGATTTTTTTGTTATGTGAGAAAAATCATCTCCCATTTAAACAACCATCAGTCAGATACCAGGGACAGAACCCATTCTAACAGGATACCCAACTAGCTGGGATGCTTGTGAACAGAAGGAGAAAAAAAAAAGAGTAAGTGGGTGGTAACCACAGGTGACAACAGAGCCAAGGAAAGCTTTCTTGGTTTGTTTCCTTAGCTTTGTTTTGTTTCCAAGGAAAGGGAGTGTCAGTACATACAAGGAGTGTGGACTCTAGCGGGTTGTGCCGACTGTGCAATGAATTTCTTTGTATTTTGTCATACTAAAAAGACATCTTCTGACTCAAGGGTAATTAGTACTAATTAATCAGCCTCTCTTTCCCTTAGGGTTTTCTATTGCATGAAAATTGTACAACAACAAGAGGGCTGATAACAATTGTGCATCTAGAGGTTAGCAGGACAGAATGATTGCCCATGGCCATCCACAAACAAAAAGGAAGGGAATCTCCTCCAAATCCTATTAAAACATGTTGAGGGGGTGGCAGAAGGGCAAAGTGTCCTGTACTGAGATATGAGTGCCCCAGCAGTGTAGAAGGGAGTTTTTGTGAGAAAAAAAAAATTAGCCTTTAAAAAATATGGAATATTTGCACAAATAATTTTCTTTATTAAAAATCACTATTGGGCTGGGGTTGTGGCTCAGCGACAGAGCGCTTGCCTTGTATGTGTGAGGCACTGGGTTCAATCCTCTGCACCACATAAAATAAATAAAGGTATTGTGTTCATCTATAACTAAATAAAATTTTTTTTAAAAATCACTATTAAATCCCATTGAATATTAAATCCTCTTAGAAATGAAGGAAAGAACAACTACACTCTTAATCTAAAATGATAAGGAATAATGTCAATAAAAGGTTGATTAGAAATGATGATAATGTTTCAAATTCCAATAAGAGAAAGGGAGAAAGTATTAATTCAGTCAGGAAACATTGATTGACTGTTTACCAATCAATCTACGAAGTGGTCCACTGTCCAGATATGGTTCCTGCACTGCTTCAGTATATGATAGAACATGGTAGAGAAACTTTTACAAATAAGAGAGCTTAATATATAATTATGCCATTGTATTCCTTTTTCTCAGAGAAATATGTATGCATAGGAATATATGTAAATATATAGGAATATAATGGTATATTTAATTGAGTAAGAAAAATTTTAAAGGGTTTGAATTTATATTAAAGGATTGAGTAAGGTTTTCTGGAGAAAAATGGCATCGAACTTGGACCTGAAGAGGGTATTGGTTGTAGGAAGAGCCTGCATTCCAGGTGAGAGGAACACATACCCTAGTCACCCTCAGCTCTGCAGAAGTACTTCTTCTAGTACAAAATACGTAGTCAAAGGACATGAAAAATATTAAACTTGACACTAAGAGGCAGTTGTGTGGTACTTGTTTTCCATAATCTGACAAAAAAACCTGAGATAACCAAGGAGGAAATGTTCATTTTGGCTTATGGTCTCATTTTATGGTTGTCAGGCCCTGCTGCCTTTGAGCCTATGTAGAAGCAGAACATCACGGCAGGAATGTGTTGGAAGAAAACTGCTCACTTCATGAAGCAAAGAGAGCTAAAGGAAGGGGCCAAGAATTGAACCCAGGGGCACTTAATCACTGAGCTACCCTCCCAGTCCTTTTTTTTTTTTTTAATTTTGAGACAGAGTCTTGCTAAGTTGCTAAGGCTGGCCTTGAACTTCCAATCCTCCTGCCTCAGCCTCCTGTGTAGCTGGGATTAAAGGTGTGTGCTGCCATGCTGGGTCCAACATCCCCTTCAGAGGCACATCCCCAGTAACTAGGCCCCATCTCCAAAAATTCTACCACCTCTCAGCAGCACCAGCCTGCAGACCGAGGCTTCAACACATTAACCTTTAGGAACATTAAAGATACAAACTATAGCAAGTTGTAAACATAAACTAGCACCTACTAGAACTGCTTGGCCCTTGTCAGTACCATTTTAATCTTTGTACCTCCAATGTGCATCCTCCTCCTACCCCTACCAACCCAAGGAGCTTAAGACAGTAAGTGAATGACAGTTGGACTCTTAGCAGATAATTTTTAGCAATTGAGAAGTGACACCCACACTTTCCCCCTAAAATTCCTTCAGAACTTTTTCTTCCAGAAACACTTCTCACATGGAAAAATAATATGAAGAAAATGTAAGAGAAAATTAATTTGTTTGAATCTGAAACACAAAGATCACTCCTTTAAAAACTCACCTGCAAAATTATCATTTTTAAACTTAATACTGCTTTTAAGCTAAAATCAGAAAGGCTCTATTGTGCTAGCATTGTTAATTCAGTTCTAGAGAAAGTTACACGTGTCATGGACATACACACACAGACACACACACACACCACTTAATGCGACAGATGAGGCTGGACACCCGAGGAATTTTCAGGAAGCAGGTTTATTGGCTTCAGGGTACAGAGAGGCCATTACCCAAAATTCTCTGGACCACAAGTCTGGAAATTTTTTGAACTTTATACCCAATGGGAGGAGGGGTTTGAAGGCTTACATGACGGGTGCTTTTTGTTCCTTTTTTTTTTTTAAGGCTAGACAGAGGTTTTATAATTTTTTTTCTGTGAACTTGGCATATACAAAAAAGCAGGAGCTACAAACCACAATGTCCTGTGCAAAAGTTTTTTTCTGATATCCTGTATAAAAATCCTCCTGACAAGAAGAGAAATTCAATCATGGAAGGGGTGATGGTGCTGGAGAAGCTTGTTTGTTACAAATATAGGGGTCTCTTTGATGGGGATAGCAGACCAGACTGGAAAGAGAGAACTCCAAAAAGAGAATGTCTACAGCCTTCCTAAATACTTCTTTTCAATGTTACAAGTATTTGAGAATTTTTAATGAAGTTTGAGGATTTTTAGTTCACTTCTTTCTAATCGAATTGACCAGAATTGCCAGTTATGTATGTATTTTGGAACAAAATATTGCCATGTAACTTGAAAAGTGTAATACTATCATGTTCCCCAAGACGTTAATTACCATATTTGCTATTGTATTTATTATTTATGCAGTACAATAAAAGTAAGAGATCCTTTATGGTAAATAGAACATAAAAAATAAACAAAGGCAAATAAACCAAAAGCTTTTCTCTAAAGGAGTTATCAGCAAGCACCTCCTGATCTCCCCAAGGAATCAATTTAATGAGCTCAACAGTTAAGATGATAAAATACCAGAGTTCTTAATTTATTCCGTTCCATTAATTTTATTCTATAATGTCAGAGAAAACAAAATAAGAACTAAGTATGAAAAAACAATATACCCAGGAAACAGCATGTGAGTACACACATCAAGATTTTAGAGATCCTCTTAAAGAAAAATCCTCTTCTTAGCAGCATTTGACATCAGGAAAATGAAATGCCCTGTTCTAGGTTTCTGCCCTGCATTGTAAGCCATAGTAACAAACAGACCTCAAATTTGCATTCATGTTCCAATGTATCAAATCTATAGTTTTAGTATCATGTTGCCAGACCCAACTATTTCCAGCATAAACATAGAATTCAGTTTAGGATGTATCAGAATGGAACAGTAAAGACTCAAGACTCCATTTTCCCATTTGCATATTGGGTTCACTGAAAGGAATTATGAACACATTTTGAAGTAAGCACTATAACTTTCCCTTTCATAGCAATGTTCATTACAATAGTCCAGGATATTATCCCTTTTGTCATACTCCTAGTTCCAAATGTAAGTACAGATTGATGATATATTGTGGAATTAATGTTTTATATCTTGAATTTTTATTAATCCTTGACTGAAGTTAAAATCAAACCAGCAGACATACACATATTTAGTAGAGAAAATTTGAAAGGCTAATAATCATTGAACTAGGGACAGAAAATGTTGATACTACAAGACATTGAATGATCTATTTTATTATAAAGACAAAAGACAAGGAAATATTTACAAGTTAATTTCCTTGAAGATGCTATCATTCATAGTTGTATTAGTGAAGGTCCTTTTTCATTAGATCTCTAGCTGATAATTAATTTCTTACTAAATTGTTTGAATTGTAATTTGTTTATAAGTAAAAATAAAGCAGTACCACCATGACCAAAAGGAAATGTTCCTCTAATTCTGAGATTTGGAAAGAGACCAAGCCATATACTCTAATGTAGCTTTTCTCATTGTTATAAACCAAATGCTTGTGTCCCCAAGATTCATGTGTTGAAACGCTACACCAGATGTAGTCGTATTAGGAGGTGGGACTTTGGGGAGGTAATTAGAATCAGAAGAGGTCATGATGGGATTAGTGTCCCCTAAGGGCACTTATGAATGGGACTAGTGCCCTTATGAGAGTCAGGAGGGAGCTGACTCCCCTCTCTGCTGTCTGCCATGTGAAGATACAGTGAGGCTCCAGATACGAGGTTACCGTTGCCAGTGAAAAGCGAGAGTGTTCTCCTCCATCCTTTTCTTTGGCTCCTCTGACTGGGGTCCATCGCTCTTGAGTGCCACTTGGCTGCAGTCACCAGGAAGCACTTGCAGGAATATCCTCCTCCAGTTTTTCTCACTTTCCCCCAACCCTGCAGTCCTTGCCAGTTTATGATGTCCCTTTCAAGACCCAGTAGGGACCAGTGAACCAAGTAAGGAGAGTGGACTTCCATTAGCATCTTATTCTTTGCCATCTGCCCCCTAACCAAGTCAGTAGTCCACGCTCTTTTCTCCTTCTTGCTGCAGCTTAGGATTCTAGTTTTAAAAACAGTTACAAGTAACAGAAAACCTCAAAATAACAGTGGCTCAACCAAAAGTGAGATGTATTTGTCTCTCAAGCAAAGGAAGGTGGGCCAGTATGGCACCCTACAGCAGAGCCACTTGGACTTCCAGATCTTATCACTCTGTTGCACTTGGGTCCAATCCTGTTGTATTACCTGGCTTTCCATCAATGTGGCAAAATACCTGAGCAAAGATTTATTTTGGCTCAGGGTTTCAGAGGTTTCAGTCCATGATCATGTGCTCTGTTGCTTTAGGACCTATGGCAGCATGGTGCAGCATGGTGGCAGTAAATATTGCTCACCTATGGTGGCCAAGAGGCATAGAAAGAGAGGCAGAGAAAGAGAAAAGACCTGGCTAGAATACCCATACCTCCTCCGAGGGCACACCCCAGTCACCTAACTTCCTCCCACTAGGTCCTACTTCTTAAAGGTTCCACCTTCCAATAGTGCCACAGGATGGGGACTATGCTTTTAACACACAGGCCTTTTGGGGACAACGCCGGTCCCAACTATAGCACCGGTGGTTCACGATATTGTCATCTGCATTATGGACAGCAGGGTGGAGGACAGGACAATGAAAGAAAGACCCAAACAACACATGTCAACTATTTCTTAAAGAAGGGAACCAGGAGATGTTTCCCTTTGATGTACAACTTTGTGCTCAGAATTGCATCAGGTGGCTGCACCCTAGCTGCCAAGGAAAGCAGGAAATATGACTCTGATTGAGGTGGCATGCACTCAAATGACAACTCTTTTATTATTGAAGAATGAGGAAATGGAGTCAACCAGAATCTGCCACAGAAACTTCTCCAAATGTAACATTAGATAAGAAATGCAAATTGTAGGATAATATGCATTACATAATTCCTTTGAAGGAGTTTTCATTGTTTTCTCTAAATATTTCAATTTTCATTCTGAGAATGCATTTATTAGTTGTGTTAATTTAAAATTCAGAGAAATAAAGACACCATGGAGCTCCACAGAAAGGGCTTGTCAGTATAACAGCATGATGGCTGAGCACTGGCCGTGGAGCCAGAAGATCCCGATAGCATTTACCCACAGGTCATCTTCAGTGAATTCCTTGATCTTCCTGCCTCCCAGTTTCCCCTTACACCAGCAATATGCATCTTGCAGAGTTGATGTGCAGAATGTTTGAAATAAGGTTTGGAAGGCAATCAGTGTTGTCTCTCTCTTAATTATCAATGTTTTCAGATTTTTTACAATAAATATACTGTATATGCATAATGAAAATACACATTCAAAAATTATTAGAAGACACTCACTGTACATCAAGAATGTAAGCTATCGGGGCTGAGGTTATGGCGCAGTGGTAGCGTGCTCACCTAGCATGCGTGAGGCACTGGGTTCAATCCTCAGCACCACATAAAAAAATAAAATATATTCTGTCCACTTACAACTAAAAAATAAATGTTAAAAAAAAAAGAATGTAAGCTATCATTTTGAAACTAATGGGCAATAACTTATCAAGGTACTAAGAGTTAGTTGAAGATATGGAAAAGCTTTGTAGAGACAGCTGGCTCATTATAGACTCTCCGCCAAAAAAAAGAAAAAAGAAAAGAAAGGAAAAATCCTTAATATGGAATTAGATGATACAAATAAAGCAGTCACTGGAATATCTCAAGGTAATGATCTGGTGGAGGTGGGCTTTCAATTGTAAACCATGTCTTCAACCAAATTTTGTTTATAAGTAGGATGAATTGCCTGTTTTTCTTAAACCCAGCTTTTTTTTTTTTTTTTTTTTTTGGTACTGGGGATTAAACTCAGGGACACTCGACCACTGAGCCACATCCCCAGCCCTATTTTGTGTTTTACGTAGAGACAGGATCTCACTGAGTTGCTTAACGCCCCACCATTGCTGAGGCTGGCTTTGAATTCACAATTCTCCTGTCTCAGCCTCCCAAAGTGCTGGGATTACAGGCGTGCGCCACCACGCGCAGCTTAAATCCAGCTTTTGACTCCAGCATAATTAATGTTCAAATGAGTTTTGTTATCTTAGACCTAGAGAACGGCAGCTCCAACCCTACATAGCCACTGAACTGACTAGCTACCTATCACAGGCTCATGGCTGGAGGTACAGTACAGTCATATCTCATACAAAGGATGAGGTTAATTAGTATCTGCACAATATCTTGAAATTCCTTTTAAACACCCATAGAGAGCATTGCAAATGTGTGTGGAGGGAGAAGGGAATGAGTTCATAGGACCAATTATTGATTCCAATTTTTCACCCAGTCTGCATCCACACTCTTGCCAGAGTCTCAACATGGAGAATGTACTTCTTGGGGCCTTGGCTTTGGATTTGGCTGTGTGAGTGGCTTGGCTAATGAAATATTGACAGAAGTGACTCTGGCCATTGCAAATCTTAAGAGATCTCATGAATTTTTATTTGCCCTTTTGCATCTCTGCTATTACCACTGGAAGCAAACGTTCTCACTAGTTCATGGTCCTAGCAGAAGGCTGGAAGCATGTCAAGCAGAAACACAGAGCCAGTCCACAGCTGGAAGCAGAGAAGCAGCTGCTGACCATCAGACTCAAGAGGGAAGAATAAAATCCCATTGTTGTATGTCACTGAGTCTTGTGATTGTTTTCTAGAGAGTGTTATTGTGACAGAAGCTAATTATGCCTTTAATCTTCTATGTAGTTATTCATATACGATGGATACAGTGTTTTACTGTCTATATTTAAAAGCATATAATAAAAGTACAATTTAAATATTTTAACCTAACCTAAGTGCAGTTAGATGCTCACAGAAAAAAGGCACAATTCCCCCTGGTGATGAGCTCTACAAGGAACATTAGGATATGTCTAAAACCTACACTACTTGCTGGATGGACCTCCCCTCAGACCATGCCAGTGGGCTGGAGGGAAGATGACTTCCACTGCCACTCCATCTTCCAGTGAGCTGGGCCAGGCAGCCTTATGTTGGAAACCATTTCTTGCTTCCTAAACAGACTCTGACATGACCATATTTGTTATGTTTTAGATATGAGATGTCCCCTAAAAGCTCATGTGTGAGACAATGCAAGGATGTTGAAAATCCTTGGCTCTAAAATGAGTTAAACATTTTAACATCATTGAATTCAATATCTACAAAGAGAAACCTAATGTCAAGTATTCAACAGAATTCTGTTCAGTTCTTTCATAATTATATGCAAACTGTTTTTAATAAAGGATATGGATACCCTATACTACATTTTACTAAAGAAGACTTAAAAATCATTTGTGCTCAGAGTTTTTAAAGCAGCCTGCAAGGAAACCAAGACTAAATGAAGGAATAGATTCAACAACTCCATTCTGTGCCCACTCATGAGCAAGTGGGGAGAATCCTCAATTTCTCTCTTCCTGAATCTCATTCTCTTTCTCTCTCTCATGCACACACACACACACACACACAGATACACATACACAATACACACACACACCAAACATGCTTTACTAAATTGACAGATGAAGAAAATCCACTGTAAGTTTCAATCCTTATACAAACCATATAAAGAAGGACAATTTTTACCAAGAAGCATTTTTTTTTCCTAGTGGAAAGTTCAGTGAACAGCATTAGAAGATCCAGCACCAAGTCTAGTTACACTACTTGCTGGATGAACCACTCCTCAGGTCCATGCCAGTGGGCTGGAGGGAAGATGACTTCCACGGCCAGTCCATCTTCCAGTGAACTGGGCCAGGCCTTATGTTGGAAGCCATTTCTTGCTTCCTAAACAGACTCTGACATGACCATATTTGTTATGTTTTAGATATGAGATATCCCCAAAAGCTCATGTGTGAGACAATGCAAGAATGTTCAGAGGTGACATAATCAGATTATGAGAGTTATAACCTAATCAGTGGATTAATCCAGTGATATGGATTAACTGGGTGATAGGCTGTAGGCAGGTAGGGTATGGCTGGTGGAGGTAGGTCCCTGGAGGCAGGACTTATATTTGGTCCCTGGTGAACAGAGCCTCCCCCATACCCCCATGCCATGTCCTGAGCTGCTTTCCTCCACCAGGCCCTTCTACCTGAACTTTCTGCCTCACCGCAGGCCCAGAGCTGTGGCGTCAGCTGAGCTTGGACTAAACCTTGGAAACTTTGAGCCAAAATAAACTTTTCCTCCTCTGAATTGTTTTTGTCAAGTCTTTTGGTCATCAACGATGAAAAGACCGACTAAAACAGTCTTGAAATTCCATTTTTGCATTTTTATCTCTTCCAGAAGACTGTGGCTTCTCTGAAGGATTCTCTCTTATTCGTCTCTGAGACCTCACCTCTAGCACCACACTTGACACATAATGTGCATGAGTAAGTGTTTTGGACTGAACCTTGTTGGTGCCTCATTTCTTAGATAAACTGTATTCAGCCAGGTGCACATAGTCAAAGCGTAGATACTGCTGTCCTTGTGACACCTCACTCATAACAATTTGATTCTTCCAACGGTGAGTGTGTGATTGTTCCCTGGAACACTGTGAAACCAGGTGACACATGAAATGATTTTCCATGGGCTTTCTGTGGCCATTGTCAAAATGAGATTGTTCACTGACTGCTTCAGTATTCCTGAATGAGAGCCCACCCAAGACTGCTACTGTAATGGATGTACAATTTTGGAAATCAAAACGAAAGTCATGGCCCTTCTTAGGAAAAATCATCAGTCAGTCATTTTGATGGCTTTAATGGTAGACTTTGCATCGCAGAGACAAGGAAAAATTCTGATAGATTTTACTTTCCTAAGCAGAAAAGGAACTATCTCACACTGAAAATAACAAGGGTAAATTAAGAGAGTTATTTTTATTATTTTTCAACCTGCTTTATAAAAATCTATTTTGACAGCTCTGATAATCTAGAGGCAGACTTCAGCTATTCAAGCATTACATAGTGATTCATGTCACTAAAAAAAACATCTTCGAGGGCCTCAAGATGTGGACTCAGTGTCATCGGTATGATAAAGGTCCTCCAAAAAGTGGAGAAACTACAGCCTACTTGGTCCAAATCATATTCATTAATATGTTGCATGTCATCTGACTTATAACTGTTACAAATATTTATAATAGGATATATTGTTTGACACAATGAAGCCTGAAAGGGCTCATTAACTCTAAATTTGATTCAGTATCTCCATTTCTTTTCACTTGCAGACTCATGATTCTATGGTTCAGTAACATTAGCTTAATTATATGAGCAGTGAACCATCCCTAAATCTAAAGTCATGTTTGGTTTAGTGCAAGATAAATATTAATGTTGGGATTCTTATTTCTGACATGCTTTTCTAGATGAATTCATCCATTTCCCTTATTATATTCTTCATGGTATTTCTAGGCTGTTGCATACATTAGAAATTGTAGAGTCATAATTGTGGGAGGTGAAGACCTTTGAAGTTACACAGATTAGAAAAATGCTTTAAATGACTCATGACTATCATAGGCTAAATCATTTTTGTAAAGGTACCAGAACTATAATTACCTTTATAAATGTCAAAAAATGAGTGGCAAATAGTGCAAAGAAATAAGAAAAGACCTAAAATGTAAAAATGAGTAGAATAATAAATTGAGAGTTAAACTTAAGAGCTTAGGCTCAAATCTGAAAATGAATCCAGTCCCAGGTACTCTCCTTTAAAATTAAACATTTTGAATGTGATTCTTGGGCTTTTTCCTGCCACTCAAAGTATGAATACTTGTGTCTCCCTCCTGAATGAATTAGTCTGATTCCTTACTAAATTATAACCATTAAAAATATCTATGAAGTGGTTAGTTATTGATAAATTAACTAATTTGTTATTGTATGTTTTTTATAAGTTTATACACTTTTAGTGTATCACAATTATTATTCTTTGCAAAGACATACAAAGTTATATAATTTTGAGATTTATACAAATCTACAAGTATTACAATTATTGGAAAGTTTCACAATTATTCTTCTTTGCAAAGACATCTTATACAAAGTTACATAATTTTTGGATTTATATAAATCTACAAGTATGTCACAAGGGACAAGATTCATCAGGATTCCAAACAGCATTCCCCATGCAATACAGATTTGTAATTCAGTCAGTTATTTCCTTCCAACTTATGGAAAATTTCTTTCCATTCTCAGTCTGGTAGCCATGGATATGTTTTGGCTAGAAAATCCATGATAGCTTTCAGATTTTTTTTTTCCTTTTCTTATCTTATAGTATATTGAAGTTGTAACTATTGGCTATAGAATAGTGAGTTTTCAAATTTTAGCATGTATCCACATACTGAGGAAGACCCATGGAAACACAGACTGCTGGGCCAACCCAACAGGTCTGGTGTGGGATTGGCTCATCTACATTTCTAACAGGGTGCCAGATGACCCTGAAGCTGGTCTCTGGGACTGTGCCTCTAGATCACAGGTGTAGCACATTTGTAAACAAGAGTGTGCTATACAACCAAGGACTCTTGAAACATTGTCACAATGTCACAGTCATTGCAAATTATGACAGATGGAAGTAGAAAATTTTAAAAAACAACTGGTGTTTCACTGTGACTGTAATATTAAGTGAATAAATCAGAAATAAAGAGTTGAAGGAATGTTAAAACTTTGAATGAGACCACCATTTGACCCAGTTTTCCCACTCCACAGCATACACCCAAAGGGCTTAAAATCAGCATGCTATAGTGACGCAGAAAATCAGCATGCTATAGTGACGCAGCCACATCAATGTTTATAGCGGCTCAATTCACAATAGCTAAACTGTGGGACCAACCTAGGTGCTCTTGAACAGATGAATGGATAAAGAAAATGTGGTATATATGCACAATGGAATATTATTCAACCATAAAAAGAGTGCAGTTATGGCATTTGTAAATGGATGGAACTGGAGACTATCATGCTAAGTGAAATAAGCCAGTCCCAAAAAACCAAAGTCTAAATGTTCTCTGTGATATGCAGATGCTAACACACAATAAGGGGTGAGGAGGAGAAGAGAAGTTCTTTGGATTAGACAAAGGGGAATGCAAGGAAGGGAGAGGAATTGGGAACGGGAAAGACAGAAGAATGAAGCAGACATAACTGTCCTATGTTCATATACAAATACACAACCAGTGTAACTCCACATCATGTACAACCACAAGAATGGGAAGTTATACTCCACATATGTATGATATGTCAAAATACATTCTACTCTCATGTATAACTAAAGAAGAACAAATTAAAAAAATATGAGCACCCCTGTTGTTACCAGCCTTGGCCCAGAAGTGACATGTGCCATGCCAAGTTCATTGGCAGTACTAGTCAAACAGTCTTAAATAAACTGCAGAGTGTAGGAAATCTCAGCAGACGGTAGAGACAGTCCACCAACAAACGCCTCCTTTGTGGTATGGGGACTTACTCTACAGTTACTGTCTCTGCCTTTGAGGAAGGAAGCACTATGGTAAAGATAATAAAGTAGACATGAACAATGGTTCACTTCATGCTTTAAATGCCACCGTTGCTGCTCTGCCACTGCAACCTATTTTTAACATGGACATGTTTCTTTCTCTTCCTCTTCCCTCCTCCTCCCTAATCCCTTCACCTCTCTAATCTCAGGGGAAACAGGATTACCTTTCTTCCCCATTTTAGGCAGAGTTATCTGTCCTTAAGTACATATCCATCACAGGAACTAAGTAATCCAGGCTTTGGGGATAGTACCAGAAGATGTCAGAAATGACTGTCTCCCAAATTAACAAGTGAATTACATACAACTCTGGACAGAACACGTGAAATGTAGCCTTCCTTTGAATCCTCTCTTTAAAAACCCCCTATTCCCCTTGATGGGCAGAATCACAGCCTCTGGGATTGGAGTCCCCCGTGTTTCTCCTTTGCTAGCAAAGCAATAAAACGTCTTCCTTTTTCTCCAAACTGGGTCCTTGTTATTGGATTAATATGGGGCACAATGACTGAGCTTAGATATACATATCTATATCTATATATCTGTACACACACACATGAACTTTACAAATAAAATCTTTATATTTGTAATTACTCTTTTCCCCAAATGCCAAAATACAGATGATGGAAAAAGAAAAAACTATGGAATTCATGGCGAAATAATTGATGTCTCTCAATTCACTTTATTTTGTCTCAATATTCTGTCTTGTATATCTTTTGTTTGGCACCTGAGAGAATGAGAATTATTTAATTATAAAAAATAACCCAGAGATGATGCTTTAGTCAGTTGTGTTTTTTTGTTTTGTTTTGTTTTTTGGTTATTTTGGGGGTTTTTGTTTGTTTGTTTGTTTGTTTGTTTTTGTCACTGTGACCAAAAGAACTGATAAGAACAATTAGAAGAGGAAGTTTCAGAGATCTCAGTTCATAGACAGCCAACTTCATAGCTCTGGGCCCAAGGTGAAGCAGAACATCACAGCAGAAGGGCATGGCAGGGGAAAAGCAGCTCAGGACTTGGCACCACGAAGCAGAGAGAGCACCAGGAGCTCCACTACCAGGGACAAAATATAAATCCCAAAGTCTCACCTCCCAGGGACCTACCTCCTCCAGCCACACCCTCCCTGCCTATAGTTACAGTCCAGTTAATCCATATCAGAGGATTAAGCCGTTGATTAGCTTCCACCTCTTGTAACCTATCATTTTACCCCTGAAAGTTCCTGCGTTGTCTCATACATGAGTTTTAGGGGACACCACTTTTCCAAATCATAACGCAGGGTTTTAAAGCAAATAAGGCTGAATTATATTTTAATGATAAGAGGGTACCACATGCATACTTTGTATGCAAGTACTGAATTTGTTTTCACAATAATCCCTTAAAGGTGGGCTTATTGTCATACAGATATGAAAATAGAGGTCCAGGAATGTGCAATATGATATGCAGTATCTTACGGTCATATAACTGAAGACAATAATGCCACAGAGAAGATGTATTTGCAGCCACTAGGCTGCCTAAATCCAACGCTATATACTCATACAGGTGTGGGAGTCTCACATATCTGTTAGCGGCATGTGAAGAAGTCACTGTCTATATGAAAAGCAGAGTATAGGCATTTTAAAGATTTTCAAAGACTTAAGCTTTTCTACATACCACTGCACTAGGACCAGCACTAGGCAAAACAGTGGCAGGAACTGTCAGAGGAAGGATTGTCTGTCATCTGTACCCTTTTAGGATTTCCCCACCCAAAGAGCCCTGGATCACTCAGGGTTCTCTTTCTCCTATTAATATCTAAAGTCATCGAGCTGTCTGCTAGTTTGGAAAACCAATTCATAAAAGTTAGATACTACTATTTTCCAAATTTTGTCTTTATATCTCAGTCCATTTTAATAGGTGCTACATGAAAGTAAAAATAGGTAATGAGAGAGGTCTAAAGTAGGAGTCTGCACACCTGGGACCAAATCTGGTCCCTTACCTGTTCTGATGGAGATTACGAGCTGCATACAAAACTCGTTTGACTGCACGTTTTTAGACTTTTAAAAGTCTTGGAGGAAAATCAAAAGGAGGATATTATTCATAACATGAAAATTGTGAAACACAGATTTCTATGTCCACACATAAAGCGTAGTTGAAACACAGCCACCTTCATTGTTTATATGTTGTCCATAGTGGCTTTTGGGCTTCAAAGGAAAATTTGAGTAGTTTCAACAGAGACCCTGGATGACCCACAGAGCCTAAAATATGTCCTTATCTGGCCCTCTACAGAAATGTATGGACCTCTGGTCAAAAAGTTTTGGAAACAGCTTGTTAAGCAAAGTAACACCAACTCTTCCCTCCCTGTTGAACTTCCGCCTCTCCATCTAAAATGCTAATGGAGCTTTGAAGCTCCAAATGGGAGCTGGAGTTTGCAGCATTTTCCAAAATAACTTGACAAAGAAACCCTATTTTTAACGGAATATTTTATGCTATATATATTTTGAAAAATACCGAGTCAGGAAATGCCATTCTGAAGCACTGGCCATGAAAGAAGTAATGAAAACTTAACAAAAAGGAATAAAGAGTTAATGCTGAAATTTCAGATTGTCTGTGAATGAATTGGATAGACTGTCCACGTTAAAAAAGAAAAAAGATCTGAGTTGTCTCTCATATTATACCCACAGGAAATATGGACAGATCTTTCCTGGGAATATAACAAGGGAGCAAGATAGCTTTGAGGAAATAATGTAATGTATAATAGTCATAGATAATTAAATAATCCCACATCTTAACATTGTAAAAAAAAGAAGTAGTAATGATAAATAAGTGAAATGTCATGGAAAAATAAAAAGGCTAAGTCAGTTACAACAGAATTTCTGTAAATGTTAATGCTAAAACACTGAGGAGGAGCTTTCTATAGCTATAATTCCTGGTAAATATCTAAATATTACGTAACAATTACAAACACCATTTCTCTTGGAATTTTAAAACAGGATCTGGCTGGTCTTTCTGGAAAAAGTGATAAATTCTTCTTTTGTGAAATAATAGTGACCTCTAGTGGCCACCTTGTCTTAGTACTTCATATTTTTGCAGCCTCTACAGACAGATCACAGAAATGATGTGCACACACTTTTAGATTTTAGATGTTAGTCTATTTACTTAACACATATGTGTAGAGCATTTATTACACTGTGAGCACAGTTCTGGGCATTATAAGGGGATAGAGAAAAGAACAGGTGAAGAGTCAGAAGCCCTGAGCCTTAAGCCACATGCAGTCTTCTAAGAGCTATTTGAGTGTGGACAAGACTCTTTTTACCTACATGAGCTTTGGCCATTCCACATCACTGCTGAGAGTAACAGTGACACTATAGATAGAAGTCCTCTTTGTACCATAATGCACATTGCAAACAGGAGATTTTAATATGTTATTATGTACAGTTCTTACCTTAGAGTTTTTAAAACATACCCCAGAAAGTAAAGCACATGGGATTGATATAAAAACAGGCAATAGGACAGGGATGTAGCTCAGTTGACTGAGTGCTTGCCTCTCGTGCACAAGGCCCTGGGTTCAATCCCCAGCACTACACACACACACACACACACACACACACACACCAGGCAGTAGAGCAGTTCAGCCCAATAAGAGAAATAGCGAGCCTTCCAAAAGCTAAAAAATCAAGTCAACTCCAAGTGGACTGGGAAATAGAAATGTAAAAGTTCCCCTCCACTGTGGGGACTTCACCACGACCGGAACAGTGGCCTTCTACATCCTCCCCAGTTCACTCTCCCATGTTTTGTGAATTGCTAATCACTAGGTCAATCATGATACTCCTCCCCTTCTCTGTGATCGAATTTAGTTGGGTTTATATGACCCAATCCCGGTCAGTGGGATCAGAATCTGTCTTGGGGGCAGCAGTGTGGATGGCCTTACTAAGAATGTTTTTTCTCGCTATTAAAAAAAAAAAAAAACTTAAAGGAAGCAATTCACACTCAATTTTTTAACATGTATTCTTGCCTTTGCATGTAATACCTGAAACTTTTGCTGCTATCTCTGATCACGAGAGGAGATATAGATAACACCTTGAAGGGGGCAAACTAAAGAGATGGAAAGCACCTCAGTTCTTGGTAACGTGTTTGCCCTGTGGACTGAGCTAGCCATAGAACTGTCTGCCTTTAGACTTTTTGCTATAGAAGATACTCAGTCCACTGATTTTCAAGCTATTTTCAGTTGGGGATTCTGTTACTCACAGCTGCAAGCATCCTCATATTTTCAACAAAACATATTGCCGTTCTCTGAGGACTCTTTACTTTGGAATGCCTAGGCCTTGATGGATTTCTTTCTTTTAATTATCTGTAGCAGAAATTACATATACTGCATATGTGGAGCCGCAGAAAGTTAGGCAATAGAGGAATGTTTGTGAGGAGGATGTATTGGTCATTTATCTGAGTTTGACGAAGAGTGACATCGCTCAGCATTTATTTTGAATAATAGACAGGTTCTATCTCCTGACCCTGCACAGCATGCATGGAGATAGTTGCCTCTACTCACATTTACAATTACTATAGAATTAAATAAGATGCTGTTCTTAAATCTCAAGTTGTTGTTGAATAACGGTCACCCTCTTTTCTTCATCTCTATGAGTTACATACTTTCAACCTTCAAACATTTCGGAGTCTCACCTTGTCATGACAAGCTTTCTCCAAATTAGACTCAGCTGTTAATTCATGGCCCCTTTGCACTCTGATCTATGGTCTGCATTTTAAGTACAGCTGCTTGTTTTCAGATATGGCACATGGGAACATAGTTTCTCTCTCTCTCCAAATATACACCAGGATCGCAAGGAGGTCAACTGTAGCAGACTGTTTGTGAGTATGTGTGTTCTCTGACTCTTCTTAACCCTTCTCAGCCACCCAGTATTTAGCCTACTGATCTAAACACAGTCATTATCCAATATACAAGACAGGCAGAGCAGCCTGCTGGACAACCCAACTGACATAATGTCATGCTTTGCAGGCAAGCTAAGGAAGGACAGAATGACGTCCATTTTTTATTGTGCAGGTTTTGGAAGTTCCTCTGTAGCATTATAAAAGCCAGTGCCTCTCTCCAGAGGGGGAATATTTGGCTACTTATGTGGGAAGAATGTAAGTTGGAATTTGGCCAAAGAAATGATAGCGCTATCAACCGGACACAGAGTCTATCTGCTTTATGTCAACTATCAAGCAGAGATCCCCTGTCACATATTCTTAAGTGAGTTGAAATGACTCACTTAAGAGCTGAGACTTGCTGAGTGCCTTTTACCTTCCTGGAACCATTCTAAGTGCTTTCATATGTAGTACTAATTGAATACAGCAAGCTGACGAGGTAGGGATAATGATTCTGTTTTACACATGAGAAAAGTGAGGCCACATACTTGCCCCAAAGTAGACAGTAAGTGGCAGGTCTGGGGTTTGACCCCAGCAGTCTGACTCCAAAGCCTGCTGCCTTAACCATGCACTGTTCTGTGGTGTGTGCTTATTGCTACACACCTCCCCAAATTCACTACTGAGCTACCTACTGTGTGCAAAGAGAAGGGGGTTCAAACACAAATTAGACACTGCTTCTGCTCTGTGCAACCTCAATATCCACTTGGGAAATAAATAGAAAAATCGGTAACAGAGACTCAGTATACCTCTGGACCATTCTAAATCCACTAAATCATCCACACAATCACTGATCTATTTATTTATTTATATTTTAAAACATTTTTTGATACCAAGGATTGAACCCAGGGGCACTTAACCATTAGGCCACATCCTCAGCCCTTTATTTTATTTTATTTGGAGACAGGGTCTCGTTGAGTTGCTTAGGGCCTCACTAAGTTTCTGAGGCTGGTATCCAACTTGAGATTCTCCTGCCTCAGCCTTCTGAGCTGCTGGGATTACAGGCGTGCACCAGCACGCCCAGCTGTCTCTCAATTTAGGCAGGTAAACTTTCTCTGAAGATTTTTCCATGATTGCTTTGCCATATGTGTTAGTTTATAAAAGCTGCCATAACAAACAATGACAAACCCGGTGGCTTAAACAACAGGCCTTTATTTTTTTCACAGTTCTGGGGGCTAGAAATCCAAGATCAAGGGTCAATAGGGTTGTTTCTTCTGAGGTCTCTCCCCTTGGCTTGCAGATGGATATTCTTCTGCACTTGTCTGTCCAAATTTCTTCTTCCAAGGCTGAGGGCTTCACTATTTGAATTTGGTGGGAGGGACACAATTCAGCCCATGACACTGTATTAATCCCCCTCCCCACCAGTTTCTTCAAAAAGTTCTTTGACATCTTTAATGACTAGGTGCCCCAGCACTTGTAAGACTTGAAAACCTTTCTCAGCTTGAGGAAGGAAAAGAAGAACATAATTATGTATATTGTACACAAAGTGTACAATTAAGATGTTGTGAATGTTTCCTAGGAATATGCTTTTTGTTATTCAGAAACACAGCCTGAAATTGTTTTTGTAGGCTAATTTAATATTCTTATCACAAAACATTACATATATATGAAATATAATGTTCATCTAACAAAAAATATAGGTTGAATTCCCCGCTTTTTATCCCCCAGAAGTATGGGAAGGACATAATTAAGAATGAGTCCTAAGAATGGGGTTGAAGTAAATAAGAGTCGGGAAGAGTTCATAGCATAATTCATAGTGAGAACCATTATCTACTTCAGTAAAATTAAGAATAGTGACTCTGGGGAAATTGTCACCTTTTGTATGAATATGCATGATAATAAAATAATAAAAACAAGTACATATATGAATGGTGTTTTGTGATTTGGAATACATTACCTTACAGCAACAAAATCATGTCATAGGCCCAAAAGAAATTCAAACATTCTAGATTCACTTTTTCAAGAGGGTAGAATATTCCCTTCCAACACTAATTATTGAGCTATATTCATCTCAAAACTCAATAATTTTGAAAAGTAATGATAATACTCTCTTTTTATGTAACTGGACAAAATTCCAGCATGGATGTTAAGCCCACCATCATATAGATATATAAGCAATATATCTGTGTTCTTAAGTGGATTCCATCCTGGCAGTGTCTCACCCACCAAAGAATCCCTGGGGCATATATCATTGCCTAATAAAATTTCATGGCTCAAACCTTCATATATTTCTAATAATTCATTGCAGAATTTACCAAATTGATTGAGAGGGATTAACAGATTGCATAAACAATAACAAACAAACAAAAAGTGGCAGACCTACATCATGAATTTTTCCAAGAACTAAGTATGCCCTGACAATAGATATCTGTTAAATCAATTAAAACAGCTTTTCCATCTGAATGAAATTTGAAGCTGGCATAGAAAACAAATTATCAGAAGAATTTTACCATGGGAACATATTTGCCTTCCTTGGGGAATTTTAAATTTGAAAGTACAAATGTTGTAAAGATTAAGAACATCATTTCCTTGCCCATAAAATCCAAAAACCCTGGTAAACAAGAAGCCAAAAAATGAAAATAACTAACTTCCCTAACATCAGGAATTATTCTATTCTAAGGTAAAATGTTACACTAGATAATATTTGTTCCTTCTGAATTCCAATATTTTTTCTATTTTCTGATTCTTTCAGTTTACCATAGCCCTTGCTAAAACAGCATATTTTAAAAAATAACATGTAATAATTGTTTAATCCTCTTTTTAAAAAAAAGAATTCCTATAGTTCCCAGTGTTGACTTAAATTACTTTTATATTATTACTTAAATATATTGAACTATGCATTTATTCTTTTTTTTTTTTTTTTTTTTTGTGGTACTGGGGATTGAACTCAGGGGCACTCGACCACTGAGCCACATCCCCAGCCCTATTTTGTGTTTTATGTAGAGACAGGGTCTCACTGAGTTGCTCCCTTAGCACCTCGCCAATGCTGAGGCTGGCTTTGAACTCACGATTCTCCTGTCTCAGCCTCCCTAAGTGCTGGGATTACAGGCTTGAGCCACCGCGCCCAGCTCTATGCATTTATTCTTTTAAAAAAAAATTTTTTAGTTGTAGGTGGACACGATACCTTAATTTTATTTTTATGTGGTGCTGAGGATCAAACCCAGTGCCTCACATGTGCCAGGTGAGTGCTCTATCACTGAGCCATGACCCCAGCCCCATATTTATTCCTATAATGCTTATATAACTATAAATACCAAAGTTATTTGCAGATCAAATAATGTCAAAAGTTAATTTAATATACTTAATTTATTACCTCACTCCAGAGTTTTTTTTATTGAGTATGTACTGCATTCTAGGAGCTAATGCAGATTCTAGCATCACAATAGTAAAGAATGTATATGAAAGTCCCTGTCCTTTCAGAATCCACATTCTATGAAGTGGGAGGAAGAGAGACACAGAGACAGGGAGGGAGGGAGAGAGGGTCGGAGTGGGACAGAAGGGAGAATGCACATAACATACATACCTTAGGACAGTATCCTATGCTAAATGGAAATAAGCTGGAGGAAAAGAGTAGGAAAGGAAGTAGGGAATGGAAGAAGAGAGAGTGTGCATTTTCAGCAATGTGATGGGGGAAGCAAGGATTTGACAAAAATTTTAAAGGAGGTGAGAGGTGAGCCATAAAGATAGCTTGGAGAACCACTTTCAGCTGGAACGGCCAGCAAAGAGATCTAAGGTCAGAACAAACATGGCCTCTCCAAGAAACAGCAGGGAGACCCCTTGTGGCTGGAGTGGAAAGACCAAGATGATGTTACAGGGAAAACTGGGGAGGAAGATGTATGAATGTTAAGTGCAGAACCATTTCATGGAGGTCAGCCATTTTTAAAACATTGGCTCTGGGCTGAGGGGGATGAATGAATGACACTGGAGGAGATTGAAAAAAGGGTGGCTTCATCTCATTTGTGTCTCATCAGGATGAGTTGAACAGCCACATAATGGAGGCCAGGGTAGAACCAAGGACCAGGAAGGAATCTATTACAATAATCCAAGTGGCTGATGGTAGTTGGCTCAGACCATAGTGGAAGGAGAGAAGCTGGTAAGAAGTGGTCAGAATGTGATGTTTGCTGAGATAGGAGACACAAGGAGGAGCAAAGTGAGGAGTCAAAGATGATACCAGGGTTTTCGCCCTGAGCCACTAAAAAGAAGACCTGGCTGTTAACTGATGACACTTTGCTGAAACCAAAAGGCTACTTACATGGTAGCAAGCACTGATATGCTGTCCTTTTGAATTGTGTGATATAAAGACTCAACATTTTTGCCTATGGGAACTGTTGCAAAACTTTATTGGTAAACGGTGCTATGATTTGATGTAACCTCTTGCTGTAGTGTGAATCTGAAATGTTCTCCAAAGGCTCACACGTTAAAGGATTGGTTCCCATCTTGGTTGCTATTGCAAGGTGATGGAATCTGTAAAATGTGAGGCCTACTAGGAAGTGTTTGAGTCACTGGGTGATCTCTCAAAGGGGATTGTGGGACCCCAATCTCTCTGCCTGGCTATGAGATGAGCAGTTTTGCTCTGCCATTGACATCTGTTACCCCTACTACAGGTCTAAAAGCAACTGGCCTGCCTGAGCATGTACTTGAACCTCTAAAATATAAGTCCAAATAACCCTTTTCTCTTTGTAATTTTATTATCTCAGGTATTTGTTATAGCAACTGAAAGCTGACTAACACAACTTCCATGTAGTGATAATTCATCAATTATATATTATTCCCATCTCATTTTCCTGTCATTAGACCAGAATAACTACATAGGATTAAATAGCATGAAGGCAATTGGAAATATGAATCAGAAGGAAGAGTCCTAAAACTGTATTGGGGGGGCTGTTGCCTGAAGACCAATCATCCCCAGTCAGTACCAAACATGCTTATGTGTACTTTTAAGATAATCTTTGAGACAAAAAGAAAATTCAAATTTCAGGAATAGTTTAATATCCTAGGGAACATTTTCTTGATTAAATGAATATCTGTCTCCTGCAGACAATCTTCCTCATGAGGAAAACAGGGTCAAAGCCTCTATTATTTAAATTCAAAATGTGATGTAAATTAGCAAATGGCTTAGTCAACAGGACCAACTCTGTTTCTGACTCATGCAACATGTATCCCTGCCTAAGTAATATAAAGTAGTAGATCCAATTGTTAATTAGAACATATTCTCTATTCCTGTGTCTTAGACAGATTTAGCTGGTTTAGTTATCTTCTCCCTTCTGTCCCTTCTGTAATAGGGACAGAGACCAATGAGAAGTCAGTCATAGCCCAATGAGAAGTGGGCAGAGGCAAGTGTGACACTGAGCAGTTGTGAACCTCAGGCCCCACCAGAGGCAGCTGTGTTTGACACTATATCTGTCTTGACATAATTATACCCTGAGACATAACTTGACTCCTTGAATTCTTGACAAGATATAAAAGTCGGGAACCTGAACCATAGTAGAACCTGAGCATTGGATCTTCCATGAGATACAGTCACCCAAGTAGATCCTGACCCATCAGAGGCCTCTATCCTGGCTAATAAATGAGCTGTGCGTTTGAGCCAATGTCTGTCTTCTTTTTTGTTTTCACACCCCAAAATGAGATTTTTTTTCTTTTTGTAATACTGAGTTTTAAAGATTACTCAGTGTAATATAGCCATGCCAAATAAGGCAAGAATTAAAGTAGACTGTAAATCATTGTCTAATCCCCAGTTATTCTGTGATAAAACAGCCAACCAGACTGTTCTTATGAATGTACACACTCACTCCCCGATAGCTAGAAATTATCTATGTGTATTTTAGTCTCATAGCCTATTGAGCTTCTTGTTTAAAAGTTTGTCTTTGTAATAGTGTTATATTTCTTTATTTCTGGTTTCATACTTAACTAGGTTTCACAATATATAATTTGCTTGTGTTTTAGTTTTAATCTTACTCATGTTAAATGAAAATATTTCTAAGTTAATTTGTATGCATGATTTCATGGGTCAGTATTTTGTTTCTGTCACCTTAATGTTTATATTTCTTTAATTTCTATAGTTTTAGTTGCCACTAAAAAGCTTATATAATATAGAATTTAGACAATTAGAAAATTATTTAGCCAATTCTGAGCACTGACTATTGAAATTGAGGTATTATGATTATGATGTATTAATATTTTTAAAAATACTCATTTTCACTTTCCCCCCAGTTATCCAAATGATTCTCATCCTGGCCACACATTAGAGGCCCTGGAGTTGCTTTTAAGACTAGCATTATCTGAGTCCCATCCAGTCCTGCTGAATACAAAACTCTACCAGTATTATACCAAAAAAACAACAAAACAAAATAAAAAGTTTTCCCAGGTGACTCTAACAGGTAGCCTGCTTAGAAAGGTTTATTGATTTTGAAGCTGGAGATCTGGGCCTAAATGAAGTACTTCAACTCTCCTACTTCCTGTTATCATCACCACCAGTAAATCTGAGAGTGTGAAATGGGAATTGAGAATTAAGGGTGTCATGACTAGAAACCTAAAAACTATCCAGATGTTCTCACTTAGTCTGGTCATATACTATACCTGAATTTATGTTTTGCCAAATTCTCAAGGTGACTCTTATAGCAAGCAAGAGAGACAGATACAAGTTTTCACACACGTATACGTGTGTGTACACATGATTATATATCTGTGTCCTTATGGTGAGGATCTAGTAGTATATCCTTGCTGGTAAGTTGCTTTAACCACACAGAAATCATTCCCACTATAAATCTTTACACACTTAAGCTTCTCATTTAATGTCTGAGAAGCCGGTGTGATTGCAGAAGTGGTGGTAAGTTGTAGCAGAACAGCAAATACTTACTGAGTACTTGGCAGGAGGAGGTCACCACCCTATGAACTCTGCACGGTGAATTTTAGTCTATTTTATCATTTCTATTTTATATGTTCCACAGAAATGCTTCTATTGCATTATTTTTCATTGCACTCTTTTGAATTTTATAAGGGATCAATGTAAAAATACTCACTTGAACATGACTATACTTTTTGCAAAAAAAAATAAATAGTTAAGAAACATTAATCATTAGACTATGATAATACAATGAATTTTGTAAATATATTGAAATAAGTTAGGTAAAAATATATACCTTAAGGCAAATTTATTTTCATTCCTTTATGAAATGAACAAATAAATAAAACTCCACTTACATGTTTCATGTTATACCTAATTAGGACATGCTGGTCAAATTTAGCACTCAAGAACAATAATTAATACATTCTTGTACTGGTCACATTTTTATTTCTATTCCTTTTAGTTGATTTCATATTTTTTTCTTTTTTAGTTTTCATTGGACTACTTTATATTATGTTTGATTTTGTAAGCCTATACTGATTGTGTTTCTGGAATAGGTACAACACAAATGTAATGTAAATGTCTTAAATGACCAGATTGTATTTCAGTCTAGACCTTGAAATTGGACTTTGTCACTGATGAGCCCAGTTTGGAATTAAATGTTTATTAATGCTTTCAGGAGCAGAAATGCTCTTACCAGAAAATTTAGGGCCTGCATGGGCTCATTTAATGAGGTTGAGGATTTACCTTTTAAGAAGTTCACTTTAATTGCTGTGTGGAGACTCCTGGACGGGCAAGCCCACATGCATTTGAAAGACTATGGTATTTATCTTGATGGGAGGGTTGGCGGACTAGAATAAGGAGGTAATAAAGCCATGGAGAAGAAGATCAGTTTGAGATATATTAAGAAGGCTGATGGATCTGGTATTTGGGAGTAGGGCAGGGACCTGTAAGGGAAAGAAGAATTGAGAACCTCTAGCTTAATAATCTGATAGGCAGTGGTACCGTTTACTGTATTAGGAAGCCTGACCTGAGAAGAAATTTCCATGTTTGACATATTAATTTCGTGATACCTATAGATCATCAATGTCAAAATACAAATTAGACAATTAGATAAGTGAGTCTGAGGCTCAAAGAAGATAAATTCAGGAGTCATCAATTGAAAGATGATACGTAGAACTCAGAGAGATCACCTAAACAGAATATAAAAGGAAGAGGCCACAGAAACTCTTGGGTGCACAGCCCCACAGAGCCCAACATTGCATGCTAGCTTGAAGAATCAAAAGAATAGTACTAAGGAAATCCAGAAAAACATGATGTTTCAAACAGAAGGCCACAGTCAACCTAGTCCAGTGCTGCTGAGTGGTAAGAGAGGGTGAGAAAAGAATTGTTTCCATACAATTTGACAGGACTGTGATCACTTGTTACCAGAGAAGTTTCCAGGAGGGTCTGAACATGTCTTGGTTCATTTTCTGCTGCTCTAACAAAATATCTGAGATGTGGTAATTTATAAAGAGTAAATGTTTGTTTGACTCATGATTCTGGAGCCTGGAAAGTCTGAGAGCATGGTGCCAGCATCTACTCTGCATCCACTTGGAGTCTGCTTTGCATCTGGTGAGGACTTTCTTGCTGCATCAGAACATGGTGGAGGACACCACATAGCAAGACGAAGCAAGCATTTCAGTTCAGTTCTTTCTTCCTCTTCTCATAAAGTCCCTTATATCATTTCAGGGGTCCCCATCCTCATGACCTCATCTAATCCTAAAGTATCTCCCAAAGGCTTTAGTTCCAATCACCATCAACATACAAATTTGGAGATTTGAGTTTCCAACACATGAAGGGACATATTCAAATCATAGTGGGGTAGAAGACAGTGTATGGTGGCAGAGAAGATGGAAGAGAAGGGAAACTACTCTGACAAACACTGTTGAAAAGTTTTGCTGTCACAATGGACAAGAGTGGAGGTTGTAACTGAAGGAACAGGACAGGGTTTCTGGCACTACTAGAACATGTTGGTATGTTGCTGGGATTACTTCAATTAAAAGGAAGTGATTCATGATGCGGGAGAGGGATGGGTAACTATAGGAGAAAAGTCCCTGAAAAGGCAAGAGGCGACAGGGATCCAAGCAAGAGCGAGAGAGTTGGTCTTGGTAGGCTGGCAGGGACTTTCTCCATTTAAACAGTAGGGAAGAGTAAATTGGGGTAAAAGTAGAGTAGATTATTTAGAGGTCAAATGGTGGGAAAATGGGATGTTTGATTTAGAAGGCTTTCTTTTGTAAATGAATTTGATGTGATATTGTCAGCTCAGGGAAGGAAAGCAGTTTACACTTTACAGGGAAGTGGTGAAAATAGGTGTGAAATATGCAAAGGACAGTGGGAGAGGGAACACACCAAGGAAACAGTAGGATTCCCTGGAGGTGCCAACATGAAGCTTACGTCGTGATCTGCTCAGTAGTGCCATCCTCAATAACATAACATTATTTAGATTATTACAAACACTGGATAAAGGGGAGCTTCTTTCACTTTTGTCACCCCAGTGCTCTCCATGGTGGAACTGGGTGACCTGACCAGTATGCTGGTGTCTTCTCCTCACAGTTATTCTTAACCTATGCAAAGACAAATGCTTGTCCAGAGAGAGGAGCCCTGCTCCTGTGCCAATGGTGGTGGTGGCAAGTTTCCTCAACTAGGAATTCAGGTGAGTTCTCCACATCCACTTAAGTCACCAAGAGAGTCAAGCCTAATAATAATCATGGATGAAGGGACTGTCCTTATCTTTCGTCACCACAATGTAATAACAAGAAAGTGAATAGAGAAGTGTATTTGACTTGATGAAGAGAATCACTAAATGCACGGAATGTTAGAGTTGGAAAGAGCCAAGAACATCATGAATGCCAACATCTCCATTTTACAGAATGGAAACTAGAGTAGGAAAGGACTGGACTGAACTTTCACACTAGTTATCTGTAGCACCGGGGCAAGCATTCCATCTAGATAACCTCTTTGAAAACTAGCACAGGGCCCAGCTTAAGGAAAATAATAAATGCTATTTTCTATCCCCTCTTCCTCCCAGTGACCTTACCATGTGGCGAGTCAATGGAAATGTATTAATGCTGTAGTCTTGTGACCGGCTCTGTGTGATTACAGATCAGTGGATGTTTAGGAATTAGTACCAAGAGTAAAGTATGCCAAAATGAGTGATTAGTCATGCTGCAGCCTTGACCTAAATAGCAAATTAGGCACAGAGCTGGGATTAAAACTCGGGACACCTGTGCTTTTCAGTCCTAAGGACTTCTCCCTGGATTGTGCTCCACGGCTGTTTACTCACCCTGTGGGAATGGGCTTCATTGTAAAAAGGGAAACCATTTGTAAAAGCATCCTTCTGAAGAGCCAAATGAAAAGGGCAGGAAGAGGACCCAATTTCTCTCTCCTTTGGTAATTTTGACAAAGTATAGTTTGAAGACGCTTGTGTCTACCAGCTGCCATGGAGAGTCAGCATGCAATGCTCTGAATGTCCTGGCTTGAAGATACATGCTCCCCCACCCCAGCTTTCTGGTAAAAAGGGACAAGATGATCTTAAAAAGAATAGAAGAAGAAAAACAGCCAGTTTTTAAAATGTGCCCAACCAGAAGCAATGATTTAGAACAAAAAAAAATGAACAACCATGTGAAAAAAATAATAATAATAAAGAAAAAGGAAACAGATGTATTGTGGTGAAGAGTGTTTTGTTGGTTTTGGCTCAAGTCCCAAACGAGTGTTTCTAAGCTGACTTTCCCTATCTGGCCTTTCCAAACATGACAGGAGATTGCTTGGACCGGTTCTGGGGTTCTGGTTAAGGAAAAAATTAAAAACAGTCTCAATTAAATGTCACAATTGTATCAAAGACTGAAATAAAAAGAAGGCATTTGATAATTCCAGGGAGCAAAAGAAGAGGAAAAAAGGTTATTTTTAGCATCATATTCTATTGTTCTGAAATTTGAGAAGTTAGTCAAAGAACAAAGAGCAAAGAAATGAGTATCATTAGTTTCATGCATACTCCCCAAATACTTTTCCGAAACCTTCCATTTCCATCTGTGATACTTGCAGCAGAAGTTGTAGGGAGGTTTTGGACCTGGATGTTCTTAGGTTCTGCCTGTATGGCTAATGCATGGCCTCAAAGGAGCAACACAGCCCACCCTCAATAGGAAGAAAAGTGGACTGTGAAAGGGAAATTGAGGCAAAAATGACAGTGTGAGAGCTAAACTGAGCAAACGAATATTAGCCAGAGGCAAAAATAAAATAAAATAAAAAATTTTTTAAAAGTGAAGTTACAATCAGAGTCAATATAATTAACAAGATAGTGAATATCTAAGACAAAGAGAATACCAATGCAATGGTAGAGCCCTTAAAACTGTACCCTGGAGCCAGACTTCCAGTAATAAAATCCTCACTTTAGGACTTACCAGCTGTTCGACATCAGGCAAGTTACTCGACTCCTTTGAGTTTCTGTTTCCTCATTTGTGTACTGGGAATAATGATACCTACCTCATAAAGTCATCCTGAGAATTAAATAAGACAGGCTCAGCAAAGTGCTGGGAACAAATAGTGCCTGCATATATATTAAGTGCTCAAAAATGTAGAGATTTGTTACTATTTGTTATTCAACCCATTTATTGATGCTTACTATGGGCCAGACCCTGCAGCAAATGCTTGGACTACAGTGCAAGTAGGAAATCCTGCCTGCATGAGCTTTTTAGACCTCTATCAGGTTATTTATGCTAAATGTGATGCACAATTAGCCTGGATCAATCTTTACTATATTTTTTCCCTTTCTATACAGAATTATTACTCTCACTGGGTATTATTACTCCTCATGGGTGTGTTTTTGAATTACCACACCCTATCTTCCCAATTCTCTTGGATGATCACATCTGACTCTAAAACTAGATACAAAATCCTTGATGGGAGAGATCCTGTGTTATTCTTCTGAGCCTCCAGCTCAGAGCTTATAACGGAGGAGACAACCATCTACAGATGGTCCAGCCTACACTGGTTTGACTTTTGATTTTTTTTATATACTTTACAATGGTGCAAAAGCAATATGCATTGAATAGAAATTGCACTTTGAATTATGAATTCTGATCTTCTCCTTGGCTGTTGATATGTGGTTTGATACTGTCGCAGGATGCTGGGCAGTGGCAGCAAGCCAGGTGACCTGGAGGGAACAAGGTATCCCTCATGGCAGGCTGCATGGCTGTGCTACAAGGTTCGCTGGATTAGGTATATTAAATGCATTTCGATTTCTGATACTGTCACTTTGTAATGGAGTTACTGGGACATGACTCCATCATAAGTCAAGAACATAAATTCATAAATGGACTTTCTTTACTGTTTAGGGCATTGCATTTTTAGATTTTGGTTCCCTCCTGCATTTGTGGTGTTGACCCCTCCTGGAAGTCTCTCTTACTCTTCTATGCACCGAACAAACATACATTGTCCTTTAGTTTCTCTCAACATTCTTGGTAGTGGTGTAACCCTACCAGTTTTAAAGAGAAAATTGTAGCTCAGTATAGTTAAGTTTGCCTGTGCTTCAGAACTGAGATTCTAATCCTGGCTTGTCTGATGCCAAAGTTCCCATGCTACCACTGCCACACAAACTTCCCTTCAAACAATTGTAGAAGACAGAGGAGAGACAAATATCCATAGGACAGGGCATATGAAACTAAATATCACCATATGTTATCCCACAGGAAATCAATTTTTAAAATAATAATGCCAGCCTTTACACATATGGGTCCATGAATGCCCTATGATATTTTGAAGTCCCTTCCCCTTCAGTATGTAGAAAGTATTTTCAATCATGGGGTTAGATATTTAGGAGCATATAGTGATAAAAGGACATATGCTTAAGCATTATTGAACAGGCATCAAGTTTTTTAAAATGCAATCAGTGTAAAACAATCATTATGATATGAATCAAACCTTGTGTGTTGAATCATCTATGCATAAGAATTCTACTAAACCATTAAAATATGTATGTAAGCATAGAAGGAATGGTGGTGTTAAATACACTTCTTAGAAGTCTAAGGTCAGATTCCCTCTGAACATGCTGTGCACATTAATGGTGAGATACAAAAGCAGTGTCAAGGTTGAGAGCCTCTTACGGAAAGCCCAGTCATCTGGCACCAAAAGAACTGGGGCACTGCCACTCTCTGCACTGGCTGCTCTGTCTCTGACTCAGACACAAACATGTTGCATGTATTTAAGTCAAATCTGCACTACCCTGTCTAAAACAAGATCATCTCCCTACATCAAAGAACCCTATAGAAACTACTAATTCTATTTGGCCTAGGCTGCTTGACTGGTGGAGAAAATCCCCCCATAGGCCAGGATTCATTGCTAAGCTGTCCTCTGGGGATATTTCAAAATCTGTTTGCGGGAGCTCACTTTACCCTGGTGCCCTGTGAAGCCAACCTTTTAAAAAAGCGATTTGGTAATCCTGTATGGTAAAACCTATAACTTGAAAAGTCTTCAAGTGCTTTGATCTAGTAATCTCCCTTCTCAGACTCAATGTTGAGGCAAATTGCATCTAACTGTCATTTTGGATACCTCTGGGCACCTTAAACTCCACCTATCCAAAACTCTTGATTCTTATCCCAACCAGTTCTGCTTGCAATCTTCCTCATCTTGGAAAATGACAGCCCTATCTTGCCAGTTGCTTCTTTCATACCCCCCATGTACCAGAGACTAATACTATTTGTCCCACCTTCAAAATGCACTGAGGAGACAATCACATCTTAACAGGTTCATTGCCACCTTCCTGTCACAAGTCACTAGTTTCCACTTCCAGAATTGTTATAGTTCATTAACTGTCCTCCTAGCTTCCATACTTACTCCAATAACTGTCAGAATAAACCATTTAAAACACATCATACACTTGCACAATTTCCTACTCAAACATCTTCAAAGGATTCTCCTCTCACCCAAAATACAATCCAGAGCATCCTCACCCTTGTCTGGGAGGCCACATACAATCTGCCCTCCCATCTCTCTGCTCTCATCTCCTTTACTCTGTTTCTCTCACTCCTCTCCATCTTCAGCGGTTTCTTAGCTGTTCTTCAACACGTCAAATACAATCTTGCCTCAGGGACCTTGTCCTTATGGTTTCCTCTTTCTGATACAGTTGTTCTCCCCAATATCCTTATGAATTCCATGTCTTTCAGGATTCTAATAAAACATCATCTCCTCAGAGCAACTGACCCTGACATAAAATAGCACCTTATGCAAAATAAACTACCTTCCCTTACAGGTGCTCTACTGCCTTTTCCTCATAGTACCTATTATTGCCTGTCAAAATTGAAACCTTCAAACGTCTCTGTTTTCTCTGATTCCAGAATGTCCATTCCACAAGAGCAAGAACTTTTACCTTTTCCATTCCCAATTGTAAACTCAGTACCCGGACCACTACCTAATGCATAAAAGTGCTCAATAAATATTGTGATATGAAGAAATACAGAGATGAGATGTTTGCTCTACAGGAATATTATATATTTGGCAGCAGATGTGACAAGGGATCTATGCTCTCCCCAAACAGCCACTAGCTCAGTAGGTCAAATAATGCCACTGAAAATGTGCATGGTTTTGCTGGAGAAGAATCATTAGCCCAAAGTCGGAAGCATATTAATGCCCCTCCCTCGCAAAAAATGAACTTGGACTTTTTAACATCATGAATGGAGTTTCCAAGTTTTTGGAAGTGTAGCCGGAGAAAACAAAGATTTTATAGGTAGATTTTTCATTTTTTTTCTGAAACACGTAAGAGCAAGTTGCAGACAGAACACCCCATAATGACTAAATACTTCGGTGGGCATATCCCCGCACTCAAGGACATCCTTCTACAAGACTTCACTGTAAATATACAAATCAGGAAATCATCCCAGATGAAATATGCCACCCAATCCACAGACTTCATTCATTTTTGCCAAGTGTTTATTTTAAATTTCCAATGCAGGAGAAGGTCCAGGAACATTTGTTGCATTTAGTTGTCAAATCTTGTGTCTTCTTCTTGGATAAACTAGTTCTTCTTTCTTATTTCTGTCTTTCATAAGCTTAAAAGTTTTAGAGAGGATGGACCTTTCATTTTGTAAGATGGTATTTAAGAAAGCAAATAAATACAAAGCAAGTAAATAAATTTGATCATTGCTTCGAGAGTCTGAATGGAGAGAATTTGGTATATATATGTATGTATATGTATATAAATTTTTTTCTATGCTTATTTTTAATTAAATCCAATACCTCAGAGTTCCTTAGAGTGTTTTTTTATATTTATAAATTCCTTCTCCTACAGTAAGAAACTGGCTCCCACTTTACTTATGGGAGTACTTAGGCTGCTGCCTTCCTGACTCTGCCTTATCTTCAGTCCCTAACTTTTCTAAGGGAAAGGGCAGGTAAGGGATAGTCATACATTCTTCATGACACAGATTCTCCAAGTTTTGTGGCTAGAGGAAAACTGCTAAAATATCGTTGTGAGGAATCACCGTGGTTTGCATTTGTGCAGAATCTACCTGGGGGTTTGGCGCCAATGTACTCTTCCCTCAGATCTCTGGTGGTTGGGAAACCAGCAGCCAGGCAGTCTCCACTTTGCTTTCTTGGCATTAGGTACTATAAAAAGCACTGTCCCAATTGCCTAGAAGCCTATTTTCTAGAATGAATAAGCTAGGAACACATAAAAATCCAGCACATCAAATACCATAGAGACAGATTCTTCTAAGTAGTTCTTATGCCTGCTTCTAATTTGGGTATAGCTGGGGCTCTCTGCTTGCCCCTAACAGACACCAGCTGTTTGTAATGCTGCCTAAAAGAGCAAAGTTTTGCTGGTGGACGTTCACCAACAGAGACCTGTAGATGTATTAAGGTCCTGGGGCAAAGGTGAACTTTTGTTTTTTGTTATGAATTGGGTCCTGGTTCTGTGAGTGTCAGGTGGGAAGTACCTGTGAGTGACTGAGAACCATCACACAAATATTTTTAAACACTTTATATTTTTGGTATTTCAAACCAAGGAAACCATAGGTGAGAAAGGATAACAACCACACATTTAATTGGTAAGGAATTATGCTGTGCCACTGTTTTAAGAAGATTACTCTAGGGGAACTGTATTCTCTGTTGAGTAGTTGTAATCTACATGCACAAGTGGAGAGCACCTGATAAACAGTAACCCAAACAAATCTCCCTTGCCTGTTGATGTTGTGAGTGCTCTGATACCAGTCATAACAACCAAAATAAATACAGAGAGAAATGGCTCATCCAGTCTTTTTTCCTCCAGAGTTGGCAAATGTCCATTTTATAAGGAAAAAAAAAAAAAGTCACGTGTTTGTTTCCAGATGGGAGGAAAGAAGCCTGTTCCTATACTCACCCTAACAGAGTGGTCCCTAGACCAGCAGCATTAGCATCATTTGGGAAGTCGTGAGAAATGTGTGTTCTGGAGCCCAACCCAGGCCTACTAGACCAGAAACTTCACAAGACCCATCAGTTTGTTTTAAAACTAAAGTTTAATAGCCAGTGCTCTAGATATTTCAGGAGCAGTGTTAAGACCTTAAGACTAACCAGACTTAGGTCCTGGGTCAGGTACTTAAGGAGCTCACCGTAGTTCTTCCAGCAAATGAGAAGGTTGTTTACAAGAGGCACATTTCGCTATATATAAGGCGCAGGAAGTTGTTTCTGTACTCACAGGTCAAGGGGTCGCTTCCCCTTTTGCCCCCACCTGGAACCTGTCGCAGACTGAGAGTGAATATGAGACCCGGCAGGGGTCGCTGCTGTCCATGGAGACAGACTGTGGGAGCGTGGCAAGTGAAGCCCAGAAGCTTTGACATCACACTAAGCTCCTCCTTGCACGCACACATTATACACACACACAAACATATACAGACACTCTCTCACACACACACACACACACACACACACGAACCACGTAAATCCTCTCTTCCCACTCGCTCCTATTCTCCCCGAGCCGACCCCTCCTGCGGCAAGTGTGTGTCCCGGCACAGCCACCAGCCAGGCCAGGAGCGCAAGCCCCCTGCCCCAGCGAACCGGCGCGCAGTGGGGGCGGCCGCCAGGGCTGCAGCCCGACCCGCTCGCCCCGGCGCTCGGCTGCGGCGGCTGGGACACCCCGCCTGCGAGCGGCCGCGCCCGCCCCCGCCCGGGCCGGAACGGGCAGAGCTGTCACCCCGCACGCTCCTGGGCCCCCTGTCACCCCTATGAGAAAAGAAGCCAGCCGAAGGAGCAGGACGCTAGGCAGCTGGACTCCTCCGCAAGCCGGAGCGCCCCCTCCTTCCTCGCCCCCAGCGCGCCCGAGGAGCAAGATGCAACCGCCGCTCTTCGGCTAAGACGCGAAGGGGCCGGCGCCACCCGCTCGCCCGGAATCTGGTCCCCGCGGCGGCTGCGCGTCCCAGCCGCGGCCCCCGGGGCCCGGCAGTGAGCAGCAGCAGCAGCAAGAGAAGCAGCCGGCCCGGGGTTGGCCCGGGCTGGGGAGGAGGGACGGGGCAGGAGGAGGGCGCGGGGGGCGGGGAGGGGGCCCCGGCGGATAAAGATGGCAATGTCTCTCATCCAAGCGTGCCGCAGTCTGGCTCTCTCAACATGGCTGCTTTCCTTTTGTTTCGTGCATCTGCTCTGCCTGGACTTCACCGTGGCCGAGAAGGAGGAATGGTACACCGCCTTCGTGAACATCACTTACGCCGAACCCACGCCGGACCCCGGGGCCGGGGCTGCGGGCGGCGGCGGCACCGAGCTGCACACGGAGAAGACCGAGTGCGGGCGCTACGGGGAGCACTCGCCCAAGCAGGACGCCCGCGGGGAGGTGGTCATGGCCAGCTCGGCCCACGATCGCCTGGCTTGCGACCCCAACACCAAGTTCGCCGCGCCGACCCACGGCAAGAACTGGATAGCTCTCATCCCCAAGGGCAACTGCACGTACAGGGATAAGATCAGGAACGCGTTCCTGCAGAACGCCTCGGCCGTGGTCATTTTCAACGCGGGCTCCAACACCAACGAGACCATCACCATGCCCCACGCAGGTGAGCGGCCCCGGAGGGTGCTGGGCAGGGGCGGGGGAGGGGCGCCCCAGAGGATGGAGGCGCCGAGAAAGATCCAGCGCCCGCAGCCCAGCTTCTTTCTGGAAAGTCCGTGCTGTGCGGAAGACGCGTCTTGGTTCCCCGGGCCTATTAAGTTTTGCTCCGCGTCACTTTGGGGGCGGGGGATTACAAAGTGTAGAGAATGCACTATATTGGACAAATGTCAAAGAACGTGGCATAGCGCCGCACGGACGAAGGGTCGTTGAGGTGGGCTGACTTTTCCGAGGAGACTTTGGAAGGCGGGCTTTGGAAGACAGGGTTCGGGTATTGGTCTTGGTTAGTGACCGGCTCTGCACCTGTTGGGAGCCGGTGTATCTGATAACTCGCTCTGCACTCGGGTGTGTGCATCAGGTGCTGCCCTGATGCATGCGTTTGCGTATCAGGAGATGGGTAGGGTTACTTGCTCGCAGCTTGCCACTGCAAACTTGTTTCTTCTGCAAGTTATGTTTCCACTCTTGGTGGGAGATTGAGTCCCCTCCCTTCCCCCGCTAGGTTTACGCACGTCATAAATAATATTGAAAGTACTGAGCTCTGCCAGGCTGTCATTCAGAGAAGCTGACGGGCGCGCACAATGGTTAATAAAAACAATCCTCAACAAGCCAAGAAGAGCATGGTGGCCATGAAGTTATAACTGCTTTTCCAATGTTCCATAACCCTTTGCCTGATTGGGAGTTTAAATATGTTTGAAGTTTTCTTTCTGGCAAGAATAAGACTATTTCAGGATGGAAAAAAAAAGTAACCTTTTCTTAATGATCCCAAGTACCAGGACTAGAAATCACCACCCCCAAGTTCAACTTGACAACACTTGTGTCTGACATGAGCAATGTTTCCATGGTAGGAAAAAAGAAAATTTAAAAGCTCTATTATTCAGGATTGTTAGCATAAGCCACTAGGTTTAGCAGATGAGCCTCCTTGAGTGAAGGGTACTTCTTGTATCTGTGTGCCTGAGAAGTAGCCCTCCTTCTTCAGAGGGGCTCCTAGGCTGAGGCTGTGGCATACAGTGGAAGGCAAGAGGGAAAGAAGCCACAGATGCGTTTTCTGGCTGGAGTAGCCTGATCAAAAATATTTTCTTTTAGAGCCAGATTTTAATAAAGAAACCACTGAAATGGACCACCAAACTTCGGCTACATTCATGGAGGGGTTCTCTTTGGGGACAAGTTTCCATTCCAAGAGCTCATGTCTCCAATTAGTGAAATATACCTTGGGTTTGCCTCTGGTAATCAACACCAGCTGTTATAGTCAAGGAAATTTGTCAACCTTAAACAAAACAGGTGGGGAGGGGAAATGTTAGAGACTAAGGAAACACAGGCCAGAAAAAACGCAGCGGTGTGTTAGTTAAGGAGGGAGAAAAGTTAGGATACAGCACTGTAGAAATATTTGGTATATTTCCTTGAGCTCATCAGTTTTCTAGGAGAAAAAAATTATTCTCTGGCCCTAGGTCAGAAGAGTGCTACTTAAATTTGATGTCCAAGGATGTTAGGACTCTGGAAGAGCACTTTAAGTCATGTAAAGTATCTTTAAATAAACATATTGTTTAATGGTGAAGATTCAGAGGGCAGGAAGGTGTGAAGGAAAGATTTTTTTGATTCCTTGAACTCCAAGAGAATTGTTAACTGACTTTACAGGATTCTTTAAATATTTTCTTGTGCATGAGCATGAAATTTTAAACTCAGCTTCTTTGAGCACAAAGTAAGAGGCATCATTTGTTCCAGTCTAAAAAGGTTTTCCAGAACTGGCAACACACTGGAGCAATTAATGGCTGGCCTGTTCGTAAAGAAAGCACTAAGCTGATTTTCCACACAAGTGAGGCTTGATTAAGGCACAGTGAGAGTAAAAGGAATAGTAATAGTTTGAAAGTTAAAGAAAAAAAAATGTAAAGGAAATTCTTTACTATCTAATAGTTTCCTGTTTCCAAAAATGTGTTAATGCTCTGAGAATATAGCCACAAAGCTCCATCTTATCTTTTGACATTTTGCCACATTAGTCAGAGGTTGCACTGATTTCTGCTAGAGTCTCAGTATAAGGAAATATGTGACAGGGTGGCATGGTGAACCCATTGTTAACACTCAAACTCATCTGTCTGAATCTCAAACAGCCAGCACTGTCAATACCTTATACTTGATTCCAGAACTTAAAACCTTTACTTTTTCTAGTAACATTGGAGTCAGATTTCTCTAAATTCGTGTTAGGAAATTGTACATATTAGATGCCAACCAAATATTCTTATTTTGTGAACTTGGGATGTCAGGTACCAAAGAATTCTTATAGGGATGGACTTTTTAATTCGATCCTCAAAAAGTTAAAAAAAAAAAATCAAAGCTGATGTTATAGCTCCTCTCCTTTAGGTCCTTTAGTTTTGAAACTAGTAGCTTTTGGTGAAAAGGGTTTGGAACTATGCAGACCATCATGTAGCATCTATGCATTCTGTGTGATACGGCTCTAACACAACCAATATCTTGAAATTTAATTAAAAAGAAATTCTTTTCTCTTTTATAAGCCTTTCTTTCTGATTTTTTTCCTTTTCCCAAATAAATTACTTGAGTTTCTGCCACTTCTGCAATTATTATTTCTCATTCACAATGATGCAGATTCTCCTAGGATAGACTAGTCTAATTTTTACTAAGGAGTTACTTTGTTTCCCCAGTTTAACAGCTTTATTGAGATGTGATTTCCATACTAAACAGTTCACTTACTTAAAATATACAACTCAATGTATTTTAGTATAGTGATTGAGTTATGCAATATCACACTAATTTCATAAAGAAACCCTCAATAGTTGTTGGCAGTTACTCCCCATTATGCCCCAACCCCCCAACCCCAGGCAAGCACTAATCTGCTTTCCATCTCTCTGTATTTGTCTCTTCTGTGTATTTTATGGGAATGGAATCAGGTCTGTGGACTTTTGTGACTGACTTCTTTCTTCCAGCAGTGTTTCCAGCATCCAACAAGGTCATAGCATGTGTCATTACTTCATTCCTTAGTGCTAACAAATAGTATTCTGTACTATGGGCGCTCCCCATTTTATTTATGGGTTCATCAATTGATGGATATTTAGGTGGTTTCTTTTTCTTTTTGACTAATGCTACTGTGAATATTGACACAAATTTTTGCATACCTCTTCTCTGGAGTATATTCTGAGGAGTAAACTTTAGGGGTCATATGGTAGTCTATGGTTTAACATTTTAAGGAACCACTAGACTCTTTTCTGAAGAGACGGAGCCATTTTTTGCATTCCTACTAGCAGTGCGCAAGGGTTCCAGCTTCTCCACATCCTCATTAGCACTTGTTATCATCCATCTTTTTCATTTTGCCCATCGAAGTGTATGTGAAATAGTATCTTCACTGTGGTTATAATTTGAATTTCCCTGATGACTAACAGTTACGTTAAAATGTACTTTTTTTGTATGCAGGGGATTGAGTCCAGAGGTGCTTAACCACTGACCACATCCTCAGCCCTTTTTTATATAGAGACAAGGCCTCACTAAGTTGCATAGGGCTTTGGTAAGTTGCTGAGGCTGGCTTTGAACTTGTGATCCTCCTGCTTCAGGTTCCCAAGTGACTGGAAAAACAGACTCTTGATTCATGTTTTCCTTTTCATTTTTCTGGCTTTCCTCTTTTTGTCAGCCAGTCTTGGTTCATTTCTGGATTTTAAAGGCATACATGTTTTGTCCTTCAGAAGAGAGTGATGAATAGAGAAACCTGCCTCTCCTTGAGATGGGAGGAGTGGCCCAGAAACTTATATGTCCCCTATTAAGGGCTGTGAGGGACCACATCTTTTCAGGAGACCAGAGCAAAAAGCTGCCTGGAAATTTAGCCCCGCTACCCATGTGAGAGCCTGAGAAATGAATATGTAGGTGCTAGTAGAGACAGTGCGACCCAGCTATCTTTAGGAGCTGATCTGATGCCTGCCTGTGAACTTTCTTTCCATATACTCTGAGGAAAGTGATAGTGGAAATTTCTAGAGGCCATTTACGGGAGCGGTTAATCAGGAGAGCAGCCTCTCAGGCCATCCACTTGGGTTTGTGTCCTGGCTCTGCTACTCTCTTTGTATATCTTTGAGTAAGTTTTTCCACCTTTCAGGGCTTGAGCTTCCTTGTTTGTGACACAAAGAACAGTAGCCTCTACCTCAGTTGCTTGTTCTGTGAATTAAATGGTTAACACATACCCAGCTCATATCTGCAGCTGACACATAGGAGTCAACATTAACCCTCATGAGCCCTGAACTCAGTGACATACACTGACATTCAGGTGCCATAGGCTGGATCATTATGCTCCTGGGATGCACTGAGACCTGGCAGCCTTGGAAAGTACTCTTTATTTACCTTTACATGTGTTAGAGACCCAGACAGTCATGGCCATTTTGGTTCATAGCCTCAGTGACTTGAAAGATGCATCCCAGCTCCCTCTAATGGTTGGTGAGCATCTTCTGAACCTCCTTTGAGTTTATGCTTCCTCTTGGCCTGAACTGCAATATCGTCACAGCACGGACATGTATGATCACAGGGTAAATATATGTGTTTGCTTTCTGAGTTGCCAGGTCCTGGAAGTGGTGTTTTTTCTCTTTTTTCTTTTTAAAAGAAAAAAGTGTTTTCTAGCTTTCTGTTTGTTAATTACAAGTACATATTTAAGAGACATTAAGCCTCTAGCTGTCTGAGAAGAACTTTTGAGAGGCTGAGTTTCTAATATCAACTTGGGGATGGGCAAAGAGAGCAGGTGGCTGCAGAAATGACTTAGAGACAAGCTCATCCTTGTTAAGTAGGAGCCCAGGATGGAATGTATCTATGTGTTCTAGACTTCTCTGAGGGTGGAAGGGAACAAGTAGATTTACAGAGGCTCTTTTTCTGTGCTGGTGAGTGCCAATATTTTAATTCCCATTCTGCCCGAAGTCAGTGGATTTGAGACCCCAGCTTTGTGGAATCAGACTCAGATCAGTGAGGAGAAAATGCTGAAAACAGAACTGCTTCAGCAAAAGAAAAAACTTACAAGAGTTGTGTTTAGAAATAGAAGAGATTTTTTTGGAAGGCTAAGCATTCTTTAGCATTCAGATTGAAACTGACCTGGAACATTGTAGAATTCCTGATCCCAGGATTCCCACACAAGGTTCCAGTAAATGAAGTCTTAAGGGCCTTCCCAAGCCTGAAAGTATGTGATTTTCTATTGTTTAGGTATTTAAGAAAAGTATTTCAAATCAGCAATCCCAGCTACTCTGGAGGCTGAGGAAGGGGAATTGCAAGTTTGAAATTGGGCAATTTAGTGAGACCCAGACTGAAAATAAATTTGTAGCCAGGCCTGGTGGCCCATACTTTTAATAAATAAATATATGTGTATTTATTTTGCACCAACCCTCCCAGCAGCTCAGGAGCCAGCAGGAAGATTGTGAGTTCCAAGCCAGCCTCAGCAACTTAGTGAGGTCCTAAGTAAGTTAATGAGACCCTATCTCAAAATAAAAAATAAAAAAAGGGATGTGGCTCAGTGGTTAAGTGGCCTGGGTTCAATCCCTGGTATCAGATAGATAGATAGATAGATAGATAGATAGATAGATAGATAGATAGATAGATTTGTAAAAAAGGGCAGCAGATGTAGCTCCATGATAGAGCACTTGCCTATATGTGTGAGGCCCTGGGTTCAATCTCCAGTATTGGGCGGGGGGAAGGATGTGTATTTATGTACATATATTTTATATATATATATATGCATATATACATATATTTATTTATATATCAGAAGTCTTAGTTCCCCCTTCATTTTCTCCTATGATGCCATATAGAAACTATATCATTTATGCTTGTTCTTAATCACCCACATCCAATCTCTCTTTCCCCACTTATTATGTATCTCTATGTGTATTTATTTTGCACTAAACCATGACTCTTCACCTGTCTCTCTGTTGGTAGTCAGCTATCCAGTAGCCAGTAATTTCAGCCTTTGTTATTAAAAGCCACAATTCGTTGTGTTAAATAACACTCTTGGCAGTGTCATCATTATGGCCTAGGCATTTCATAGCTTGTTTACATATTTTTGGTCATAGAAATACATATCTAGGGGGATTTGGAAGGAATTCTATGTTCTCTTTCCTCATCTTTGGTAAGAACTTGATCTTTATCTCTCCTTGTGCTTCTCTTCTTAAAAATCCCCTGGATTCTCAAAAAAAACAGAAGGTGATTTTATGGCTGCAAAGTCTGGGAAGTTCTAGGAAGAACCTGGAACTTTTTATTTATAGCTCCTTTTTGTAGCTTTTAGAAAGGAATGATTATACGTCTGATGTTAAAAGTTAATTTGTTTAGAAACCTATCTCCACTTTTTGAAATGAAGGAACTTGATTGTCATTGTTGCCGTTCCAAACATGAAACTTGGTGTTCTAAAGAATTTAGTATTTTGACAGCTCTTAAGTTGAGTTTATCCCTAGAAGAGACACTCCATCTTGTGTATACTCTAAATAGGATCTCATGTGTTGCTGAGTGACTGAATTGATGCTGGCAATCTGTGCACTTGATCATGTGAATTGAGAGATGCTAAGTTTGCATTAAAATGAAGTTCACATCCAATTCAGATCCTCTCTGCTCTTGAGGGTTTTGTTGGTAATATAAAACCCAGGGAAACAAGACCAGTGTTGTGCCGGGCAGTGTTGCTCTAAGTCAAAACTATGATAGTTCTACTAAATGGAATCCTTGTTTATAGGTATAATATAACCTTTACTCTTACACTTTGAGTGATTAGTCACTTGCTGGTTTAATTTATGACAGGATAAATACACTTTATCTACAGAAGCCTAAATATTAATGATCATGATTATATCTAGCTCTTACTTTTTCTATAATAAAATAGGAAAATTACATTTATCTCACTGTTTCAAATTTGTGTTTATAAATTGATTTCTATAAGTAACCTTTGCTTTTTTGTTTTCCCTATTCCGTAATATGTGGTGGTATTTAAAGACACTTTTCCACTGGAAGCAAGCATCATTTGTCAGAAAATTAAAACTTATGTGTTGGGTATTTTCATATTCAATGTATGAACAGATTTTTTAAAAAAGATTTTAGAAATAATTTAGTACTAAATGTAAGGCTCATTCACATCTTATTCAGGCAGAGATTCGAGATCAGTAAATATTAGATGAGAAGGCTGGCAGAAAATGCTTTGAATCTTAACGAATTGAGCCTGACATCTCTCCACCATGAACTACTTTTGCCTGCACAGTCCACTTACGCACTATGGACAAGGTGAAGATTCGAGGAGTTTTTTTGTAGGTATTGTCAGCGGACATGAGCAAATGCCTCTTCTCCCCTGCTATGGTTTGGATATGAGTTGTCCCTTAAAGTTGTCCTGTGTTAATACTGGAATATTCAGAGGTGAAATGATTGGATTGTGAGAGCTGCCCCCTAATCAGTACATCCTAGCTTAAATGGACTAACGGGGTGGTTAAGTGCACGCAGGTGGGGCATGGAGGGAGGAGGTGGGTTCATCACCCCTGTGGCCCCTTCTCCTCTCTCTGTCTGCCTCCTGGCTGCCGCAAGCCCAGCAGCTTTCCTCTGCCACGCCCTTCTACCATGATGTGCTGCTTCAACTTAGGCCCAAAGTAATGGATTCATCCCACCTTGGACTGAGCCTCTGGAACCAGGAGTCAAAGTAAACTTTCCCTCCTCTAAGTTGTTCTTATTGGGTATTTTGGTCACAGTAATGAAAAGCTGACTAACACATTTCCCTTAACTCACCCCCACCCCCTGGACCTCACGTTTTTCAGAAGCTATGCATCTGTCTATTCTGTAGCTATGAGCTGACTAAATCTACATCAGAAATGTAACTCCAGATTGCCCAGAGAATAGTAGAAAAGATGTTTCCCCTTCGTTTATCAGGAAGATGTCTGGAATGTTCTTCCCCCTGGACAACCACAAGGTTTGCTGCCTCTTCAACTCCCTCCCTCAGGTGGCTCCATCCCTGGGGCTTGGCTACTCTGTTGAAAACAGCAGCAGCATCCCCTTCCCCTAATGCAAGCTCAGTCTACCCTTCTCCCTGCTCTATCTGACTTACCATTAACATGGTGATTGTGTCTCATCCTACCAGAATGTAAACTCCACAAAAGCAGAGCTTTTAGGCATTTCTCTTCATGGTTAAGTTCCCCATGCCTGGAAGAGTCCTTGGCAAAGCATTCAGTAAATATTTTCAAATAATCTGGAGGCCCAGAAAAATGAACTACATGAATATGTTCCTCTCTGTGTCATTGTAAGTATAATTCTGTGACATCAAGCATTTTTCCTCAGTGTTTGGCTCATATAAATGAAGTCAGAAAGATTCCAATTTGAGTTTCTCATTCCTAAAGTGTATCTATTTTGTAGACTGACGCATAAAGCAGGTGCCTGGTTCTGTCCTTGGTCTGAGGGGAAATGACATTCTGTAACCAGCTAAAGAACACTAGGTTTTAGAGCATTGGTAATCAAATAGCATTCTGTGCATGTGTCTGTTGTCCTGTAGCTCCTAAAATACATAAATATATTTGTTTTTATTTTAAATGAAATGTATGTGTCAAATAGAAAATTTGGAAAATGTAGAACACTTAAAAGACAGTAGAAAATAATAAAAACTATCCATAACCAGAGGCTGGGAGTATAGCTCAGTGGTAGAGTGCTTGGTGCAGCCCTGGGTTCAATCTCTAGAACTGAAAAAAAAAAAAAATCCATAATGCAACTACTCCCTTATTCTATTTACTTATACACTTTGTTATATTATATTGACTTATACCAGACTGGGAATGTATTGCATACAAGTTTTGTAACATTTTAAAACTTAATAGTATATTTTGAAATTTCCTTATTGCTTCCATAATATTTCTGTGCTGTTTCCTCTTTTCTCTTATACAAACAATGCTTCAGTAAACATCCTGATGTAGCTAAACATGGATGGGTACCCATGATTACCTTCTTAGGTCAAGTTCTAGAACTTTGGATTAGTCAAAGGCTATTCGTCTGTAGCTATAGAGCAGGTTTTTTGGTTTGTTTTGCTTTTCTTTTTTTTTAATAGCCTATTAGTGAAGTGTCTGGATGAATGCTCACTGACTGGCCTGGTACTCCTTTGGAGAAGAATGTCTGTCAGTTACTGGTGGTGGCAACTCTCCTGTTGCCACTGGGTCCTGTCTCAGCTTTTCAGCATCATTTTGTCACCAGCTAGACGAGTTTGGCAGTTGAGCCAAGACACACAAGGTGGGGACTCAGAATTGAAGAGGCCCCTGTGATAGATCCACCAGCCCTATGACTGGTGAAACTTTGTTCTTCCCTTATGCTTGTGTCTGGGGTATAATGAATATAGATCGAAACAGCAGTTGGGAAACTCAGTTGCAGCTGTTGTTTTACACAGCTTTTTCTCTGCTGTTACTAAAAGACCTGGCGAGAACAATTTTAGGAGAGGAAAAGTTTATTTGAGGGTTCATGGATTCAGAAGTCTCAGTTCATAGACAATTGGCTCCATTCCTTGGAGCTCAAGGTGAGGCAGAACATCAAGGTGGAAGAGTGTGGCAGAAGGAAATGGCTCTAATGATGATCAGGTAACGGAGAGAGACTCCAATCACAGGATACAAAATATATACCACAGCCGGGCGCAGTGGCGCATGCCAATAATCCCAGCAGCTCTGGAGGCTGAGGCAGGAGGATCGCGAGTTCAAAGCCAGCTTCAGCAAAAGTGAGGTGCCAGGCAACTCGGTGAGACCTTGTCTCCAAAATACAAAATAGGGCTGGGGATGTGTTTCAGTGGTCAAGTGCCCCTGAGTTCAATCCCTGGTACAAAAAAACAAAAAAACTAAACAAACCAAACCAAAAAAACACACACACACTCACACCCCAAAGGCATACAGCTAATGACCCACCTCCTCTAGCTATACCCTACCTGTCTTCAGTTACCACTCAGTTAATCCCATCAGGGGATTGACTCACTGATTGGGTTAAGATTCTCATAACCCCAGTCATTTGTCCTCTAAACCTTCTTGCATTGTCTCACACATGAGCTTCTGGGGGACACCTCACATCCGCCATAACAGCCATGGATCTATCTCAGATTGGCCTCACTGTTGGCAAGTGACTTCCGCATTCTGGGTTCATTTTCTTTCATTTGAAAATAAGAGCAGCAGACTCTTGGAGTTGGGTCTTGGTTTAGATCAGAGATTCTCCATCTGATTGCACTTTGAAATCAGCTGGGGAGTTTAAAACTTAGGGCTGTGCACGTCACACCTGCAGAGTCTAATGTAATCAGTCTGTCAAGGGGAGGGACTTCCCAGACACTTCTAATTTGCATCTGGGATTGACAGCCGCTACACTAGATGGATTGAAAGGCCCCTCTAGTTCTTTTTCGTCATTGTTGTTACTCAGTATTTTTTTATTTACTCAAAAATTTTGTAACAGAGAATGAAGTCATGCAGTTCAATCTTCCTCCTCAGTCCCCATCTCATCCCACACCACCTCATATGGCATCTGCCTCTTCTTTCTTATTAATATACCTTGAATGGTATATTTATTAATTTTGATTTTTTAATAGATACATAAAATTGTAGACATAGATGGGATACCATGTGATGTTTTGATACGTGTATACTTTGTAATGTTTAAATCAGGTTACTCATATGGATCTCATCAAACATCTATTATATCTTCATGGTAAAAACTTTCAAAATCCTTTCTATTAGCTATTTGAAAGAGTCCATGATTCTCTGTAATCAGACAGAGCACACCAGGGCTTCTCACTCCTGACTTTAAATTAGTACATATTATTCCATCTCTCCCCATTTCTCCCTCCCTCTCACTCTCCATCAAGTTCTTCTATCACATGGTTCTTTGTTAATTATTTAGAGAATTAGGGTTTTTTCCTTTGAAAATATCAAAGTCTTCCAGGGAGGAAAAAAAAAGTAACACTTTAAAAAACTTTTTCCAAGGACTGTAATGATAAAAGACCTGAGGGTACGAGTGGCATTGCTTTAACCATCAATGAGAGATTCATTATACCTGGATCCAGGGGGACCAGCAAGAAGACAAACAAGTGGAAACACAGCCAGGTATGGGAAAGGGTGCAAATCCCCATGACACCATCAGAAGGGTACAAAATTAATGCAAAATGACTTGACATTTTATTTAAATCGAGGGATATTTCATTTATATGATGTTTATTATTTTGATTGTAGTCTTTCAATATTAAGAGGTCACCCTGGGTTATTTGTAGCAAGTAGGAAGACCTCCTGTTTCACTCATTATGGTGGCTGGAGGTAGAAATTTGAAGTCATTCAGCTGCCAAAGGTGTGTTTTCACCATTCTAGGAAGTGAAGAGCCACCAATAACTGCAAGTCTTGCTGGGCAGAGAGTGTCTAGAAACTCGGGAAGCAAGTGTTTAACCCAAGCCCTGAAGTTCTCACCTGTGAACTAAGCCTGATGTTATCCATCAGAGCTGTTGGAACTGTTATACTATATAATGCAGTAAAGGGGCAACTCTGAGCATTTAATTAATCCAGACCATGATTACTGTCCAAAGAAATGTATTCTGAATCTGATCACATTCTACCACGGATGTCACCACCAGCTGAGTCTGGGCTATCAAGATCTCTTGCCTGGACTGCTTCTGTCACCTTCAACTAATGTCAGCTTCCATTCCTATGCCTGTCATCTGTTCCCAGCCAGCAGACAATGGACTTTTAAAAGTATACACTAAAAACAGTCACTCCCTTGCTCAAATCTTCTAGAGACTTCTCATCCTCTGTGAAACCAAGTCAGAGATCTTGCCCTTGCCCCCAGATTTTGTCTCTGCCACCTGTCCAGCTTCTTTTCCTCTAACACTTCTTTCACCAACTCCTCTCCAGCTCCTCTTACCTTCTTGTTGGTCCTTAAACACTCCAAGCTTGGTCCCACCTCAAGGTATTTGTAAACCCTTTGCCCCAGATTTTTAGGAAAGGGAATTATTCAAACATCTCTTCATGCGCTGAAATATTTGAGATTGACTCCCAAATAAGAATGTCTAGCAGCCTTGTATCTCTTTCCCTCATATTTAACCAACTAATTAACTTTTAAATTTAGCTTGTTATTTTCTCACAGTATATCTTCTAGCAAAATACAGTTTGGCAGCATTAGAGAATCATGGGGTTTATTGCTCAGGTGAGCAGGAAAAAAGCCTCAGTTTTTGCAGATTCTTTCCAAGTTATCCCTTCATGTTCCCTACTTTGCTCAGTTTCAGTCTGCTCCTCATTCTCTATTTATCCTTATTTTTCTTTTCACAGCTTGGAATTACATTTCATTCATTATTTACTCTGTTATGCTCTGTCTCTCCTATGAAAATATAAACTCCATGCAAATAAAGGTAAAATTATCTTGTTAGCAACTGTTTTCCTAGGGCCTGGTAGGGAAAGGCATCCAGTAAGTACCTACTGAAAATATGAATGAATGACAGACTATGTGCTGTCCATAATTCTCAGGGGCACGGCTCACTTAAAGGATGAAATAATGACTTATGGCTTTATATTATATGTGTTTTGTTTGCCTTATAGTGAAAGCAAGATTGAATTTGAATGATTGAAAACTTGGGTTTATGTCTTGTACTTAGCGGAGCTGTTCTTTTTCTTTCTTTTTTTTGGTACCAGGGATCGAACTCAGAGGTACTTGACCACTGAACCACATCCCCGGCCCTATTTTGTGTTTTATGTAGAGACAGGGTCTCACTGAGTTGCTTAGCACCTTGCTGTTGCTGAGGCTGGCTTTGAACTTGCTCTTCTCCTGTCTCAGTCTCCCTAAGGGCTGAGATTGCAGGCATGCACCACTGTGCCCAGCAGCAGAACTGTTCTTACTGGGACTATGCTAAGGAACTCATCTATTCTCTAACCTGGATTTAACTTCTGATAAGATAGCTCTTGTTCCACCCTTTCCATCTGCTGACAGTAGAGAACTGGGGAAGGATGGTTCTCTGGGCCCTTTATCTTTTGGCTTCCCTTTGGGATGGTGGGAGGCCTGGTGCAGGAAGCCTGCCCTTATTTTCAGAGGTCTCCTATTTCATGTGGTGTTTCTGAAGAGACTTGGAAGCCTGCTTCCTAGCCTGCAAGCAAGTGCTTCTCTGTTCCAAGGAGCTTTGCTCTGGAAGTCTGCAAGGGGACTCTTTTATAGATAATGGAATAGAAATGTCCTTCAGAGTCAGCTGTTATCAAACACAGAAGGAAATGTGAAAAAGCATAGTTGGGTATAGTGCCTCCTGGTTGAGTTTCCTGCCATGTGGGCATCTGGTAGACCTGATGCCTCAAGGGACCATAGATGTTCCCAGAAGGAGCTCTTATAGGTGGATGGTAAACACTGCCTGTATGTGTGTGTGTGAATCTGTCACTATATATAAACATTGCTTCATTCCAGAAGAATTTCAAGACAGCGGGACAGGAAAGAGGATGTCAGGATTCTTCGAGATGAAGGAAATAGCAAATGACAAATGACCAGCAAGATATGTCAGGTTGTGACCTTTTGGGCAATGTGAAAACTACAAAGGAAAGCTGAAGTTTTCTGCTTAAATCAGAATAAGAAAAGGGGCAAGAGTGAAAGCAATTTTTGGTTTTGGTTGTTAAAGTCACTGACGTTCTAGAATGACTTTAATCTGTGTATTTGCATTTCTCTATGTTTAGCTCTGTAAAAGTGTATACACGGATGGCTTGAAGCAATGAAGGGATATCCTTGTCATTTAATTGTTCATTTCTGTAGATGATGTCATATATGGCATCTTTACTTTGATCTTCCCTTTCATAAATACACTTCTTATGGGAAACTTTTCTATCTTACTGGCTTTGATTCTCCTGATGTCTGTCACCCCTGCTAGACTGCCAGCTTCCTGGATGGAGATGTGCACCCTGCCCCTGTACACTGATAACTAGCATGGGTTTCTTGAATGAGTCCCCATCTGTGGTGATATTAGTTAATTGTTCTGATTAATTGCAACCTGTCTTGATGCCCTTCACCTGGTGAGAGTCACCTGGCTTTCACACGGAGTGCTGAAAGGAAGTCATCAACATCTGTGAGGCCCCACTGGCAACAGGAGGCCTATGGAGGAAAGGCAGATGTCTTCCCGAGGCTCTGCTCAGAGAAGGCACCAAGTGAGGCTGATCCCAATCCAGGTTTTACAGATTAAAAGGCCACCAGTATTTTTCATCTTCTTGACCTTTGTAACTCTCTTGCAGATCTCTCTACCCAATTCAAACTCAGTCCTTTAAATTAGAAAGGCTTCTTTTTAGTATAACTAAATGATTCTTATAATTTGGCTTCCTACCATCTGAGTAAGCTAATCAACTTTCTTCTGTTGAGATGCTATATTAAGTAATAGTTTATTACTCATAAAAAGCCTTTTGTGTTTAAGTTTATTAACTTAGTCATAGTGTGAAAAATGCACTATATTATAAGTAAGAGAAAAAAAGGCCATTTTCTTTAGTGAAGCTAGTTACAATTCATTTTGAACCATAGCATAACCATGAGCCTGCTCCACATTTTTATGTTTGGTCTTTAGAAAGTTGGCACATAATTACTACAGTACAGTTTGTGAATTCCAGAATAAGTGGTATTTTGGTATTAAAGTGAAATTTGTGAGTAGGTTCAGATATTGGAACAGTGCATACTGTCACTGTTAGGTTAAAGCAAGTGCGGTTCATTGACTCATGCAAATATATTCTGCTGTTTTTCCTGTTTGCAATTTATCACACTTCACTAACACAATTTAAGAAAGCAGGAAAACACACAGCTCACGCTTTGAACCTTGATTGAGGGTAACTGAAATGGGGCATCACTTTGTAAAGGAATGATAGCCCAGAAATAAGCTGTGACCTTGCCTGGGTGGTTTGGTGACCACCAGAAATGTGTTGTCAGGCAGAAAAGTGGGGGCTTAGTGTCACTGAGCATTCATGGTATTGACTTGGGCTTCTGGGTAAGCATCAGTCCCAAATTCTATCCATCTTTTCCAAAACATAGGGATTTTGGTACAGTGGACATGTCCCCTTCTGCAGGTAGAAAGGAGTTTAAATAAGATACTATCCCAACACCATGTCACCCATCCATGTCGAATTTACTGTTACTTAAAATGTTCCAGACTGAGAAGAACCCATGATACAAGGAACCTAGGATAATCCAAAAGATGATCCAAGGAACCTATGATCATCCATCAGTTGCCATGGTCATAGACCAGCAGGGATCAAATGCGGGTGGGTGTGACATAGTCCTCTGCATGTTCCAATGACTGTTGTCAAAGCAAGTCTCTGATTTTTAAATTCATGCCATGCCTCAGCATTGATGAGCTGAGCACCATATAGCAGCCCTGGCACTAGGGACCAGCACCTGTGTATCTCTGACAAAGGATTCATGTGAGATGGCCAGGGGGAGCCTGTCTGTCAGCAGCCTCTCCTGGAAGGGCAGATGGGCCATTCTAACAGCCATGAAGCTTTGCTTCTTACATACTTTACCTTGCCTTCCCTTGGGAGACCTCACCGCTGAGGAAAGTTCTCTCTCTCTTTTTTTTTAAAATAAGCTAAGGCATCCTTTCTATAAATTACAGCTTCCAGTTCTGAGCTTATGTATCAAATTCATAACCTTACTCAGAGGAACTGGGCGAGTCTTGTTGGACTGAATGCATATTAGCCAGAGGTGATGCTCATTCTGAACACATGGGCTCCAGGCACTGCATGCTGTGTTTCCATAATGCTCATTTCACAAACTTGCCCAAAGTCACAGATGGATAAAAGAAAAACTGGGACTGGAATCCAAAGCCATATAAATTTCAACTATATCATTAAGTGTGTAGAGTTTTTAAAAATTTAGTTACTACTAATTTGTGTTTCAATGTTTGGGTTTTTTTTTTTTTTTTTTTTTTTTTGAGGAGAAAAAAACTCCTTAAAGCTAATAAGCTCAGTAGAAATATTGTTTCCCACAAAAATTAGGTAACTTAATAATTTGTTGATATTAGATTTATTGTATATTTGCAAGCACTTTTTTTTTTCTTTTTTGGTATGTGGGATTGAACCCAGGAATGCTTATCCACTGAACAACATCTCCGTCCCTTTTTATATTTTCTTATTTTGAGACAGAGTCTTGCTAAGTTGCTTAGGGCCTTGCTAAGTTGCAGAGGCTGGCTTTGAATTTGGGATCTTCCTGCCTCAGCCTCCCAAGTTGCTGGGATTACAGGTGTGCGCCACCGCACCAGGCTTTGCAGTTCTCTTTTTTGCACAAGAAACTCCTTATTGAATTATAAGGTATGAATTCTTATGGTCTTAATTATTGCATAAGTCAAACTTTGCCCTCTATGGGTATGATAATGCATTTGATATATTATAGTCCTTGTCTGTACATTTTGATTTAAAGAATAGTTACAGTTTTCATAGAATTATTTATTCCCATTCATCGAAAATGATGATGTTGTTAGAGAATGGAGTCAAGCTAACACCTGCTAATGCTGCTAAAATAAAAGGATCTGTGCAAATTTATACCACTAAGTGTTAATTTTGGTTTTATAAATAAATTCTTCTCTTTACATTTCTTCTGTGATTTTCTTAAATTTGTAGATTACTGTTAACACATGCAAACCAATATTGAATTCCATTTTTCTGAAAAATATTATTTCAAGGTCAAAATAAAATAGTGACACAATTACTGTCATTCAGAGAATTAAGAAATAAGTGTGTATATATGTATATAAAGGAGTTAAAATTCTGAATTTTAATTCAGCTTGGATAATGGCTGATTCATGTAACCCCAGAACAGTTTTACTTGCTCATTAAATTGCTGCAAACTTGATTTTAAATAAGATTCTCTTTAATTGCATTTGTGATTCCTCATACTCAGTAATTTGTCTATTTTTAGTGTTCCCTCTCATTGCTTATTTTATAAATTCTAGCACTTCTACTTATAACAATTTTTGTTAGAAAGCATTAATATTCCTTAAATTTTTTCCCCCTTTGAATACATCTGTGCCTTATCCACAGATTTCCTCAGTTGCAGTGGTCAGAAAGCCCCTTGTAATATAAAGGTCAAAGGGTTTATAATTTTTTTTCCTGTCTGTAGCACCAAAATTTCCCATGTATTAGTTCTAGTATTTTAAAATTCATCACAAAATAAATGGACTTTTACTAATGGGAAAGATCTTAGACATCATCATGCTTAACTACTTTATTTTATTAAGTAGCAAGTATGAATTAATCCTTTTATTCTCCCAAGGAGAAGCACAAAGCCCCCAGATTTATCGTCTTGCTGAAGACCACACAGGATAGGAAAGAGGTACAGTTGGAGGAAAACTCACTAAGATGTTGCCTATGAAAAGTTTCGAGACCACTCCTGTGGCTCAGTGTTTTTACCCTCTGCACCATTGACATTTTCTGCCTGATGATCCCTTGCCCCATACATTGTAGATTTTGTGAAAGCTGGTGGTATCCAGTTACTTTTCGATTGTAGAAATTACTAATTAGCTTCTCACCCGTTTTTGGGGGGGTACCAGGGATTGAACCCCCAGGGGTGCTTTACTACTGAGCCACATCCCCAGCCCTTTTTATTTTCTGTTTTGAGACAGGGTCTCACCAGGTTACTAAGGGTCTTGCTAAATTGCTGAGGCTGGCCTTGAACTTGCAATCCCTGCTTCAGCCTCCCAAGTTGTGGAGATTACAGGCATGGGCCACCATGACGGGCTAGCTCTTCAGTTTATTGGGCTCAAGGTATCCAGATAATGAGCAGCATGGGAGTGATCAAATGCCTCAAGAGGAATTACATGCAAAATGTTCTTTCTACTCTTCGGTTCTCTTCTATTCTAGTCCTTTGTCTCAGGTTCTGGCGACTTTGGTAGGCTTAACTCCAATATTTTACTCCTCAGCTCAGGAAGATGGTAGCAAGCCTCCTACTGCTGCTGTTTAGTTATTGTGTTTGGAGACCTGAATTAGCAAAGTGCCTGAGCCAAAATACAGCAGCAGGTGTATGGCTCACTGACAACAGTGGGGTTTTTTTCCAGGATTTTGGTCCCCTGAACATTCCTGTTGTCTTAGTTGCTCTTATAGTCTTAAATGCTATTTGATTTTTTAAAATTCAACTTCTATTGCTATTAATGGGAAAGCTCTTCTGATGTAAGATGCTCCATTAGAGAAGGATGAAGAAGTCAGCTTATTTGTTTTTTCTTTTCCAGCTGGGTTCCTAGAATTGCCCTAGGATCTGCCCCATGTAGTTCTGCCTTTAAGATGCATCTTAAATGCCACCTTTTCTGAAGATTTTCCTTATGATCCATCTAAACACAAACTCTTCCATAGCTGTTCTCTGATAGCCTTTTTGTTTGTATTTGTTTTTGAGCATTGATTGTATTTTACCATAAATCTTGTGTTCACAAACACTGTTCTTTGCCCATTAAATTAAAAATGACGCAGGGGAGAATAATTCCATATTCCTTGATTCCTTTCAATCACCTAATACAAACAACAGGATTCTCAGAATATGCTCATAGAATTCAAATGATGCAGAATCTTAGCTGTATATGTAGAACAGGTTGTAGGTTTCTTATCAAGTTTGGAACTGAAATTTCTACCATACAAAATATTGGTGCCATGGCAACAGAGATCATAGTAATGTTACTGTACTATCTGGAAATAAATTGGGTTGGGGGTAAAGAGCAAAACAACCCTAATCAGTTACTGATTTCTTCTTAATTTTTTTCATGAAAGTATCATCACTGTAATTCAGCCACTATTATGTATCTCATTGTGCCATGAGCTTTTACATAGATTATCTCACTTTATCATCTTAGAAACAAGGAGTTAGGGTTGTTATTCTAACTTTAAGCAATATGCTGAAATTTGCATGCTTAGTTTATTGGAGGAATTGGGACTCAAGCCCCAGACTCAGCTCCAGAGCCTGAGCTACAGTGCTTAAGGGTGTAAATCATAGGATGGAACCCTGTCTTCAGGCTGCTATTAACTATTAAAAAGAAGACAAGTCAATAAAGTCCTTTCCACTATTTATTTAGTTTGTATGTCAGTCCACAGAATCTTGGGGCTATCTCAATATATAGAGCCTGGTTTAGCTTTCAAATGGAAATAAATACGGTACTTGTCAAATTTCATTGAGATGCTACTAGTTTTAGGATGTAACAATGTTGTATGTATGTAGAAAAATGATATCATCACTTTGACATGCCTTGTATTGGTGAGAAACATCCTGATTTCAGAGATACTTAAATTATTTGTTAAAAATGTTTTATTTGTTCTTTTCAGTTATACATGACGGTAGAATGTATTTTGACATATTATACATACATGGAGTATAAATTCTCATTCTTGTGGTTGTACATGGTGTGGAGTTATACTCGTCGTGTATTCATAATGAACATAGGAAAGTAATATCTGATTCATTCTACTGTCTTGCTAAAATGAATTTTTAAAAATCTTCTTAGAATTGATAAAATATAATTTGTCCTTCGTTCTGGGATTGTTTTGAGATTGTGTATGTAAAGCACTTACTATAGAACCTGGGACATAGAAAGTGCTAAATAAATTATTATTAAATATAGAACTACAAGATATTGATAAAGCATTGATACGTAATCTAAGAAGTCCTGTGTAACTGAGAGTGTAGAGAAATGGAACTCACTGAAATAGAATACAATACTAAACTGGAAGATTTTTCAACAGGTCAATGAAAAGCATGCTGATAACAAGTAGATTATGTGAGAATTAACCCTTCCAGTTGGAAGAGCTGTGAAGAGGGTGGTGTCCCCCTCTAGTTGTGTTCAAGTGTGCACATCTAGGTGTGAAGCAGTCAAGGGTACTGCAGAGATGTGGATTGTGTTTGGAGACAGTGCGTGCACACAATTCCTCCCTGAATAATACACAAAGGACTTGGGAACTGCAGAGTGTCACTGTGAGATGATCAGTGGGAAGAGGGAACTGGAGTCAGTTCATACAAAGGGAACCCTGTGGGTTGTAACAGAAATTTTAATGCATACCCTGAGATTTGTCAGACAACTAGAATATCTGAAAGAACAGAACTGGCAAATTCTTTACCTTCACCTCCACAAAACATTCTGATTTAACAAGATAAATAAATATGTATCCCATTTGAATGGTTGAAATATTAGCTCATTCAAAGGGTAAGATCTTCTATAGCTTTCCATGTGGAAAGGAAGGTAATATACTATGTACATAAAATCCATTCTCTAGAGCCTTATGGCAGGGGAGAATTCTTAGTAGATGACAGAGCAGACCTTATAACTATATGCATGTGTCATTATGGTCACCTGAGCACCTTTATGTACTGAAGGAAAGGAAATTTATCACTTATCAAGAATTAAGTGGGTCAAATCATTATTTAGATAGGTGGTGTGGTTAGAGCCAGACTAGGCTCAGACTATCAGCCACAAATCCTGACCATGCTTCATAATACATGGAACAAGTCAACCATCCTTCCTGCTTCAGTTTCTTGGTATGTAAAATGCAAATAATAAATATAATAGGACTTATTTCCATGGGGTTATTGTGAGAAGTAATTGTATGATCAATACAATATCTGTTCTTTTTTTTTGTTTTTATTCTTTTTAGAGATACATGACAGTAGAGTGTATTTTGACATATTATACATACATGGAATATAACTTCCCATTCTTGTGGTTGTACATGATGTGGAGTTATGCTGGTTGTGTATTCATACGTGAATATAGGATAGTTGTGTCCGATTCATTCTACTGTCTTTCCTTTTCCCATCGCCCTCCCTTCCCCTCATTCCCCTTTGTCTAATCCAATGAACTTCTCTTCTTCCCTCCCTCCCTTATTGTGTGTTAGCATCCACATATCATAGAGTATTCTTATTGTGATTTTTATGCTCAGTTCAGTCATTGGCCTTATAATCTCTTAACCTTTAATCTATTTTAGGTAAAAGAATAAATAGTAAAAAAGCTCATGTTCTGGGATGACACTTAAGTAGCAGTCTGTATTCAACAGAGAATCCTCTAGTTGGTTTCCTTTGGCTCTTGTGGTAGCATTTCACATTTGGAAATGCTACCAAATGAAGCATTCTCATCTTCCAGATGAAGAAGTGGAAACTCACAGTGTGTTTCTTAGCTTTGCTAAATTGACAAGGATTCAAACTCACTATCTCTCACTCTTGATTCAGAAGGGTCATTCTGTGCACATCTTTACATAGTGGCAATTATTTGAGCATCTATTTGTTGATAGGTGCGTGAAATCTTAACTCTACAGAGAGTGAGCCTGACACCACTTTTTTCCTAAAGGAAGTTGCCCTCTAACAGGGAAGAGAAGCCACTGACCAGAAGAGTATAGTAGGTGTGTGGCATTATTAGTGAGAACAACCGTGCTTGTTTCAGTGGCCTTGAGATTTGAGGGAGCCTTTACAGACACGATGACATTTGAAAATAAGACAAGTTGTGAGAGAAGTCGAAGAAAGGCATACTCTGGGCAAAATTTGATTATTGAAGGACATTGAGAGGGACAGAGTGACAAGTTAGTGGGTTATGTGGTGAGGTGGGACTAAAAAATTGGTGGAGCTGGGAAAGTGTGAGGAGGCTGGACATTTTCCTCTAGGCGACAGGAACCAGCGGAGGTGTTTAGGCAAGCATGTTCACAGTTGTTTTGGAAAACAGTTGTAGCAGGTGTACTGAAGAGGGTGCCTAGAGAACACTGGAATTAGGGAATACTCATCAGGTGTCTGATAATAATAGTCGACAGACTTCAGAAATAATTTCTAGGAATCCGTACTTAAATATGAGAGTGGACAGCACAAATAGTGGGCGTTTTTTGAATGGGTGAATGATAAAAGATGACCTTGTGAAAATGGGATCCAAGCAAATAGAAATTTGGAAGGAAGATGTAGATTCATTGCTGGGCATTTGAAATTGTAGTTCTGGGCTGCACACAGGAATGTTGGCCCTGACATTGAAACTGTGAAGATGGATAGGGCCAGTCCAGGAGAAGGTGCAACCTGAGGAAGGAGATCTGGGGGAGGAAATGGCATTTGGGGAATGGCAGCAGAAATGAACTTTTCAGAGGAGAGCTGAAATTATGGAAACCGAGGAATGAGAGAATTCTGTGGACAAGGTGCATTATAGTGCCCAGTGCTGCCGAGTGGTCAAGAGGCTGAGGCTGTCAGACTTGACATGTAATAATGTAGAGTCAAGAGTTGCTTAATGATGGGGATACACTATGAGAAATGTGTCACTAGATGATTCCATCATGGTGCAAACATCACTGAGTGTACTTACTCACATCTTGATGGGAGGGCCTGCTATACACCTGGGCCTCACTACAGCCTGTTGTTCTTGGGCCCTGAGCCTGAACAGCATGTTACTGTTCTGAATATGGAGGCAGGTGTAACACAATACACATGTATTTCTGTATCTTAATATGTCTAAACATCAAAAAGGTACTAAAAATAAGATGTGAAAGATAAAAAACCTGGTACCCCTCCATGGGGCACTTAGCATGAATGGTGTGCAGAAGTAGAAGTTGCTCTGGGTGAATCAGGAGTGGGTGGCACATGAATGTGAGGGCTCAGGATATGACTGCACACTGCTGGGGACTTTGTAAACACTGTACATGGAGACTGTGCAAAAGTCATAAAATTATTTATTCCATAATAAATTAACCATAGCTTACTGTACCTTTTTTACTTTATTAGCTAAGTTTTTAAAACTTTTTGACCCTTGCAAAAAACATAGCCTAAAATATAAATACATGGAACAGCTACTGAAATATGTTTTAGTTCTTTATATCTTTTCTCAGTAGGTCCTTTTATGTTTATTTTTTGTTAACTTTTAAAACTTTTTTGTTAAAAACTAAAACATAGACACACCTAAGCCTAGGCCTAGACAGGGTCAGGATCACCAACATTACTGTCTTGTCCCACTGGAGGGTCTTTGGGGCATTAACACATATGGAGATGTCACTTCCTATGATAACAGTACTCTCTTCTGAAATCCCTCCTGAAGGAACTGCCTGTGGCTGTTTTAACAGTTAACATATATACTTATGTGTGCATGTATGTATACATATATATATATACACACATATATATTTATGTTGAACTCTGATGATTAAAAGGATAGTGCAGTAAATACATAAACCTGCAATATACTCATTTATCATTATCGAGTTATGTACTGTACAAAACTATATGTGCCATGGCTTTGTACGACTGGCAATACAGTATTGTGTTTATGTGAGCATCACCACAAGCCAGTGGGGAATGTGTTACATTGCAATGGCTGTGACGTCACTAAGCAACAGGGATTCTTTTGGCTCCATTATGATCTTATGGGACCACTGTCATATATGGGGTCTGACACTGGCCAAAATGTTGCTATTTGGTACATGACTGTACTTGGAATAATTAATGGTAAAAGCCCCATCCATTTATCACACTTGCCCTTCATTTGGAAGTACTCAGTAGCTTTGTCTAAGGGCAAATAATAAAGTGAGTTAAATAGACCAATCTGGAGAAATCCTTTAATTCATAAAACCTTCACCACAGGCTTATGGCTGCTTATCTGTGGGTATGGATTTGGTGCCATCATTGCTAATTCTGACAGGTAGCTCTTTACAAAGAATTTTAGGAATGGCTGGTTGTATGGAATATATAGAACTCCAACCTTCGAAATCTAACTTAAATTAATAGGCATATAGGATTGAGATGATGAAAACGAGGACAGAGCCTCATATTAACATTTGGATGCCACATCAAATCATGGTGAGGATAAACAATGTCTGGAGGCTACAAGTAGGATGTAAGAGGTAGGGGTATGCGTAAGAGGAGGAGACTGACAGACAGACACAGCCCCGAGATGGCGCTACAAGTGCCTCGATGTCTCTTTAGGCCTCACTAGAATGATTTCAACTTAGACATCCTTTCCAAACTTACAAAGATATAAACCTCTGCTTCAGAATCTCCATTTTTTTGAATGATCATCTTTGTTGGTATCATTGCAAATACTGGCCTGGCAGTTAACATTATTTTGGGGAAAAGGAAAATTGACAATTTGGGCTCTTTTTCTGACTGCAACTAATTTGGACTTGGAACATTGAAAGGAATTGTCAGTTGCGATTGCCACACAGGAGGTCATTTGTTAAAGGCTTCAGAGAAGGGGGAGCAATATTTTGCACATCTGTAGGTAGAAAGATATTTAAAGGTGAAACTTAGGCATTACAGCCTTACACTCTTTCTCTTAACACTTTTCTTTCCTAAAGAAGGCAAATATGTCACAGCTCTTCTGCTGCCAGTTGCTACTCAGCTCTGACTTCCATAAGCATTACTGAGCATGATTCAAAAATGGATAAAAGACACAGGTTTCTACACTAAGAATTTTGCCAAATGCCGTTGTCTGAGCAGGTGGGAAGATGCTCTGGAGGTTCTTCTTGGTACCCATGTCATAGGAGGAGCAGAAACCTTGGATCTTTGCTGCTGACCTCTGACCTGCGTCACAGACATCACAAGACTCCTTTCTTGTTGCTCCCACAGCCACTGCAGAATATTCTCCACTGGACTTGGGGTGGAGCCAATTAGGTGGTGTGCACAAACCGAGGAAACATCACCTTTACTCCCTCCCTGTGGGCCCCCAAACCTTGTTCCCCCTTGCTTGTCCTTGCAGTCCCTGATTAGAGCACACCATCTCCAGGAAACACTTCTGCAGTACAACCCGGTTTAATGTGGGTGTACTCAAAATTGAACTAAAACTGACAGCTTTCCTTCCCACAGTTTCATTGCTTTTTCCTTTAATAAAAATTCAATGGCTGTTCCCAGACCTTTGTGTTTGGAATTTTCTGTAAATAGAATAATCCTAAGACCCAAAGGGCCAGCACTTGATATCTCCAACTCACACATTAGAGTTCCTGAGATTACCTACAAATAGATCAGCTCAATTACATTTCCACCTGGGTCATTAGCCTTTTATAGTAGTAGTTTTTTTCTAACTGCAATTTGAGAAATAAATTCAGGAGGTTATATAACACTTTTTTTAAAAATAAAAGAAAATATTACAATTTGTTGCATGCAATACAGGTAGCTATTGTTTTGTGAAGCTTTGGTTTCATTACATACCCACATGCATGTGTATGAAGTCACAGTGGATTTAAAAACCATGGTCTTAAATGATAATATCCCAGCGATTCACTGTGGTGTTTTCTCTATTCTTTAAAAATGCCCAGAGTCACAAGCGCTGTGACCAAGAGTAACCTCCCTAGCTACCCAGTGGGTAGGAAGCAGGCTGATACCTGTTGCTGCCAGAATGTTTGCTAATAGAAGCTATTTTTAGCTTTTATTTTTATATCTTGTTCATTATTTCTATTTCTAGCACATAGGAGCTATGCTTGTAGCACAGGACTTGGCAATTAAGGAGGCTCTTCGCAGCTCAAAAGCTAGTCTTGGCTGTCCTAAGCCAGGAAGAGGGGCCACACTATGCTCTCAGTTGTGCAGGCTGAGGCTTTTATAGTTATTATTGGAGGCGGAGGTTGTGGGTTCACCTGGGAGAAGCGTCTCCCATGTGAGTTAGCATATAGGATGCATACTCTCTAGAACAAAATGAGAGCAATAGATGGAGCCTGCACAGTCCAGGGCTAAGCTATGCCTTTATGTCCAGACTCCAGTGCATGGTGAGACATAGGTATTGTCATCCATGTCTTCATTTTGAATGTGTCTGAGAAATGGAAGTAGATGAGGAAATAATACAGTGTGGCCACGAGAAGGAAAGATGTTGGAACCCATGACCACCCAGGCCACCCCAGGCTCCGTGTGACTCATTAGTGAAGAACCAACCTAGTACCACTATGTTGTCATTTTTCTTTTACTTATTTTGGTTATTTATGTTGCCCAAGACAACTGCTTAGTAGACCACACAGGGTTCATTCCATGGTTTGAGTTTAAATCTCAGCCAAAGCTACCCACATTCCTAAGTTACCAGGCCCTTCCTTGTAAAGTACCAGCAGGCCTCTGAGGCACACCCACTGGCTCACCTGTCTTTGCAGTCACTGCGCTTGTGCCCAGGAAAGCAGAGCCACCTGTACTGTGGTTTCTGGATGGGTTATTCTTGTCTGTGAACTCTTACATAGGAATTTTGCAACTACAGGGCAAATGTGATCTACTTCTGTTTTAGTATGAGAACAGCAAACCTGTGACTGCTCAGAAGCATCGCCCGGGAAGGTGGGAGGTGGCTGTTGGAGTGTTCATGCTAAAAGACGAAATGTTAATGGCATTTTGGAAAGGAAAGCAATCAATCCGGGAGCAATTATCAGGGAGCATTTATCCAATATATAGGTTGTTGCTTTTCTCTTTTATTCCTAATTTCCTTATTCTAGTTTTTTTGTAGAAGGGAGATCTAAGCAGCAAAAGTCTAATCATTAGTTTTTTCTTTTTGCTACCAGCATTGGTATAATGTGGTAGAGAAATGATTTGAAGAGAAGACAAAAGCGTGGTTTTATTTATATGCCTTATGAGGATGCACTTGAAAGTTGATCATAAATTTGTCTATTTCCCTAACATGCATCTTTGTGCAATATTCTCAACAGCTGAATCCCAGGTTATATATTGCTGAGGCTGAGTAAATGTCAAAAAGGGAAACGGTATAATGAGCGTATGTCCCTATACTGACTGTGTTATAAGGAATCAGTCTACAGAGTGAAGGTTTGAACATTCCCAGTGCCATTACTTATTTAATAGTAGATACATACTGTTACAATCTGATATATTTGGTATTATTGTCACTTTGGTGGGGAAAAGGGTATTGCTCCCTTCCATTAGTAAAAGGATTTCAGAATCCATTCCAGAATTCTGTCTCAGAGGAGAGATGCAAATCTCTCACCTTGTTCTTCCAAGAAAGAATTATAGGTTTAATTCTTTCTGGAAATTACTGCCTTTCCTAAAAAAATCTTGAAAGAACTTGAAGATGTTGATAAAGACTAGAACATAATTAGCACACTATGGAATCACATAAATAATATTTGGGTAAAGAAGTAAAATCCAGGTATCAGGAAGGCTTTACTAGTCCTAGGAGGTCTAGATTAGATTGATTTTGATCTTTATTCTATAAAAGCTTAAAATATTTAAGATTTTATTCTGGTACTGAGGACTGAACCCAGGGGTGCTCTACCACTGAGCTACATCCCCGGCCCTTTTTATGTTTTATTTGGGGACAGATTCTTGCTGAATTTCTGAATTTGGCCTTGAATTTATGATCTTCCTGCCACAGCCTCCCAAGTCACTAGGATTACAAGTGTGCATATTGACTCTTCTCTGAGATTTTTTGAGCTTCCCGAGGGTCTTATATTTTTGTTTATCATGAGACTTGGTTGATGTCCCTTACACTCCACGTTGATCCAAACCTAGTTAGGTTCCAGACGCAGGAATGTATACACTCCAGTACAAAGGCCCTGCTCACATACATGTGTATGCGTGCACGCGTTTTGTCCAGTTCTCGCATATGGAACTTTGCTGAAAACCATCACATAATGTTGGGCTCAATATTGCATTTAAGATACATCCTTGTTCTTAAAAGATTTTTTATTAAACTTTGGGAATGTGGATGGCACATCCTGCTCCCTCTCGTCATGACAGATCACTCTCCAGTATAACCCTCTGTTCAAACTGCCATCTCTAAGATTTTTTCCATCTGATTCCATGACATAGATCTCGCTCCTGAACTTAAAATAATCTCAACTGACCTTTCCACTTTCTCCTGGGGTTTCTCAATACACATCCCAGGACCCCCATTTCCTTCATTTTTGGTGGGAGGCACGTGGTTGGAGGACAGTTCCCATGAATTTGATCAGTAGTCACCATGGTCCCCCCTGGTCCTTACTGTGTGCAGCCTCAGCCTCCCATTCCTCTGGGCTCCTCTCTCTCCTCTGTCGTCTATAGCCACCAGCTACAGAATCATGCATCTGTCCTGCTCTGTCACAGAGCATTGTCCGCCCTTTTCTTGGAGGCTTTGGAAGCAGTAGGTGCTCTATTCTAAAGTTCTCTTCTTTCCTGCCCTAACCAAAGGCATTAGGCTCTTTTAGAATAATCTCAGTGGGAATTATTTATTTATTATTTAATTATTATTTATCTTGGGCAAGTAATTTATTTACCCTTCTGTTTTCAGCAATAATGAAAATGTGATCATACAAAAATCACATTGAAATTATAAATCATAAGTCTTCACATTCATTTCAATAGACCCGTATCAGAAGGTAATGAGATGGGACAGGAAACGTTCAGGAAAAGTTTTCCACTAGAGTTAGGTCATTCAGTATGGATTTTTAAAGGAAGCTAAAAGAGCTCCATGCTGGTGATTGTTTCAGACAACTGGTAAAATAATTAGATGTGCTGTTAAGACCATTCCGTATTGACAGAGGTGAGCGGGTCAAAAGTCCAATAAAACTTTTTGATGTTTCTAACCTTGATTTTCAAGTCCACCCAGTCCTTGTGCAATGAGGAAGGAAAACACAAGTCAAACTGCTCCCTGGTAATATGAGAGAGGTAGTGTAGCAAAATGTTTAGTAACTGTAGCTTCAGAGAAAGACACACCTGAGTTGATTATTGTTGCTTTTATTCCCAGGGCAGCAGTGAGGACTAGAGACTGAACATGTACCATGGCACCAGGATGTGGGTGTGGGGAAAGGCCTTAGAGGTTATGTGTGCCTGCTCCCATCTGAAAGATAAGGGAACTGAGACTCTGGAAGGTAAATGTATTTGTGGAAGGTCACATCTCTAATTAGTGGCACAGCCGCCATGAGGACCTGAGCCTTCTGACTCTTGTGCATAGTTCCTCCATGCTGGAGGTTGCATTACACCTTGGGCAGTTTCCTGGCGGGGCTTGTGTGTGCAAGGACAGCTGCTTAAAGCTGGAGGGTGTCAAGGCCTGGCCTGCAGGAAGCTCATGCTGCCTCTGCTGAGCACATGGTAACCACAAGCACTGGCCACCTGACACAAAGTCCATGCTTTCTGGAAGAACCTAGAACATTATTCACTGGGGGTGGGGGGACTATGATCGCAGATAGGAAATTGATTGCAGTATTCCGGTGACTTAGTATTTAGAGTATATGCTAATGCTAATGTGACTTAGTATTTAGAGTATATACTAATGCTAATTGGAGTTATTTCTAGTTGTGATACATTTATATGTACATGATTTTTCTCCCTATCTATGAGGGATTTTTGTGAAGGATGAAGTTATCTGAAAGAGACTGGTACAATTTGAGCAAATCTGAAGTTGCTTGGCAACTCTTACTGGTCGAATTTGTCTTTAAATGGCGAGAAAAAAAACTTAACAAAGCTAAAATGATGGAAAAACTGACAAAGACTTTTTTGTGGCATATATCAGAAAAGATTTGGCATTTTAAACTTATAAAGAACAACAAAAATCAGCAAGAAATTACAAATATCTCAATAGAAAATCACACAAAATTATCAACACAGATAGTTCATAAAAGGACCATAAATGATTCAAAAATAAAAGGGAAAAAAGTTTATCCTCATTATTAATCAAAGATATAATAATTAAAACATTGTATCACTTTTATATAAAATTGGCAAAGATGAAGAAAAAGGTACGAACCCAATAGTGGATGGAGCTAGGGACACTGGATTCTTTTTAATGAAATCTAAACTGCCATCAAGTTTAAGGCCCATCTCTATTTAACATATCTATCTGTCTGTTTGTCTATCTATTTATTGGTACCAGGGATTGAGCCCAAGAGCACTTAACCACTGAGACACATCCCCAGCCCTTTTTTTTTTCTTATTTGTTCTAATTAGGTATACATGACAACAGAATGTATTTTGATTCATTGTACACAAATGGAGCACAACTTTTCATTTCTCTGGTTGTACATGATGTAGAGTCACACATATGTGCAGTCATACAAGTACCTAGGACAATGATGTCCATCTCATTCCACTATCTTTCCTGCTCCCATGTCCCTTCTCCCTCCCGCCCCTTTGACCAAAGTTCCTCCATTCTTCCCATGCCCCATCCCCCATTATGGATCAGCATGCATTTATCAGAGAGAACATTCAGTCTTTGTTTTTTGGGGATTGGCTTACTTCGCTTAGCATGATATTCTCCAACTCCATTCTTTTACCTGCAAATGAAGAAATGTTCAACATCTCCAGTAATTAGGGAATTGCAAATCAAAACTACTCTTAAGATTTCATCTCACACCAGTCAGAATGGCAGCTGTCAAGAATACAAACAACAATAAGTGTTGGCAAGGATGTGAGGAAAAGGCACACTCATACATTGCTGGTGGGACTACAAATTGGTGCAGCCAATCTGGAAAGCAGTATGGAGATTCCTTAGAAAACTTGGAATGGAACCACCATTTGACCCAGCTACCCCACTCCTCAATCTATACCCAAAGGACTGAAAAACAGCATACTACAGGGCTGCAGCCACTTCAATGTTTATAGCAGCTCAATTTACAATATCTAAACTGTGGAACCAACCTAGATGCCCTTCAGTAGATGAATGGATAAAGAAACTGTGGTACATATACACAGTGGAATATTACCCAGCTCTTTTTATAATTTTTTTTTCTTTTGAGACAGGGTCTTACTAGATTGCTTACAGTCTCACTAAATTCCTGAGGCTGGCTTTCAACCTGAGATCCTCCTACCTTAGCCTCCTGAGCTGGTGGGATTACAGGCATGTATCCACCACACCCAGCTTTAACATTATTATAGAGAAAAAGAAAAGCCACCAACTAAACTGACATGATATTGTCTTATTACTTAAAACTTAAGTTATAATTGTAAGCTGTTCTTTATACTTATTTAGTTATAGACTTTAGTCATTGATCACTCCCAAATGTTTATATGTAGAAAATGTCCGCAAAGTAAATTGGTTAAAGTGGTATTTTTCTAAGGCCTTTTATGGAATATGGCATTCCTGAATCACTTTTCAACATGGGCATCGACATCCATGTATTTGCCCACCAAGCTTGCCACCTGTTCCCTTGAGAGCTTCGAGGATGCATGTCACATTGAGACCTCTGCTTAGGGTCTCCAGGAATTTTTTCCCAAGCCACTAACACCTATTCTGTGAGATGCTGACACTTCCTTGATCAAAATGTTTCCAGATAAAAGTCAGCAGTGAAAAGAAAGCAAAATAAAATAAAAAGAAAAAAGAAAGTCAGCAGTTATGATCCCTTCTGCAAATGGCTGCTGAGTAGTTTTCTGGCTGGAGCATTGCAGGGTGGCAGAGACAGCCATATCACAACTGCCACCTGGCCGACTGTGATTATAAAATGCTGTAGATTAAGAGGATTCTGACTTCCTAGATGCTAGCAGCAAAACGATGCAGGAGTGAAATGTGAAATTTGCTGTTATGGAAATATACGGTACATATGGAAATATGTGGTCTTCTTCCCATTGGACAGTAGGTACCCTAAAATCCTTTGTCATGTGCACACTTTTGGCCCCTAACGTAAGCCTCTAGGAGTTTATCCTCATGTGATTCTGGAGAATGAGGATCTTACCAAGATGTCTGTTGCTTTTAAAAGTCAAAACTTTGGAATAACCTCAAGATGCCTGTAGTCAGAGAGTTGGCTCAACATTCCTTTAGCATGCAGCCATTATGCCCAGGTTGGTCATCCCTCTCTCCCCAGAATGTGATGAACTTGAGGGAGGACGTCACGTCCACACATAAAAAGATGCCTGTGGTGTTAAGAGTAAAGGGTGGATGCTGAAACAACATGTAGCATCTTTACCAGTACTTATGTTCTAAATATTTTGAGTGTTTTTTTATTATATTTATAATTAGAATAAAAGAACAACGCTGTTTTCTTTTCCATGTGCTCAAGCCAGAAGCAGAGAGGGTATCAGGTATCTTGCCATCACATTTAGACCATTATGCACGATGTCTTCCACTAAATGAAAGGACAGGTTTAAGACCTCAGAAGCACAGGAAGAGCCCTTGTGGAGCAGATCAGGGAACACAATGTTAAGTATTTATTTGCTTAGCAACTTTTGAAAACCTAATATATCCTAAGCACTGTAATAGGTAGTCTGAACCTTTAGGACACTTAAAGAAGGTCAGGGAAAGGCATCAACATATGCCACAGTGGTACTGAAGGACAGAATTCATTCAAGTTTGAGACTCCAGGGAGACTTTCTGGAGGAGGCGGCATTTGAGTGAGAGCAAGACTAGGAAGGTGTCTGTTCAGCTCCTTAGCCCATTTATTGATTGGGTTGTTTGTTTTTTTGGTGTTAAGTTTTTGGAGTTCTTTATATATACTGGAGGTCAGTGCTCCATCTGATGTGCCTGTGGCAAAAATTTGCTCCCAGAATGTAGGCTTTCTGTTCACCTCATTGTTTCTTTTGCTGAGAAGACACTTTTTAGTTTCAATCCATCCCATTTATTGATTCTTCCTTTCGATCAACAAATATATGAAAAAAATGTTCAACATCTCTAGCAATTAGAGAAATAAAAATCAAAACTAAGATTTCATCTCATACCAGTCAGAATGGCAGTTATCAAGAAGACAAGCCACAATAAGTATTGGCGAGGTTGTGGGGGAAAAGGCACGCTCATACATTGCTGGTGGGACTGCAAATTAGTGCAACCTATCTGGAAAGCAGTATGGAGATTCCTTAGAAAACTTGGAATGGGACCACCATTTGACCCAGTTATCCCACTCCTTGGTCTATACCCAAAGAACTTAAAAACAGCCTAGTAAGAGAGAGGCAGCCACTTCAATGTTTCTAGCAGCACAATTCATAATAGCTAAACTGTGGAACAAACCTGGATGCCCTTCAGTAGATGAATGGATGAAAAAACTGTGGTATATATACCCAATGGAATATTACTCAGTATTAAAAGAGAATAAAATAATCGCATTTGCAGGTAAATGGATGGGGTTGGAGAATATCATGCTAAGCGAAGTAAGCCAATCCCAAAAAACCAAAGGCCGAATGTTCTCTCTGATAAGTGGATGCTGATCCATAATGCGGAGGGAGATGGGAGGAATGGAGAAATTTGGTCAAAGGTGGGGGAGAGGAGGGAGGGGACATGGGGACAGGAAAAATGGTGGAATGAGATGGACAACAATGCCCTAGGTTCATGTATGACTGCACATATGGTGTGACTCTATATTGTGTACAACCAGAGAAGTGAAAAGTTGTGCTCCATTCATGTACAATGAATGAAAATGCATTCTGCTGTCATGTAAACCTAATTAGAATAAATAAAACAAAAAAATTTTAAAAATAAAAATTTTTTAAAAAGACTAGGAAAGCATTGGGAATGCTATTAAACTGCCTGGAGAGTAAGAGAAATATATGTACACAAGCCCTACGTTTCTTAAGAAACATGTTATTCTTTTTAAAAGCTGAGTTTATGAAAGTATTGTGTGCACATGTATAAAAGGGCACAAATCATAAATGAACAGCTTGGTGGATTTTCAAAATTAGTGAAAACACCTAGATTAAGAAGCACTGCACTGGCTAAACTTAATAGTACCCCTTCAGCTAGCTTTCAGTTACAGATCCTTAAAGTGCTAACCACTGTCTCTGCTTCAAATTCCCTAGATTGGATTTGCCTGTTTTTCACACTGTATTTAAACAGAATCCTACAGAATGTGCTCTTCGTCATCTGGCATCTTTCACTCAACATTGTGTTTCTGAGTTTTGTCCGCTTGGCTGATGCAGCTTCGAACTTCACTTTGTTACAGACTTAACTTTCAAGGGCATAACAATGTAATAATCGGGGCTGGGATTGTAGCTCAGCGGTAGAGCGCGTGCCTCGCATGCGTGAGGCCCTGGGTTCGATCCTCAACACCACATACAAGGCAATAAAATAAAGATATTGTGTCCATCTACAATTAAAAAAAATATTAAAAAAAAACAATGTAATAATCATATTTGTTATGAAAACATCTACTTCAGATTGGCTCAGTGTTGGCATAGATGAAAGTTTGTGAAAAAATGGAAGGACAGCTAAGAGGAATTAATTTTTCTGAGCTGCAAAGCATGCAGAGGCACTCAACAAATGGTTGATCAGTCCCCAGGGAGTTCCTGGCACTGAACTAGGCTCTGGCAGTACTGAGATGCACACGAGAAGGTCCCTTGTTTGATGGAACTCATATTCTACTTGGACAGAAGTAGAAGATTCCTAAACAATACAGTTCTGCAGGTTATGGTCTGCTTTGGTAGATAATGTGTCAGTATTCCAGGTGCTGTCTCTGATGATGCCAAATGAAGAGAGTCTCATTGCACCATTGTCTTCCAGTTGCTGAGGGCTTGGCTATATTTAAATGGAGCCCAAAAGATTTTAAGACCCGGAAAGAGCTTTAGAGAACATAATGTCCCACATAAAGATCTTCTAACTCTGGTTATCAGTCATTGTTATAAAACAAAGGAATTTTGAAGTTATTTAGGGATACAAGAAATCTAACACACACATCCTTGAAGTTTCTTGGAATTTCAGCCAAGTATTCTGAGTACGTTCTCTAGTTGGCTGATCAGGACTTGGAGGGCCCTTGTCTGTGTAGTGGACTATGCAATCTTGGAAGTCACTTGGTTACCTTGTCCAGAATAAAAATAAAAGGAGTATTTGATCACAGTAAATCTACATGTCATCTTTTCTGAAGTGAGCATCTGTGGCCAGACTTTCGAGTATTAATGATGGTGTCTTTATTGTTATATTTATTGCCTGCCTGGTGGCAGCTTAACAAAGTGAAAGCTGTAGACACCTGATGCTCATCCTTGTTGAGGTACATTTAACATGTAGCTGAAAAACATCTTGTTAAAATGGGTATAATTCATTGTTTTAGAAGCTAAAAATTATCCTTAGCATTCAAAGAATGCAGATAGATATGAAGGTACACCAGTCCTTGTGTTAACAAATCAACCCAAACAGGAAGAAGTCGATGTGGCCTAAAGCCTCTCCTCCACCCACCAACAGGCATATGATCTTTGGACAATATGAATGTCTGTACTCTTCTCAAAAAGAGTATATCTCTTACATGAGTATCTACAGAGAACTTTTTTAAAATTAGAAAATATACCATGTTTGCATAAGAGTGCATGTAACGTATATGTGAAGTTTCAAGAATAAACAACTACCAATAAAAAATATTCCCTGTACTCAGTACACTAATTAGGTTATAAGTAAAAAACATCTATTAGCAGCCCTGGATGCCTCTCCATATTTGTAGCCCTCTCACATAAAAGAAGCCACTATCTTCACATTTTTGTATCATTCCCGTGTTTTATTGTTTATTTCTTATATATGCAATTCTCAGTTTTAAAAAATGGCATTTAGCCGGGCACGATGGTGCACTCCTGTAATCCAGCAGCTCAGGAGGCTGAGGCAGGAGGATTGCAAGTGCAAAGCCAGCCTCAGCAATTTAGCGAGGCCCTAAGCAACTCAGTGAGATCCTGTTTCTAAATCAAATGTAAAAAAGGGCTGGGGATGTGGCTCAATGGTTAAGCTCCCCAGCGTTCAATCCTCAGTACCAAAAAAGAAACGCATTCATATGAACACATATTTCTGTTTTACTTGTTTAATATACTATATAAAAAGATGTGTATATATACCAATTTTCTATAATCTTGGTATATAGATTTGATCAACTAAACCAGTTAGCTTGACATAGGTAGAATCATTTTGTATTTGATTTTCCTCTTAGCATTGTGGTTTTTGTGATTTTACTATTTTTTAGCATGTCGGATATTCCATTCTGTGAATATGCCACAATTTATTCATCCATTTTATCAGTTCTTTTGTTGGAAGACATTTGGCTTGTTTCCGTAGGGGCTTGTTTGTTTGTTTGTTTGTTTTCTCTCTCTTTTCTCTAATTGAAGCTTTTGCTCCATGTGAGAGATGGTCTGGGTAAAGAATGTGTTTTGTGCCCTGGCTGAGAAGCAGCTGATCCCTTCCTCCAAGCAGGACTATCTCCTGTCTCTGCCTTGCCCTGGTTCTCCTGGAGCACTCAGTGCAGCTCCTGGAAGAGAGCTTACTGCTGAGTGCACAGCTTCAGTATTGGGGGCTCCACCTACCTATTTCAGACTAAAATCCCGCCCACTTTTTGTTCTAAACATTTCTTAAAATGGTAGCTGATTTCTTCTCTCCTTGTGTGGTGGCTGTGTGCTCCAGGTGAGCCAGTCCAGGTTTCCCATCTCTGCTATGAGGACTCTCTGCCTCCCTGGAATTCATTGTCTTTGCTTACTTTGTGCTCTCAGCTCTCAGCTCTGTGGTGGGGTCTAGAAACTGTACATATTGTGGTTTTTCCTTGGTGTTAAGTGAGAGCAGTGCTCTTTCCAGCTTTCTAAATCATAGGCAGAAGGGAAGCTCCATTTTCTAGTTTTTTGATTCTATCTCTTATTGCATACATAAGATACATTTTTTTATTATACAAATAATCTCTATCTGGATTTTCACATCTATTTACCAACATTTGGCTTATTATTTCTTTTTGCATCTCAAACTATCTGGTGCCATTTTGCATCTTTTTGAAGTTTCCTTTGATGTTTCTTTTCTGTGGGCAAATGTCTTTTCCCATCTGGTACAGGAATGGGTGATCAAAACATTTTTCTATTTATCTATGTACAATATGAATGCCTCTACTCTCCTCAAAACAAAAACAAAACAGTTATTTGGCCCTTTAAAAATAAAATGTGACCTGATAAGAAGAAAGTGGAATTTTATTAGAAAGCCCCATGTTGCCACTGATTCACTTTAGAGCCACTAGGTCCCCAAATTTTGGTCTATAGAATAAAAATATAATCTCTACTGTGCCTGCTTCTTGAGCTGCTGTAAGAAAATATAATATAATCTATCTCTCTGAATATAATTATAAATCACTAAATACTCCATTAATGTATGCTGTTGTTTCTAATCAATGATGTGGAGAATAAACATTTTAGGTACCCAATACCAGCTATTCCAGACAGAAATGAAATAAAATTGTGACAGGAACAGCAATAAAAGAACGGATAAATAGAGATTTCATCAAGATGTTGCATTTATTTCCCTTTTGCTTAATTCCCACAAAATAAAATATCAGCTCTGAGAGCTTTTGTGATCATACTCGTCTTGGCTTAAGTCAGTGTAACAGTGGCTGGGAAGGTAGCTCAGTGGTAAAGCACTTGCCTAGCATGATCAAGACCTGTGTTCAATCCCTCCCAAGCCTTGCAAAAAAAAGGAATGGGAGGAAGGGAAGTAGGGGAAGGGGAAGGAGGGAGGGAGGAAGGACAAATAGTGAATAACAGCTCAGTATGCCTGAGATTGCAGTCTGATGTGTTGACCTTGAGTGCTATGTGTATTTGTGCATGTGTAAACGTGTATGCCTGTGTATGTGTATGTGTCTGGCACCTTCATCCTGGGTAGGGATTACTTTTTGGCATATCTGAGTTATTCTTGCAATTATTTTGTATGTTGGTAGTTTGTTTTGTACAGGACTGTGGGTCAGTCTGTCAGGACATCTGAGAAATTGAAAATATTTACGTCTGTCACACCATCATTAAGTCTGGGGCTGGAAAGGAACATGGAGCATGCTAGTTATCTAATTTGAACACCCACCCTGGCTCAGTACTGGGCCTCCCTCCTGTGTACCTGCCTGTGTACGGCTATCTAATTTAGATTTAATTTCTACTAGTGCAAAGAAAGCTGCAATATTGTTTTTGGCGACAGACAAATGTATTTAATGATGGGATTGTTTCTTTTCCAAAGAGCTCCCTTTAATTGTCACCCATAGTTTCTTTTTAGTCCTGCCCTGCAACCCCATGAACAAGGCTAATCTACCCCCATGGAGATGATATATGAAGACATCTATTGTGAAGATATGAATATATGAAGATAAATATTGTATTGTCATTTGATCTTTTTTTAATCTGAGGGGAAAAAAGTCTCAAGCTCCTACAGATCCTTCAAAACCTGTTTTCAGCATTTATCACTGTGTAAATCAAATGCATGCAGCAGTGGCTTTAACACATTAGCTCATTTAATGCTCATATCAGTCCTAATGGGGTATTATGGTTGCCCCCCACTTAATAGATGAGAAAACTGGACCATGTGGTGGCCCCAAGGAAAGTGCTCCAGGCCAAATTACTAGTAAGGAATGGAGCTGGGATTTGATCCATGTTCTCTCTGACTTGGAAAGTCAGACCTAGTAGACTATCACTGGCTATTGATTTTGCTTGTTTTGCGTTTTTGAGGGCTTCTAGGCTGCAGGATACCTCACTGGACATTGTCTCACTGAAGACTAATCTTCCAAGTGGCTCGCTCAGCAAGAGAACTCATCTGAGTGTTTCAGAGACTTTCTTAGCAGTCATTGGAAATATTTACAGCTGACCTCGGGTTTTCCCCCTTTTATCTCAGTGCAGTATGGAGCATTACTGTTGCGGGAGTTTTCTTCCCTAGGAAAACATACATTTATTAGGTGGTGAGAGCTATGGACGTGTAGGCATGTTTTCCTGGGGACCAGTATAGATGACTAGGAAAGCTGTATATATTCACATACTGTCCCTCTCCCTCTCTCTCCTCCCTCCCTCTACTTCTCTCATTTCACATGGGGTGTGTGTGTGTGTGTGTGTGTGTGTGCGCGCTAATGGAAAAGTAAAGTGTTTCTCCACCTTATATTTCTGAGGTGATATTTCAGCAATTCTTGGCTACTTCAGAGCTGCCAAAATTCACAGGTAACTAACAAAGCATCAACAGAAACGGTGTAGTTGAATTTCCCATTTAATGGTTTCCTTTTATTTCACTCTCTTTTTCATGCAGATTCTCCCAAGCAAATTTCTTCTGAGGTTTCATCAGCAATTATAAGGCAAGAAAGAACACTAGTTCAAGTTGTCAGACTAAAGTTCTAGCATTAAACTATACAAACAGATACTTTCAAACCCAGTTTCTCCTCTGAGTTGCCAGTAACCCTCCCTTAATGCTGATCATTATGAGAACCTGATAGTTTCATCTTTTTTCTCTTTTCCTTTCATGGGATGAGAAGAAAAAATCAGGAGGGCTGGTTTGCTCCTGAGTTTAGGGCACAGTATGTGCCAGTGGAACAGAGAATAGGAGCAGGTCCTGTGCAATGAATGCCTACTGCGTGGCAGGTCCTTTGTGAACATTACATAACATATTTGATGCCTAAAACCCACTGGAAAGTAGTCTTTGATAACCCAGTTTACCCAGCAAATGGAGGCTCAGAAAGTTGAAGTCGTTTATGCACATGTACACATGAAGTAGTGTGTGCACAGCTGCTAAGGGGCCAGGCTGAAGTTCAGAGCAGCTTTGGTGGATGTAGGGGTCTGTCCTTCCATGAAGGCACACTGCTCCCTGCAGGAGAGGCGTATGTCGCCAAGTTCAAGGACACTGCCCACCGTCTCAGGGACTCACTAGAACAGGCCTGAATCACTAGCCTGAGGAATTCAGAAAATCCTGTAGGCATCTCATTTTTCCTGTTGATAAAATATATCTATGAAGCAGTGGTCATAAAAGGAGTCACTCCCATCATGACACATTGTTCCAGCCAGCTCATATATGTGGCCTGGAGAACTTTTTCTCTGATAAGGGTCACTGAGCCGCATTAAATATTAATCAAGACCATTATGAAAGAAAAATAGTGCATTGTGTGTGTTTTAAAAAGATATAAAAGTGTAGCTGGTTTTTAAAGTAAGAACAGGTCTATAAAACACTACTAATTAGCCTCAGTGCAACCAGTATGTCAAGGCAGCTGTGATTTCATAGTGTTGAAAGTTAAAAGTGCTCTTTTCCCAAAAGAGAAAGGGAGATAAAAAGAGAAAGGGAGAGAAAGGAGAAGATGATTTTTTTTTTCTGGGACCCTCTTCCCCTCTGAACTTGCAGTTATGTGAGGTACTAAAGTCCTTATTGCTTAGGTCGATATGAATCTTTCTCATTTTCCTTTTTAAAAAATTTGTTCTAATTACTTGTACATGGCAATAGAGTGCTTTTTCACATATCATACATAAATGGAATGTAACTTCTCATTCTTCTGGTTGTACCTGATGTAGAATTACACTGGTCCCGTAATCATAAATGCACATAGGGTAATAATGTCCAGTTCATTCCATTGTCCTTCCCACACCCAGATGCCCTCCCCTCCCTTCACTCCCCTCTGTCTAATCCAAAGTACCTCTATTCTTCCCTAGCCCCGCCATTATGAATTATCATCTGAATATCAGAGAAAACATTCGGCCCTTGATTCTTTGCGATTGGCTTATTTCACTTAGCATAATATCCTCCAGCTCCATCCATTTATACTGGCAAATGCCATTATTTTATTCTTGTGTAAGTCTGAGTAATATCCCATTGTGTATATATACCACATTTTCTTTATCCATTCATCCGTTGAAGGGCACCTAGGTTGGTTCCATAGTTTAGCTATTGTGAATTGAGCTCTATAAACATTGATGTGGCTACATCACTGTTCTATGCTGTTTTTAAGTCCTTTGGGTATAAACCTAGGAGTGGGATAGCTGGGTCAAATGGTGGTTCCATTCCAAGTTTTCTGAAGAATCTCCATACTGCTTTCCAGATAGGTTGCACCAATTTGCAGTCCCACCAGCAATGTATGAGTGTACCTTTTTTCCCCACATCCTCACCAACACTTATTATTTCTTGTATTCTTGTTAAATGTCATTCTGACTGGAGTGAGATGAAATCTCATTGTAGCTTTGATTTGCATTTCTCTAATTGCTAGGAATGTTGAACCTTTTTTTATATATTGTTGATCAGTTGTATTTCTTCTGTGAAATGTCTGTTCAGATCTTTAGTCCATTTATTGATTGAGTTACTTGGGGGTTTTTTTGGTGTTTTTTAAGTTCTTTATATATCCCAGAGATTAATGCTGTATCTGAGGTACTTGTGGTAAAGATTTGGAGAAGATAATTTTAAGGTGAAAATACATAATTAGCTTCTTAGAGTAAGATAAAGGAGCGAGTGGGTGAAGAGGGAGAGGGAAAGCTGGAGGGACAGAGGGCCACTGGGTGTGATCCTGTGATCCTAGCCATGCAGGAAGCTGAGGAAGGAGGCCACAGTTCCAGGCCAGCCTAAGCAACTTGGTGAGACCTTGTCTCAACATCAAAAGGTTTATAAAAAATAGGACCAGGGATATAGCTCAGAGGTAGAGCATCCCAGGTTCAGTACTCAGTTTTCAGTACTGGAGGGGAAAAAAAGAAAGAAAGAAAGCACTAGAAAAACTGCCCATATTGATGGGGCTGGGGTTGTGGCTCAGTGGTAAAGCGCTTGCCTAGCATGTGTGAGACACTGGGTTCGATCCTCAGCACCACATAAAAATAAGTAAACAAAATAAAAGTATTGTGTCCATCTACAACTAAAAAAAAATTAAAAAAAAAACTTCCCATATTGAGAAATGAGAGAGGAGGAGAGAGAGAGTAATGGAAATGTTGTCTGCAGTAACAACTCCTTAGCCATGAGCCAAGTCCTGTTCTGCTGGGCTGTTGCCTTAGTATTATTGTAACAAAGAGATATCTATTTTATTTCAAATAAATAGTGGTCGTTTATTTTGCCACACCAGGATGAAAAACATAATTTCAACTCCAGCCACCTAGTATAAGCATTTCTCTTCAGTACCTGAAGGATTTGTTCTGTTTAGTGAGACATCCGAAAGAGTACGCTGACATTAAGTACAGTAAATGAAGCACAGAAGTTTAAGTATATGCATATATAATATATATACATACATATATAAAAGTTTATATTCACTTACTTGTGAAAAAGTAATATTATCTGTGTATAATTCATCAATAGTACTGATTAAGTTAATGGCAATACATCACTTTCGTGTATAAACACCCCTACTGGCTAAAAAGCTAGTCCTAACAATATAGTAATGATGAACAAAAACTTAAAGACCATAATAGGAATAAAGTCAAATATTATTTATCACTAATAGGAATGGTCCACTAAGGAGATGCTGCAGTCAGGGATTTGAGCTGTATGTACGCTATTTAAGTCAAGAAGGGGAACCTGGTGGAAACTTTTAGAAATCAACATTTACAGCAGGAGATGTTAGCACAACTTTATCCAAAATGAACAGATCAAACAAAATACGTTTGAAGGATATAGACAATGTGAAGGACATCTTGACTATGACTGTATATAGAAAGAGCCTGATGTGGATAAGGGAGGCTTCCTTCAGAGACCACTTGCCTTGGTTGCAGCAGGGGGAGCCTTTCCTGCTGCTTCTAAGGGTCCCAGCCCCATTAGGGCCCCACTCATTTGACCTTCATCACCTCCTCACTAGCCCTGTCTCCAAATACTGTCACATCAGAACTCACAGCCTCACATGTGAATTTTGGGAGGGTGCAATTCAGTTCAGAGGGAGGAAATAAAAAAGCAAAGAATGCCAGGCAAGATGACAGGAGGCTTGCATGGCAGAGGGAGGATGTTGCAGAACAGGAGGCCTGGGTGGGGAGGCATGAAAGGGGGTGCTGTGCTAGGGGTAGCCAAGGAATTGGAGAAAGAGGAAGGCACTGAGATTGTGCCTGAAAAGGGATCTGGTGAAGATAGATTTTCCGTTGCTCACGCACTGTCTGCCTGATGACTGTAGATGCCCTGCAAGGCTTCAGTGGTTGGCCTACTTGTTTCTAGTTTCTCTTTCTTTTCATGGAGCATTCTCTTGCACTTTAAACTATCCCCTAGATACAGATGATGCATAGGTCTTCATCCATCTTTTCACCTGGTTTTTATTCTTGATTTCCAGCTGCCTGAAAGAAATGTCCTCTACGGTTACATCAAATTTCTTGAATCTACAACTGAAGTTGGCACCTCCAGGAAACTAGCTGCCATTTCTGTTGTCTTGCTTGCCACTAGCACCTAGGATATTAGACTCTGTGTGTGTGTGTGTGTGTGTGTGTGTGTGTGTGTGTGTTCTTACTCCTGGCTTTTAAAAATACACATATACTTATTTATTGGAGAATTATAATTATACATAATAGTGCAATTCTTTGTTACATGTTTGTGCATGCACACTATATAACAATATAATTTGATCACTCCTGTCCTTCAAGCCCTTCAAGTAAATCTTAGCATTAAAATTTACTGTTTCTTCCCATTAAATATGTCTTCTTTCCTTCTCTTTCATCTTCTATTGAAATGGCATTAGGCCAGTGCAATGTCATAGTTTTTTAAAGTGGTTTGTTCTTATTGCTAACTTATCACCTCTAATGTCTTAAATCCCAACTACAAAATCACTGTGCTTGAGAATCCAGCATGATTTCCCATCACACCTCTTAGCCTGGTTATATGGGAATTCCAACAGTTGTCTCACCAAGGTGTCTGTTCCTCTTACTTTTGCCACATAACCAGCTGCCCCAGAACTTAAGGGACATAGAACAACTGTTTGTCTGCCCATAGACTCTGAATCAGGAATCTAGATTGAGCACCTATGCTAACTATTGCCTTTTATCCCCGCTTCCTGGGCTCTCAGAGGAGAGGACTCAAAAGCTGGGGATGATTAACTGGGGCCGTCTGACAGCATCTTTGGTCACCTCTCTGGCAGCTGATTCTGGCACTACCTACAGATCTCCTCATGGCCTCTCCATGTGGTATCCACTGGGCTGGTTTGGGATTCTTCACTGCATGGGAGCTAGGCCCCCAGAGGGAGAATCATGAGAAAGCAGGACATTGAGGATTGAGCTTCAGAAGTTACAGAGCGTCAAGTCTACCATATCGTGTTGGCAAAGGAAGTGGCAAAGGTTTGCCCAGCTAGGGTCAAGGAGAAGGGCTGTAGACCCCACCTCTCCAAGTTAGGAGTGTCCAGGTAAGGTTGTAAGAATAACCTGTTGGAGATGGAGACACTGTGATAACAGATTTGCCCAACACAACCTACCACATTGTCCTTCCCAAATTCTGCCAAAGCAGATCCTTATTTCAACCACTTGTTTCACATCGCTGCTCTCCAGGCTTATTCCTGGATCCACACTCTGACTCATGCTACCCCTGTTCTCGAATTGTCTGTGAGCCTCTTCTCTGTTGATCAGAAGCCTAGGCATCCTTCAGGACCAACTCTCTCCACGGATTGCCAACAACAGACTTGGTGGGAAAAGCAAAACTGTGCCTCTGTTAATCTTGAAGTCTTCTTCGTCTCCGTAGTTAGCATAATTTCAGAGGCTGTTTGAGTCAAAATAGACACTGATTTTATTTTCAAAATGTTGTATCCCTGGTTTTTAGTTTTGTGGGGAGTTAATCTGTTTGCTCTTTGTTTGCAAGGGTTAAAGTCTTCATTTTGTTTCCTGGGGAAAAATTGTATCGTGGAATCTTCTTTATTCTTTCAGAATATACAGCTTGAGCAGATATTGTAGAATATATAATATTGTCATAAAACCCAGATAAAGAATAATAATCTTTCCAATTATTTAGGAGAGAGCAATAGTACTTCAAGTTATGGAGCCAGTTATTCACTCAGCTGAATTGTCATTTTAAATGGTGAACAGTTAGGTGTGATGAGCTGCTTTTTATTTGTGATTTATGCCCAGGAATGAAATGGGTGTATTGTATTTGAATATGCATCTTCTTACATTTCATCATCATGATTCAAATTAAGGGCAGTCTTAACTATACCACATTCAATTACTTAGTAGGAAATATAAATTAGGTTTATATGTGCATAGATAGGAATGGGGGTGTTATAAAATCTGTTAAAATTTGATTTTCCTCTACATTTCCAAAAAGCATAATTTAGTCTTCATTTATGCATATTTTAGTAAATCTTCATTCAGTTGTCTTTATAGCTTTCTTGGATGCCCAGAAAGGAATCTAAGTCATGTGAGGGATTTGAACTCTGTAGCTCTGTGCTCATCTGTGTGAACTGAGTGAACACATTCTGTTATCATGGGAGAACAGACTTCACAAACAACTCTGAGCCCATTCTTGGGGTCTCTGTGTCTTTGTGCAAGAAAGTAGGGGACAATGGAGACATATACCAGGAATTTCTTCCTGTGACTGATTTCCCAGTGGTCAGATCCTCACCTTCCATACCCTCACATGCCTTTTTATGATGCTGGGTCTCAGTTTGGTCCCACATCTCTTGTGACTCAGCTTTATAACTTCCAAAAAAGGTAGAGCCAGAATTTCTCCTTAAAACTAACACCACCAACGTGTAAATCAAACCTATTTATAGTTGTGAGCTAGCATAAAAAAGGAAGAAGAGAAGAACAAGAGGAAAAAAAAGAGTTTAATTTAAGATCAAGATTGTGGTGATGAGCCCAAAGAAGTTTCAGTGTGAGTCATTTGATTCATTTTTTGAATATGGGCATTGATGATGTTTTTACTGCTCATGGAAAAAAGGTGCTATCTAAGGATCTCAGTTCCTAGTTATACAAAATCAAAAGAATTGGCCATTTCCAAGTGCTTTTTTGAGATGTTGAGTAGTCACTCTATGGTTTGAGGGGGGATTTTTTGTAGTCTGTTATTTGATTTACCATCTTTTGCCAACCATTTGAATAGTAATTAGGAGTATGCCTTATTTGTAGATAATCTAATATGTGTGTATAGAGGGTCTAAAAGGGTTTGGAAACATGAAGAAAATGGCCTCTTATTATTTCTTTTCAGATTAATTGTTATACTCATTGCTTTAAATGTAGAAGCCCTTTGCCTAAAGGTTTAAAAAAACATACAGAGCATGATATTTGTAAACACACTCAATTATACTACTTAAAAATAAGTTTGTTGTGTATTTCTTGACACTCCAGATCTCTTGCTTTATTAAGACACATTTTTAAAATTTCCTGCATAAAGTTTGACAAAAGGACATAAGAAGTCAGGATCTGGAGAGTACTCAGAACTCACAGGATCATTCAGCTCAGGAAATGAATATCAGAACAATTAGGAAAGCCAGGCATGGCACACATGACAGGAACTGAGCGGATCCCTTAGCGACCTTGCATGTTGGTTCCTGAGCCTGGCTGTCATTTCCAGGAAACGTGGCCCATGTTGTGTACAGGGCTGGAATCATGGAGTGATCCCTCAGTTATGATACATGTTGCCTGTAGGCTTATTTTTTCAATCCTTCAGGGAATTTGGTCAATAATATGTAAACTACATTGGATTATTTTAGTCCCTTTTCTCCAAAGAGTTCAGAAGAGTGGAGGAACCAGGAGTTCTAGTTGTCACCACTGTGATGTCCCTAACCTGTGTGTTGTGATGAGGAAAGAACCCACATGGCAAAACCGAAGCATGCTTTCAGGAAGAAAATTACATGTGCTTTCTTTGGTATGGAACATAATTAGAGCTTGAGAGTGGAACAGTATTGAGTGCAGAGTGACTATAGAGTTCAGGAACCCGAGTGCACAAGTGAACAAGTTACAGTTTGAAATATATATTTTTTTAAAATTCTCCACAGGGAGTAGAACTGGAAAACTACAAGCTTCTCTGTTCTTTTGATCTGGAATGGTGCTGTATGCAAACACTACTGAAAATTGTCTATCTTTAAAGAAATCTTTGCTTTTAAATCTATCCAACTGTTTTGGTCTAGGTAGACAGATGCACACAGGTTGAAGAGCAGCTCAGTTAGTGTTACTGTGCTCTGAACGATCTTAGGTTGGAGTGTGGCTCTGGTACAGCACATGCTTAGCATGCTCAAGGCCCTGGGTTTCATCCTCAGCACCAAAAATAAGAAAAATAAAAAATCTTGAACCTCACAGACTTCTATTTTGTCTTTTCTTGTATATTTACATTCTTTTCAGTATTAGGGCTTCTTTTTTCTTTTTTTTCCAATAGATTTTAGAAGATACAAATGTAACTCTTTCAATAGGGAAATTTCATGAGTCTAGAGTTTCCAAATATGAAACATATAGGATCTGTCCCACGGTGAGATTTGACAGTGCTGTCCTTTTCTGTGCCCAGTCAGAGCCGTGGTCTTCATCTGCTTCCACTGTGGATAAGGAAGGTCCTGTGGCCTCATTTCTTTTTTCTTTTTTTAATTTTGTTTTGTTTTGTTTTTAGTTGCAGATGGACATAATACCTTTGTTTTATTTATTTTTATGTGGTGCTGAGGATCGAACCCAATGCCTCACATGAGCTAGGCAAGCACTCTGCCACTACAACCCCAGCCCCTCATTTCTTTCCTGCTCTCTCTCAACTAAACATAAGAAGCTCTCTCCTGGGCTCTCTTGGCTCAGAGTGAGTCCTTTCAGGTTAAGATAAACTCTGAGATGACATGAGGAAGAGGTAGAGAAAATTACCTCACTTAGAAAAACAGCTCAAGTAACATCTAAAGGTCATTTATTTCAGTAACTGATTGGGCCACATGTAAAATATGAGGCTGCCTTGTCTCAGGATGTGCCTTGACATTTTCTACAATTGAACATGATGTGGTAGTCATGGCTCCTGGCATCTGATGGTGTCTGTGCCTGTACTCATGGGGCCAACAGCATGGAAAGCTCTAGACAGAGCCACAGATGGGGAAAGGAGTGCTTGACTTAGAGTGACCACTTGTCCAAGGGTCACATTTTAGAAATAAACTGCTGATCTTCCACAGGGACAATGGCATTGGGCCTGTGGTCCAGTAAACAGGCCACTCTATCTAGCCAATCCTGTAGCCTCTGGGTAATACGACTACCCACGTTTGGCCACAGACTGCTCCTCTGCTGCCCTCCCAGAGCTTCCTGCTGATGCCCACCTCCCCTCTCGTCTCTTTGCCTCTGGGCTGTTTCTCCTGCAGGACGTGTGGACTGTACCTTTTTGGAAGCTCCAGTTACTGTCAGCCCATCCTAAGGATTAATTCTAAAGCCCTCCATAGACCAAAGCTTAGATTATAACTGCTGACACAATTTCCCCCTGCCCTTTCTCACACAAGTCTAATTAATATCCTCAGAGGTTCATTTAGAGACAGAAAGGGGAGACGGGAAGGTTGGATGTCAGTCAAGCAGTTGGTATTTCACAGGATAGAACTTTTCCTAGATGTTCTTGAAAGAGGACAGATCTGCAATAAGTAGGAATAGAAAATGAAGCTAATTGAGAAATTAGAAGACATGCTGCCAGAAGTCACGGTGCTGTATTTGACAGTGTAAAAGGAAGATCTAAATTGATTCTAGTGGCTGGTACTGGACTGGGGAGGACAGTAGGATGTAGATAGGCAACTTCAGATTTGATGATGAAGTTGTCTTATGTTTGTCTTTCATAGCAAGAAAGAAAATAAACAAAGCAGTAATCAATTAAATGAGCAGTGAGTGGTACAGGAAGTAGGGAAAAGACAGATTTCAGAGATTATACAAAGAAGCAGTGAGATTTCAGGACATTATGGTGGGATTTACAGCGAAGTCTTCCTGTCGCAGTGGACTAACCTGACTTCTCTGGAAGCTTCCTCCCTCCCCCTACTGGGGAGAAGTGTTATTTAACTTGTGGATTGTTTGAAATATTATCTAAGTATGACTTTTTGAATTAGGTTCATTTTTTCCCAGTTTCCAGCACAATGTAAATGGCCACTTGAGAAAGGAGTCTGTTTGTTTTAAGCGATACTTGTGGAGTCCTGACTGGCTTTTCTGTTTAACTCTTACTCATGTAGCAAGGCTGGCAATCATTGTCCTTTTCATTTACTTGGAAAAGAACTAGAGGTCAGGGAGACTGGCAGTTTGTCTGACCTCCCACAGCCATCAGCCTCCTGGGCCAGGCCTTCTGAGCAGTGTTCTGATACAGTGTCAGGACACCAGGTAAGTGCTTGTATGTGGCAGCCCTGTCAGAAGGTGTTATTAGCCCCATTTTACAACAGAGGAGACTGAGGTTCAGAGTGGATACGGGCAAGTACATGGTAGTGTTTTAAAGTCAGATCTCTCTGACGCCCTAGCATAGCTCTCTCTGCTGCTCAGCAGATGTTGACCTAGTAACAGCAACAGCAGCTGCAGCTACATGGACTTCCACAGTACTGTGTGGGATGCACTATTCTGAACACTTTACAGATACTAACTCCCATGTGGTAAGGACTGCCTGCCTTTCATATCAGGATTCCATATCCCTGGATTTAACCAACCGTGGATCTAAAATATTTGAAATAAAATTGCATCCGAAATGAATGTATACAGATTTTTTTTCTTGTAATTATCCCCTAAGTAATACAGTTTTACAACTATTTACACAGCATTTACATCGTACTTGCTATTATATGTAATCCAGAGACCTTTTAAAGTGTATGGGAGGATGTGGATTGGTTATATGCAAGTGCTACCTATTTTATCTGGGGGACTTGAGCACACATGGATTGGGGTATTCCTGGGGGTCCTGGAACAAACCTCTGAGGATACCAAGGGATGATTATATGCCTTTCATTCCCATTATTTTTCAAATGAGGAAACGGAAGCTCAGAGTTTAAATAACTCTGTATAAGGTCACATGACTCCTCCAGGCAAAACTGGAATTTGGGCCCTGGGAGTCCTAGTCTGCCCATGGATCACTATGTAATCCAAAAAAAACCCCCAAAACCAAAACAAAACAAAAGGAAAATGGAAACAAAAAAGAAAAAAATCAAACAAGCCTAGGGCTTTCTTAGGTGTTTTTGTGAGCTAATATTGTTCAGAATAAAACAGCACTTGATTTGATCTTTGCAAATCTGGTAGGATTTACTGAATGCAAGTAGCTGGGCTTGGGAAAGCAGAAAGCCAACATTCTTGGTCCAGACTGGACCTCTGCAAGCAATCTTCACACGAAGAATGCATCACAGCAGCTGAGTGCTCCTTATCACATTTTCCAGTGAATAGGGCACGTCCATTAACAAGCTGCTTCCATTAGAACTGGGCACAACTAATCGAGACAAGGAAACCAACTAGCTCTTCACTGAATACCACTATCTCACCCAAAGCCATCACTGTGAGTTTTACTGAGCTCTTTTGCATTTCAAATGAAAAAAGTCTTTTTATGAACCTATCTTTAGTCTTAATATTCTTTTTAAAAACTACTAGAATCTCCTGTGATTCTGAAAGCAAGCCTGGTAGTTGATTAATATGGGCTACAGCGAAATCTCAGTTCCCTTGCAGGAAAGAAGCATTTAAAATGCAGTCTCTCCCTTCCCCCAGCACACCTTTTCAAAACCCCACAGTGTCTACTGAGATGTTACAGGGAGGAGAGAGAAAAGACTCTAGTTTGTTCTATGCATTGAAGTCCCTGTTGGCCTAGGACAGCCCTGTCACTCTTCCCAGTATTCCACCCACCCAGGGAACTGTCAGGCACAGGCATCTTGTGGCTGCACCAGGTCTCACTGTAAAAAGGATGAATTCCCAGAGCATCAATTTATGCCACTTGTATTTCCTCCTCCATTTCAGAGTATGATGAAATTTTATTTTTTTTTAAAAAATGAGAGACTGTTGTTTCCCTTGAGACTCCGATTTCAAGAAAAAAATGATTCATTTCTTTTCCTGATCAAAATCTCAGAGACTGATGCAGACAACAGCTGCTGGGTTTTTGTTTTGTTTTAGAGCTGCTGTTAGAAAACATCAAGGACTTTATAATTTAGATTAGGGAAACAACTTAAACTCTGGTCAAAGAAGCAAGATAAAGCCCCAAGCAAAGAGTGTTAGTGGCTAGTCCTCCAGGGCCTCAGAGGTGGCCTGAAATCTGCCTTCTGCCTGGCACTAGGACAGTGCAAGCAGAGCCTCTGTAAGTGCAGAATCCTGGTACACAGAGGCATGACAGCCTGGCTGGTCACTAGGAGAGGAAACATAAAGAAAAGAGCCTGAGATCTTCCTCACTGAACAATGGAGACTTTAGTTTCACTGGACCCTGTTCTTACTTCGACAGCTAGGAGGAGTCCCCTACAGCTCCCCGCTCTTTTATTATATTTGCAAAAGAATTGTTTAGCATGTTTTTTTTAATTCTCATATAGTCATCTTCACTAATTTCTTTGTCATCGGCCTGTGGGTTTTGATAAGAGCCAAGTGCCACGATCAAGATCCAGAATTGTTCCACCACTCCCAAAAATCTTTTGTGTGGCCCCTTTCTGGTCTCATCCTCCAGATAACTCCATCCCACCACGCATGCGCTCTCGGTCCCTGTAGTTTCGCCTTCTTCCAGCATGCCACATAAGTGGGATCATATGGTGTGCAGCCTTTTCCTTCTGGCTGCTTTTACTTAACAGAAGGCATTTGAAGTTCACCTGTGTTGTGTGTATCCTAGTGCAGCCTGGGTGGTGTTCCTCTGTGTGTACCCTTGATTATGTGTTCATTCAGCTGAGGACATTTGGGTCCATTATATTTTGGGGCGATTGTAAATAAAGCTACCATAATCATTCATGTCTAGGGTTTTGCATGGACAGGTTTCATGTATCTTGAGTCGCCTCTCAGTTTGGATATGATTCCTTAATTTCTGTCACCCTTTTTTGCCTCTTGTCCCTTGGGATAATGAAAAGGAAGTACAGTGAGTACAGCCAGGGTGATACTGCCTTAGACCAGGTGACTTCTCAGGGTCATGACCTGCTGGACTGTCAAGCTAAACCCCTTAGACTTACTTTTGGGGTTTCAGAAGCAAGCGTTGCAATTCCATGAATATCAGGTGATGGAATCAGAGATGTCCAGCCCTCAGAATCATCTCAACCTTGGTAGGACTGCCATTGACTAGCATATGAATGTATTAAATATTTTAAAATAAAAAAATTAAATTAAAATTATTTCATATTTACAATCCAAAATCTTCTTGTAAATGATATCCGTGTATATGGGCAATTAGTTTTTATGGAGAGACTATCAGTAAAGTTTTCCAGTCACATCCATTTGATAGAAATTTCAAAGCTTATGGTATAGGGGTCAGGAAGGAAACCTCATAATCCACCCATAAGCAAGTGCTGGAATTTAACAGATGAACACCTGCGGGAGGAAGAACACACGTTGAAAAGCAAAAACCCAGTTTGAAGCCAGGACAGAAAAATGCACACAGAGAAGGTGGGGGGCCAGGCCCCCACTGACTGGTCAAATCAAATCCGATTTGTGCTTATTTCAGTCTGTGGCCTAATTGTATTCTTCAGGTCAAGGAAGAGATAATAGCCAACTGTTTTAAGAGAGAATGAAAAGAAAAACTGAACATGACTGATTTAGTTGCTTGCTATTTTTAAAAAAGCAATCCTAATGCAAAAATGGGAAGTTGGCCTGACTAAAAGGTTGTAAAGAGGAGAAATGTGTTTGGAGTAGATGACAAATGGCAGAAGACATTAGAGCAAAGTATGCAAAGTCTAGAAGGCTCTGGAAATGAGTTAGCCTGTGCATCTCAGCTTGGCATTTAGAAAATACTTTTGTACAGTTTTAGAAAACTTTAGAGAAATATTTAAAGAGTAGTTCCTGTTTGCAGTGGTACTAGAGCTGTCATCTTCTTGTAGATATCATGTCCTGATTATTTTTTTTTAACTGATCCATAGTAACTGTACATGTTTATGGGATATGTTCTTAATATTTCAGTACATGTATACCATGTGTAATGAGAAAACCAGGGTAATTAGCTGATCCATCACTTCAAATATTTACCATTCATCTGATTCCTCTATTTTGAAATATACAATAAATTGTTAACAGTATCACCCTACTGTGCTATCAAGTGCTAGAACTTATTCCTCCTATCCATCCATGATCCTGTACCCATCAATCACCCTCTCTGCTCTTCTCCCACCCTGCCTTCCCCCATCCCCCGGTAACCATGCTACTATTCTCTGCTTCTGTGAGAGCCCCAGGTACAGCTTCGGCATGTAAATGAAAACATACAACATTTGCATTTCTGGGCCTGGCTTATTTCACTTACCATCATGTTCTTCAGGCTTCTCCATGATAGCACAAGATTTTATTGTATTTTAGGAATGAATAATTTCTCTTGTGTATACAGATCACATTTCCTTTATCTATCCATCCTCATACATTTTTATCCAAACAATCAGCTGAATAGTTTCATCATTTCTCTGTCAGAGCTAAAAACATTTTAAAAGAAAATATTCTTACGCTAGAGATTTTTCCATCAAGCCTCACTTAATAAAAATTAAAAAGGAATGACAAAGCATTATTTTTCAAGTACAAGGAATGGAAATAACTTGAAACACCCAACAGAAGAAAATTTCAAGTCTTATTTTAATTTTAATTAGATGCATCTCAAAGTTATACAGAAAAGCTGTAAGTTATAAATGATGGACTAATATAAAAATTGTAGTAGAGGAAAAGTAAAACTAAAGAGATTTTCTAAGTAATTTACCATAAAGGAGCAAAGTAGGGGGAAATATAGTCATATTTTGAATCTTTAATCATTAGACTGGGATTAGAGGATGTAATTCCAGTTAGTAAACATAACAGTGGATATCAGCCCTACCTTCAAATTTTTAGCTTCCTGGTGCCTTATTTTGAGAATTACTTCAAGGTGGACTTCCCAGGTTGCTTGGCCTAGTTCAGGAGTCAGCAGAGTCTGGCTCTGTCTGAGGGCCAGATCTGACTGACCCACTGCTTATTTTCACGAATAAAGTTTTATCGACATATAGCTACACCCATTGCTTCGGTTTTGTCTGTGGTGGCTTTCACAGGTACTGCATGGTTGGATAGTGGTGACAGATAATATGCCTGAAGTGTCTGCTCTCTGACTCTCAAGACAGAGCCTGCCCATGTTTGCTGGGAAGTCCACACTTCCCCATGTTGGGTGGCCTTGGTATAGATTCAGTTCCAGGAGCCAAGGTCCTGATCCCATTCAAGGAGACTGATTCACACTAACAAAACTCATGGGACCCTATATTAAGACAAAAGAGTTACACTTTGTTATTTTATAGCAAGAAATTTCACCGCCAAGGAAAACAGAATACGTAATACTCTGGTTAGTAGTTTCCATTCACTAAACAAATGGTGTTTAAGAGATTGTTTGGAGTAGGGTAGTTAAATGCAAGAGGTCAACTGGATAAGGCCAGTTGTGGTCTCCTTGACTTGCCAGTTAGCTCTCAGCACAAGGAGCATTCCCTTGGCAGCTGGTGTCTGGAAAGGGTATCTGGCAGTGGGAGCTACTGATGGAACACGGGGGAAAAGACTCTGGGTGTGTTTCTCTCCTGTTTTGGGTGGCATCTCTGGAGTGGTTGTCCTTACCTTTTTTAGTCTAGATCCCACGGCACAGCCTCTGGGCCTCTGTACACACTCTCTCCTTTTATTCTTCCAGTGGAGGAAGGACCTCACACTGGTGCTAATCTGTAGGTTGCCTCAAACTCTTCTCTCTGGATTTTCAGCTTAGGGAACCAATTTTTTTGTTTGTTTGAAATAATTTCAGTGGTTTTTACTTTCCCATGTGACCTACACTGATAATGCATCAGGCCTTCTGTCTAGAATAATCCTGGAGTGCCCTTCCACCTGCTTGCTCTCAGAATTTTCCTTTCTCCAGCTGCATGGCACATCTGTCCTCTCATTGTCATGGGCTGCAGTGATGGTACACAACTGGCAAAGCCAGGCTTGTGTGCCAGTCATTGTGACTGTGGTGCCAAAGCTCAATTCTCTGCTCACAGGATATTGCTTAATGTCAGCCACTTCTAAGGTTAATATGTCTCCTTTATCATGTATTATTATTATTATTATTATGCTTTGGTACCAGGGATTGAACTCAGGGGTACTTGACCACTGAGCCACATCCCCAGCCCTATCTTGTATTTTATGTAGAGACAGGGTCTCACTGAGTTGCTTAGCGCCCCGCCGTTGCTGAGGCTGGCTTTGAACTGGCAATTCTCCTGTCTCAGCCTCCCTAAGTGCTGGGAGTGCTGGGATTACAGGCTTGCGCCACCGCGCCCAGCTATCATGTATTATTTTTTAAAGAATTCTCAATGTGCAAGATTAGTATTTATCTTACACTCTGGTATGGCCCACATGACATTAGCTATACCTTTCTCCACTGCCTTCAAACTACTGGATTTTTTCTATTTGTCCTGGAAGTCCAGGAAGAGGAGAGTCTCAGAAACAATCCTCCCTTTCAGGAATCTTCTCCTTTCCTGGCTGCTGGCCTAGTGCTGCAGCCCCTAGAGCTGGACACACCCACCCAGCAGTCCATTTTCTAGAACCCTTTCCCTACTCTCCTTTAGCCTGAGCATTCCTGTTTCTATTGATGTCTTAGCTAAGACTTTTTTTTCCATAATCTTCACCCTCCTTTCTAGCTAGGATTGTGGAGGAGGCCACCAAGACTAGCTGGTCAGGCACAAGAGTGACATGGAATTTAAATTTAAAACTTGACACTTTCCTGCCATTTCCCCCTTGGTTTAATCATTGAACATGATATTTTAGTTGGCTTCTTTGATCAATTTAGCACTCCAGGTGATAAATTTGAAAAATGATAGCAAGAGATATTATGAGTAATTGGTAATAATGAATTACACAGTCCTTTCTCTTTCTAGAGTCCTTTCCACCCATATTATCTCCCTTTATTTTGATCTTCCATGAAGTGGATGGGAAACTGTGATGGCTGTTATAAAAATTAAGAAACGGAAGCACAAGAATCTCAAATGGGAAGGGTTGGTCTTCTGGCATTCAGCCTCAGGGACAAGGTCTGTATCTAGACCTTTGTTGCATGTTGGATTCAGAGTTTGGGCAGCACTTTAACCATAGCTGATGAGCGTCGCAGATGTCTGTACCAAGGGTGACGCGATGCCTGGATTGTTTCTGAGGAGTAAAGATATGGAACAGGTGTGGTATGGTGCCTCTAGTGATGGTTTACATACAAAGCATAGTGATTCACAAGGATTAAAAAAAAACAATTATTTTAAATATGGAAGCCCTTTTGCTTTGGGGTTGACTATTACAGGTGATCTGATCAATGCAAGGAGGAGCCAGACTGAATACAGTACAATTCTGTTTGTAGATTTTAGCAGTGCATCGAGTAAACAGGAGACTGAGAACTGAAATCACTTTGAACAAGGATGGGAAATTGAACAGGTGCTTTACACATTTGTCTGTGTTATAATTCATAATTTAAATAGGGTGTGGGGTGTAGCTGAGCAGTAGAGTTCTTGCTTAGCATGCATGAGGCCTGGGTTTGACCCTCAGTGCCACAAAAATAAATAAATAAATAAGCATAAGCAGAGACTATTTTTAAATGCAATTATAAGTATAATTGCCTTATAATATACTACTTGATGGTGTGAGGATGTTTATACTGTTACATCACTTGATATTATAGTTAGAATGTTCTACAAAGACAAATTAGGGAAGATGAGATAAATTTTAAATTCATATGTCGACCTTCCTTTCCTTTTAGTTCCACAGAAAGCACACATACCCAAACCACAAAATACAACAGAAATGGAAATTAGGATATTCATCATTCTGTACTCAGTCAGCTGCTCTTATTGTGTGCCCACCTGTAATAACTCTACAGAGACCTTCAGCCACAATTGAGGTTTATGAAGATGCAGTTTCTGTTTTTCAGAAGTGGCCTGTGGATAGCACAGACTATCATCCTTTCACAATACCTGTCCCTTCATAATGTAAAGCAAACTGTTCCATCAGTTCCTGGGCCACTTCACATGATATGGCTAGAAAAGGTGCTCAGTGCTAGTGCTCCGAAACCTCCCTGCTCACTGTGTGATCTCTCAGCAGCAATGGCAGCCACATCACCTCACAGCTTGTTAACAGCACAGAGTCACTAGCCTCAAACCTACTGAATCAGAATCTGCTTTTGAGCTAGGCTTGGTGGTGGTGCACACCTGTAATCCCAATGGCTAAGGAGGCTAAGGTAGGAAGATTGCAAGTACAAAGCCAGCTTCAGCAACTTAGTGAGACTCTGTCTCTAAATAATAATAATAAGTTAATAATATATGTATATATGGAGGGAGCTGCTGGGCATGTCACTCAGTAATTAAGTGCCTCTGGGTTCAATCCCTGGTGCAAACAAACAAACCAGACTCTTCTTTTAAGAAAATCCCCAGGCAGGGAACAATATTGGACAAATTATATTGTTATATCATGTGCATGAACAGATATATAACAAAGAATCCCACTGTTGTGTGTAATATTAAAAAATAAAAACCCAAAAATAGTCACTAAAGAAATAAAGGAATAGGAAAATAATCTAGAGTTAAGTGAAATATATCAACAGTTCAGGAAACACCTCTACCGCAGAATCTGAACTCAGATTATTTGTTTGATTCACAGCAGAACCCTGACCCTTCCCACATTTTAATAAGCACTGCCTGAGAAAGGACATAAAGGGGAACAGAAAGGACATATAGAGGAGCAATAGGACAAGACAGTCTATCTCTTAATAATCCTAACAAATTGGAAATATGACAGAGGATTATTTAGGAGGAAGACTCAAACTTTTCCTCCTGTTCATCAAAGGGAGGCAAACACTGTTGAAAGAGATCAACAGAGTTGGGCACAGTGATGCATACCTATAATCCCAGTGGCCCACATGACATTAGCTATACCTTTCTCCACTGCCTTCAAACTGAGGCTGAGGCTCAGGCAGGAGGATTGTAAGTTCAGAACTAGCCTCAGTAATTTAGCAAGATTGTGAGCAGTTTAGTGAGACCTGTCTCAAAATCAGAAATAAAAGGAACTGGGAGTGTGGCTCAGTGGTTAAGCATCCGTGGTTAAATCTCTGGTGCCACACACACAAAAGAAGTATTAAATTGGGCACTACACGATACCTCATAAATATCTACAACTTTAATGTTTTTATCAGTTTAAATTTTTTTAAAGTCCTTAAATATAAATAAATGAAATTGGGAATACTGACAAATTTTCTTATTTCATTTAAGAAAGACCATGAAATTTACTAGCCATGTATATGGGGATACACATACATGTTTGTTTGCTCAATCTGTGTCAAAACTTGCTATATAATTTGAGTGATAGAAGCCAATTTATTACTAAGGAGAGTATATCTTAACCCATCCCAAATGACAGAAAAAGTATTTAATATATGAATTTTTCCATATAGATACTTAATTTTTACCTGTATTCTTAGATTGTATCAGCACTCTAATATTAGGCTTCTTCTGTAGGCTTTTTAAGATGTTTCCCATCTCGACATAATTGGCTTTATTTAAAAAATCACGGGGCTGGGGTTGTGGCGCAGTGGTAGCGTGCTCGTCTAGCACGCATGAGGCACTGGGTTCAATCCTCAGCACCACATAAAAATAAAAAAATAAAGATATTCTATCCACCTACAACTGAAAAATAAATATTTAAAAAGAAATCACCTCTTTGAACTTAAAAATGGAAACCAAAGCAGCAAGTTCTAAGACTACCTTTTAGTAATTCAAATTCATGTCCTTTAGCAAATAACCGGATAATTATGCAGTGAAATTGATTGATTAAAAAACACATTCTATAATGGAATATTACTCAGCATTAAAAGAGAATAAAATGATGGCATTTGCAGTAAATGGATGGAGTTGGAGAACATCATGCTAAGCAAAGTAAGCCAATCTCAAAAAACCAAAGGCCAGATGTTCTCTCTGATAAGTGGATGCTGATCCATAATGTGGGAGGCGGCATGGGAAGAATGGAGAAACTTTGGTCAAAGGGGAGGGGAGAGAAGGGATCGGACATGGGGGCAGGAAAGATGGTGGAATGCGATGGACAACAATGCCCTGGGTTCATGTATGACTGCACATATGGTGTAACTCTATATTGTGTACAACCAGAGAAGTGAAAAGTTGTGCTCCATTTGTGTACAATGAAGCAAAATGCATTCTGCTTTCATGTAAACCTAATTAGAATAAAAATATATATTAAAAAATACCTTCTAGATCATTAGCAACCAAGAATTTTTTCTTCAACAATTGGCCACTGTGTGACTTGAATTAATTCAAGTAAGGTGCCTTTGAATGTGAGCAGGATAAGACAGGTGCTAAATGCTTAGCTTGGGTCCTTCTTCATCTTGCGGATTGGTCTGTTTTTTTCTGCTCTCTTGGCATATCCAGCCACAGGCGTGAACTCAGTGGATCCAAGAAACAGCCTGGCAACTCACTGCAAGAGCTAATAAAGCTAGTTTATTTGGAGTCCACTAACCCAGCATTGGTGATGCTTCTGGTAATACTGACCTGCAGCTTCTCTGCTTATTCCTGAAGAAAATGTTGACTCAGTGCACTAATAGCTTAAAGATGATTTTGTGTTTTAGAAAAGGATAATTTTTAGACAATGTTAATTATTCCATATATATTATTTTACATAAGATAAACAATTGATATTCAAATAACAGATTGTTTTATCTTTTATTAAAGCAATAATTTTTTTTTTGGTACTGGTACTCAACCACTAGCTACATCTCCAGCCCTATTTTGTGTTTTATGTAGAGACAGGGTCTCAGTTGCTCAGTGCCTCGCTGTTGCTGAGGCTGGCTTTGAACTCGCAATCCTCCTATCTCAGCCTCCCAAAGTGTTAGGATTACAGGTGTCCACCACCACACCCAGCTAACAAAATATATTAAAGGAATTCCACATACAAACTAAATTAAGTGATCCTTGATATATTTGCAAGTAATTAATCTGAAGTTCTTTAAAAACATATGGCATACTGTGGGTATGCATTATCAATAATTCAGACTTTATACTAATTTACACTGAAGTCAGTAAAATATTCTACATTATTTATGTTTTGTGGTTTTGTATATCTTATGTTTGGAGGGAAAATCTGCTTTGAAAAAAATTGTAAAAATAATATTGGACAGAATTGATATCACAAAGATCTTTTAGTTTCACAAATTTCCATAGAACAACACTTACCAAAGTGCTATAGTTCTTTGCTTAGGAAAAATTTAGAATGTATGTGCTTGATGTCAGTTTTTTGTATGAATACTCGACATACATAACTGGTTTAGCATCAAGACATATTTGGAGCTGTGTTTAAAATATTTTAGAAGTGTAAACTAACTGAAGAAATATATGAAAGAGGCATTGACATCTTTTTTTCAGATTAGGCCTCAGTGTCTGAATTGCTGTTTCCTCATTTGTTGACAGTCAGTGACATTTTTGACACAATCTCCATAGAAAGAAAACTTTGGCACCGCTGCAAAAATAAACTGACCCTGTAGACCATGGATATATGAGCTTCTGAAGTCTAATGCATAACTGTCGAATGTTAAAATTACTGAGGAATGGGTTAATTTCTTTGCACACACACTGAACAAATGATGGCTTTTAACAATTGCACCCTGTGCCCCTGTTCTTGCATCTAGAGGCGAAGGGTCAGAGGAGAAAGAACTTAACAGTAGGAGGAAGAAGTTCGTGCCGATTCATCCCTCTGCAAATTGAACACCCTCGGATCTGATGAATAAAATCACAGAGAGAGAGAAGGGTTAGAAGGTATTGAGAATGAAAGGTCTGGGGAGATGAAACCACCCACACAGAGAGAATGCCTGCAGTTAGGCTTCTCAACGTGAACAGCTTCAGGAAAGAGGCCTTTTGTGAGATGGCCCTGTGAGGATCTGAGAATCCAGCCTGTTTCAACATCAGAGGAGATGATATGCTAATTCCACATCCCCTGTACCTGAGGCAGCATATGCATGCTGGATGATTTCGTGTGGTTAGGAGGAGGTCATCTAATTTGAGGGACCTGGAGAGGTCAGTATTGACACAGTAGCTCAGTGATCTGGAGGACATCGAGGTCAGCTTTTACAGTTTTTGACCTCATAGGCTGAGATATTTATCATTATCAAATTGTTGAGTCCAGTGTATGTGCAAAGAGTGAATTATAATGAATTTCTTAGCTTATATACAACCAATTTATTGTCTTTTTAAAATTCTTTTTTCAAGTTTTATTATTTTAAAATTTTTTCCTTTTAAAATTGACAAAAACTGTATATATTTATCATGTAAAATATGAGTTTGAAATACATTTGTATATATATGTATACACACATGCATAAACACATATACACATACATATTGTGAATTGACTAAATATAGCTAGTTAACATAGTGTTGTACCTTATCACTCCTTAGATAGCAGGAATCCAGGTTGGAAGGGTTCATTACTGAGACTAAAGAACCAAGTTGACCTGGAGACATTGAGCCTTCTGATGTGCATAGAACAGAATTGACAGCCTATTAACCTTGCAGTTTATAAAGCCACATCACAGTCCCAGACCCTCTGCCTTGCCTTTAATTCAACAAACAGTGCTTAAGAGACACTAACCCCCCTTCATTGATCACTTCCTTATGGCTTCTGCTCATTGTCATTGTTACTTTTTTGTCTTTTTACTTTGTGTTATTGGCCTTTTAATAGGAGCATAATGTCAGTATATTTTTTTAAGTTTTTAATGAAAGAAAGCCAAGCCATGTACAAGACATTCTAGCTATAACCTTTGGCTTCAGAGAATTCACAGCTGTAGGCCAAAGTGAAAACATACATAGCCCATACTGGTGAAACTTTTCTCAGTGCCTACCACATATCAGACAGAGTAGTATGAAAATTCTTACTTAGTCCACAAGATTCAAATCCAGCCCCTGCCACTTACTGCCTATGTAGCCTTGGTTTTGTCCATTGTAAAATGAGGAAATTAATAGTATTTAACTCATAGGATGTTGCAGTACATAGGACTAGTTAAGGTATGCTACGTGCTTAGAACAGTGATGAATACACAGCAAATGTTCAATATGATTTAATGATTTTTGAGTAGAACTTTAAAAGTAGGATGAAATAATAAGGAAATGTCAAAATTATTTGATTTAATCAGGGAATCTGGGATTTTTTTTTTTAATCCATTTATCAGTTGCTTAGGACGTTTTGCAATTGATTCATTATGAAATGGTTCTTAGGGCTCAGTAAGCAGGAGGCTAAGGCCAAACCTTGGGACTAGACAAAGGGTCTGACTATTGGCTATTTAACCTTTGTGTTTGTAAATAAATCCCCTACCAATCAGCAATACCTGTGAGCCCATACACCCATGAGCATACACATGCTGAACTGTGAGTGTGGAAATCCCTACAAAGGAGACTTGTATCCTAGAGTTTAGTATGACAGTTTATACAGAGTATGTTTTGAAGGATCAGTCAGTTTATTATATGCATAACACCATGTTTTTCAGATCCTTTTGAAGAGGTAAAATAAAACAATGTCCACCCCAAACACACACTTTCCCGTGTGGCTATTCTGTATCACAGTCTTTCAGAAAAGCAATTTGCTTATATTTTTATCAAGAATCTTAAAAGGAATTTATAAAATTTGTCCTACAAGTTTAACTTTTGAGACACTAATGTAAAGAAGTAGTATCTTTGGCATAAAGATACTCACATCTGTATTTTTTTAATTAAAAAATATAAATTTTCATAAACCTAAATAGCCATAAGGACAGAGGAGAAGATGAATAAATAAAACTTAGATGCATCAGTACAATTTGAAATCCATATCCTTTGGAGAAGCAATTTTGAAATTTGGTTTAATTATGCCAATTAAGGTAGATAGCATCTATTTAATTCGGATCTTTTTGTGAGTAGGTGGAATATGCTATAAATAAATTACTTTCCTAATGACTCATTTAATATGTTTGTATGTATAAGCTTGTAAATACTTGTGAGTCATTAAAATTGTTTTAAAAAGATTTTTAAACAATTAATATAACATTATATGAAATGTATGAAACAAACAGAATACAAAATTGTCTTTCAGGTAGAATCTCAGGGATCTAAAGACCACCTAGGAACTGGAGGGGCTGGCCAGCTGCCACCTTATCAGAGGTGCCCCTGTGTGGTAATGTCTGAGTGAGGTTTCCCTTGAGGCACTGCTGCAAATGTACTGTCCACATTTGTTCTCTTGTGCATGCACACGCATATTTGTGTATAAATATTTGTGTATAAATATATGTGTGTTTATTTTTTACATTGTTAAGAAACTTGGAATAATTGTATACAAAGACTTGAAAAACATCATTTGATAACATTTGAGAAATGGATTTGAATATTGTTTGTTTTTCGTACTTCCATATTATTTATTACCTTGGGTACAATAGATAGCATTTTATTGTTTCGTTTTTAATAAGTTTGCTTTTCTGCTCTAGCATAAAAGTGAGTCTTCCATTCTTCGAACCTTAAGAAATTAAAAGTTAATAGCTACAAGTTGTTTCAAGAAAATAGTGTGCTTTTAATAACTCTGCTTTAAATTCCATCTTTCGTTAACTAATCGGATTCATTTGCTTCCCTTAAGTATTTTAATAGGTTTCAAAATCTATGTGGTTTTGGGAGACAGCTGTGAAATTTGATTTACTTATACCCATTGAGGTAGATCCTGCTTAATTCATATCTTTTTGTAGGTAGGTAGAATATGTTATAATTAATTTCTTCATGGCTCATTTAAAGTATGATAAAATATTTCCAATGTTGTATTTGTATGAGCATATTATTTCTTAAATGTTGTCATGTATAGTTGCTACCATGATCTCTAGGTAGAGTGAGCCTAAATTTGCCAGGCTTCCTTTGAAACACTTGTAAGAATTTATTGATATTATTCTTTGATAGGCTATAATCGAGTTTCTCTAAGACAAGTCAGATTTTTATAGTGAATTTGATGGCACTTTGTCACTTTTTTTTTTTTTGGTACCGGGGATGGAACTCAGGGACACTCGACCACTGAGCCACATCCACAGCCCTATTTTGCATTTTATGTAGAGACAGGGTCTCACTGAGTTGCTTAGCGCCTCGCCATGGCTGAGGTTGGCTTTGAACTCGGAATTCTCCTGTCTCAGCCTCCCTAAGTGCTGCGATTATAGGCTTGCGCCACCGCGCCCGGCTACTTTATCACTTTTGTGGATGGTGTTCATTTTTTCCATCTTTTTAGAGATGTGATATCATTTTGTTTATTGTGGATTGTCCTGGACTTAAATAATGCATAGTGTTAGTCTGATTACTTTTAAGAATTATTTCTCTTGCTATCATATAAAATTTTCAGGTGAATTGCCTGACCTTTCTGTCTTATAGTAAAAGCTAAAATTCTTACCAGTTAAAAGTATTTAAGAGTAACTTAAAAAATGTCAGAAGAAGTTACTGCCCAAAACAGTGAGCTGTTATTGGGATTAATTGTAAAGAGAAATGTAGGGAATTGGGCCGGGGGATAAAACCATTGAACTTCTGATGAAAGCTGCATCCTGTTAGATGTTATGTGTGTCTCTTTATGGTTGAAACAAAAGCAGATCAGCAAGAGGATGCCCCACTGGAAAACTGATGACAGAAGGTAAACACTTTCTTTAAAGCTAGTATGTGTAGACTTTGTGGAAAATAGATTCATATGGGAAAATCAAAGGATGATAGAATCAAAGGCAGGAGAACAAAGGGATAAGAGACTTGCCAGCTTACAGTGGCACATTGACTATGTTGTTGGTGACCAACCAAATCCCATCAGAAAAGGGACCTCTGAGAAGAAATGGGGACTGTAGTAAACACTGTGGGGCAGATGTCTGGAGAACGGTCATGGGTTTAAAGTGGAGAGAGTAGAAGAGCAAACCATAGGCTACAGGGCAGGGTGAAATGTTTCCTGTTTCTCTCAAAACTTTGTAAGAGACTTAGAGTGAGATGACAGTCTTCTCTGTCATTAAACATGACACTGTTTGGTTGTCTACAACCTACCAATTAACTGACAGGAGGCTGTTAACACGGTCACCCAGCCAGCCAGCTACTCATTCAACACACTTCCACCATGTTTCAACTGAGCCCTCAGAGCCCAGCAGGTGCAGGGTCAGGGGACAACTATAGCAGATGGGAAAACCTCCTTGTTAACATGCATCCAGTTCAGGCACCCTGCCGAAGATCTCATCTGCACCATCTTGTTGAATACTCACAGTCAACCCAAGAAGTTGTTTTTGGTGTTTCTCTCTTTGAGGAAATTGAGGCACAGGACAATTCAGTACATCACTGGAAGTGGCATTGCTGGTAATGAATGGTGGCCAGATTGTGACAGGGGACAGTCAGACTTCAGACCTGTGCCCTTCACACCACTGTATGGAACAGCCTGACAGGATGGGCTTCTCTGCAGCTCTTCAACATCATGCTGCTGATTGTGTGTTGATGAAAATGTGTTTTCAGTGTGTTTTGTAGGTAACGGCAAACTAAAAGTCAAAGAGTATGTCTATTCTCTATTTTAGAAAACTACTAAGATACAATATTTGTCCCTGGATGGGGAGATTAAGGGTGAGGGTTTCTTTTTCTCTTCCTTCTCCCTTTCCTCTCTCCTTCTTATGGTTTTTCCCTCTCCTTCTCTAGTCCACCCTTTGCCTTCTTCCTTTGTGTATTTTCTAGATATTTATAATGAGTATGTGCTGGTCTTAAAATGAGACCCATGTTATTAAAGGTTTCCTTTAAGAACATATTTTCTGTATGTGGGAAAATGAAGTCAATATTGAATCATTATAGACATGTATCCATTTAGTGTCTCAAGGTCAGAACACAGCTTGTATATACACATTTTCTTGGTACTATGTACTTTTTTTAAATAAGTTTTTATTTGTCAGTGGACTTTGTTTATATGTGGTACTGAGAATTGAACCCAGTGGCCTCACACATGCTAGGCATGCACTCTACCACTGAGCCACAGCCTCAGCCCTGGTTCTATGCACTTTTAATTCTGAGTACAGATTTGCCTCTTAGGTAGCTCATGGCATCCCAGCCACTGGAGCTCCCTATTGTTAGCTCCAAAACTAACTTCAGTTAGTTTAATTGAATAGTTAATAGTTTAATAACATTTCAGTTTTATTAAGGGGTAATGATGGTGTGTGTTTGATTAGGAGAAAATCACTTCAAGATATTATGTCGCAAATGGTGAAGCTCAGTCTTTTCACCCACTTTCAGAGCAGAACGGCTTCATTGGTGTGGTGTGGCCCTTGTCCTGTTGGTAGGGCAGGACATCAGGACATAGATCTTTCACTCAGGCTTTCTGTGTGTGAAGCAGACGGGGACAGATGCCAGAACCTAGGGGCCCCGCAAGGGGTTGCCAATGTGTATGAAAGGGACGAGATGTCATTAGGAAATCAAGGAAGTCCACTGGGAAGCCAGTGGGGTGGGTCAGCAGGAATTGGCCCCTCAAAAGAGTGAGTGAGGATAGAGGGCTTCCATGGCTTGCAGGACTCTGTTGCAGGCCTTCCAGGCCCTCACTGTGTTTCAAAGGACGACAGAGACATTAACCAAGTAGACTCATTTTCCAGGTTCTTTTGTACTATGAAAGCTCAGCGTAGAACACAAATAAACATGATGGTCTTAATTACTTTAATGAGAGCTATTTGCTTTATGGATTTTCAAAAAACAAATTGAATACTGACCAACTTCTTTTGATTTCCCAGCATGTTACTGGACTGTTTACCCTCTAGAATTATAATAATAAATCTGAAAAATGAGTCACCACTGCCTTCCAAAAACAAATAGAATGCTTTTCCAAATAGAGTCTCCCTTTTCGTCATCTGGCCCATTATTACCTCTGACCAGTGACTGTAATCAGTTGCTTCTGCCACCATCGTCATACCTGAATGGTTGGCAACACCCCCGCTAGGGACTCTGAATGCTTGAGAGTCAGCCCTGTAGTGTTTTTAAATTAAATAGTCAACTTTGGCTCTCAGAGCATCTGATTGGACATTCTTCCCCTCCTCCCTGCTGACTCTTTTTTTTTTTTGGTACCAGGGATTGAACTCAGGGGCACTGGACCACTGAGCCACACCTGCAGCCCTATTTTGTGTTTTATGTAGAGACAGGGTCTCACTGAGCTGCTTAGTGCCTCGTCATTGCTGAGGCTGGCTTTGAACTCGCAATCCTCCTGTCTCAGCCTCCCAAAGTGCAGGGATTACAGGCGTGTGCCATTGTGCCTTGCTGACTCTTGACAGTTGTCTATGGTCATTGTCAAAGCAAAAGATATTATAAGGAAGCTAAGAGGCCTTAATGGGCCATGATTCTCTAACCTAGGCATGAGAACTGGGATGCTGATGGGAAAGTGAGGAAGATAAAATGAGGGATTTTTTTTTTTCTTCTTCATATCTTCTACGACTAAGGGAAGAATCAGGGACTAGGAGTAGGGGAGGAAAGGGAGGCAAATATTGTGTTTTTTCTTCTATTGCATGTTTTTAAAATGTGCTACAAAAGCCTCAGACCAAGGAAAAAGGAAAGGAGGAACAACCTAAGACACTTTAAAGTGTTAAAAGACCTTGATGATCCAGGAAAGATGGTCAGTGCCGAATATATTCAGCCCTCTCTCAGCAGCCCACACCCAGCCCGCCCCCTTCCTTCTATTTTAAGGGCTGAGGCAGGTGTTTAGGCATTTTGAAATTTATGTTAACAATAAATAGCTACTTTCACGGGTATATGTTTACATCTTGTATTTCAAAAATGCAATGTGTGAAAAAATCACAATTTCTTAGTACTTGCTTTATGGAAAGATTACCATCTTTATCAAGGGCTACATAATAGGATATTTTGAAATAGAAATATACTACACTGCCTTTAAAATATGATTCAGTAGGGGCTGGGATTGTAGCTCAGTGGTAGAGCACTTGCCTCGCATGCGTGAGGCCCTGGGTTCGATCCTCAGCACCACATACAAAGCAATAAAATAAAGACATTGTGTCCATCTACAACTAAAAAAAATTTAAAAAAAAAAAGGATCTGACATTTAAAAAAAAATATGATTCAGTAAAAATAATGGTGCAAAATTTAGGATCAGTGATTGCCCTCTTGGTATAAAAGAGGAATCCCTATATTTTTATGAATTACCCTGGCCTATTTGAGCTTCTCCAGTTCCTGGCCCATAGGCCTTTGGGAAATGGTAACATGAGATGGATCATGTTTTCTTTAAAATCCACATTTGTGCATGGGATATATGGGCAAAATAGTTTGTGAAGTCCGAATTCTTGAGTCATTTGAAGATTAGGTATGTTTCCTGTCTATCTGGATTTTTTTTTAAATCAGTTATAGAAAATCATCAGATATTATAACTTCAAATATAGACTTTCTTCCATTCTATCTGTTTCCACTTTTGAGACTTGCATTAGCTATTTATTAGACCTTCTCATTCTCTATCCTCCATATCTTAATCTCTTTTGCATATTTTCTGTCTCCAAGACTCTGTGCTACATTCTAGGTAGTTTCTTCTGGGCCGTCATCTAGTTTATTAATTCTGTCTAAAATTGTGTTTCAGTGCTTGCTTAATTCTTCAAGTTTATGTGCTCAGCTTTATCCTTTGAATTTCTTACATGAGTAGTTCAAACTATGTTTAAGAACTGATACCTTATGATTCTTTAATATTTCTTAGGGATCATCAAAAAGAAAGCAAAAAATTTACTAATTTATTATTAGGATAAAATTCATTCTCCCTGAAAACTATCATATCATTGCTTTGGATCCTTTCATCACTTTGTTTTTCTATGGTTTATTTTTAAAAATTATTTTATAATGAAAGTATCCATTGGATGAAGATGGTAAATGGGGTTTAGTGTGATTAGTATTTTTATTGGTATGCTCTGCATTAAACTATCAACAGTTATTTTTTTTAATTTCAGTAGTTATATTTATTTCTGAAGTTCCCATTTTTTAATCTCCTAGTTGGTTTTTGGTTGTTTGTTTGTCATCTCCAATTGCTTGCTTATTTTCATGTTTCAATTTTTTAAAAACTTTTTGCATTTTTTTTAGCTTTTCAGTGCTATGACAGAATGCCTGAGAAAAACAAATTAAAGGAGGAAAGATTCATTTTGGCTCATAGTTTTAAGGATTTCAGTGCATGTTGAGCTGCCTTCATTATCTCTGCTCCTGTGGCGAGGCAGTATATCATGGCAGAAGGGCAAAGCTACTTACCTCATGGAGTCTAGGCAGCAGACACAGAGAACCAAGGAACCAAGGACAAGATGCAGTCACTCAAAAGCATGTCCCCAAAGACTTACTCCCTCCAACGAGGTTCCGTGTCCTGTAGATTTCACCATGTCTCTAATAGTCCATTCAGCTGTGAATCCCTCGCTGGATTAATCTGTTGATAAGGTGAGAACTCTCAAGTTCCATTCACCCTCCCCCCATCTCTGGCCACTGCTGCATTTGGGACCAAGTCTTCAATACATGATCCAAGCCATGACACATTCCATAACTATCCATTTCAATATAGGAAGTCCTTGTTGTCTGACCACTGCTGGTTGTTCTTTCTTCTCTCTCTCCCTCATCATGGAATTCAGAAACTGAAAAACTACAAGGTCTAAGTTGAGACCGTTTTCTCCGGAGACTGTTTGTCACCAGAACCTGCTGATTTAGGGTCACTTTAGTCTCTTGCCAGCATCCCAGGCTTAATCCAGGAGTCTGTGTGTCTCCCCCACCACCTTGGTACTCCTCAATCTCCCATTGTGGCATTAATAAAAACCTTTGCTCTCAGGTAAGCACACTTTTTCAAGTTCCCAGTTATTAATTGTTCTTCTCTGAAATTTCTCACATCCTGTGAATTCAGCAATGCAATAACATCAAAATCACCAACTTTAGTCAGCTTTTTCATTGCTGTGACTTAAAGCCCAGACCAGAACAACTACAGGGGAGGAAAAGTTTATTTGAGGGCTCACAGTTTCAGAGGTCTCAGTCCATAGACATCCGACTCCATTCCTCAGGGTTCAAGGTGAGGCAGAACATCAGGGCAGAAGAATGTGGCAGAGGGAAACAGCTCACATGATCATCAGGAAGCATAGAGGGAGACTCCACTCATCAGATACAAACTTTATACCCCAAAAGCATACCTCCAATGACCCGCCTCCTGCAGCCACACCCTACCTGCCTTCAGTTACCACTCAGTTAATCCCTATTAGGGAATTAATTCACTGATTGGATTAAGGTCCTTATGATCTGATTATTTCTCCTCTAAACCTTTTTACATTGTCTCACACATGAGCTTTTGGGGGACACTTCACATCCACCCATAACACCACTCTACAAGAAGTAGAACTAAATATCATTATATAAGCTTTGATATACAATTTCCTTTGGAAATTGAGAAACTGGCTTGAAGAAACCAGTATCCTGATTGTGTGATGTCATGAGACTGGACAGAGTCAGATGGCCACCACATCTATAAGCAGGTAACACTGTAATCATTAAATTGAGCTTTCCATTGGGGTTGCTGTGTATCCAAGGATGCCACCTACCAGCCAGGCTTGTGGAGCAAAAGGCCAAGGGGATCACAGCTGATCTGGCTTTCCTTCTGTGTCTGTTCACTTTCATTATAGAGGTACGATCTTGGTGTGCCCAACACCAAGGGACATGGGCACCTGGCAATGAAGGGTTATACTCAAGTGGTCAGGGGAAATTATGAAACTCCCAGAACTGGTTCTTTTATCCTGGTCAGATGAACCAAAACCCTAACCATTCTTCATTTTGCATTGCCTACATGAGCTAGACTTCATAATCATTCCCAAGACCTTCCATCTTTATGGAAGGACACCATTACACTTTCCAAACCACTTTTTTTTTAATAGAGCTTTATGATTATAGATTATAGCTGGGTTCATACTGGCAAACTCCAAAGCACTTTTTATTACCAATTGCTGAACTAAATACTGTAGCCAAAGTTGTTTCTCTTTCACTGTACTCTTCAGAAATAATAACACTGAGATTCCTTGTTTTGGTGTGAATTTTGAAGTAATGGCATATTACAAAATGCTGCAGGTTTTTTAACCTCAGTTTTATTCTTTATTATCAGGTTCGCCTTAGCAGGTTGCTCTGTGTGATTCATAGTTCCAATTGGATACATGTGCTCACCTTATCCTCTTATTACATTAGTGTCTGATACAGTTCAGAGCTATGCCTTGCTCACATTTCTCAATATTGGATAATTCTTGTTTATTAGATTTACAGGACCACAGATTCACTATCATGTCCCTCGTGGCAGTCTGTCCAAAGAGAGAGCCTTGCTACTTCCGTCTTTACCATTAGCACTTTGTACGGGGAAGAAGGTACCTTGACCTTCAGTTTTACTCTATTAAAAAGCCGATTTCTGGGTGTGTTCAGACCTTTATGAGGTTAGGGAGCAGTTTTAGAACCAAAATGTGACTCAGTATAATTTACTCCGGGCTAAGTGTCTTTGGTTGTACATCCAAAGTTCTCCCAGTTCCCTTACAATTGTTTTATAATCTATTCGTGTTTATTTTAATAGGTGAGGTAAAGAGAGATAAACATGTGCATAATTTGGACCTGTTCTTCTAACTCTTTTGAATTTATCCTGAGGAAATTGTTCAACGGCATTAAAAATAAAGATGTGGCCGGGCATGGTGGCCCACACCTGTAATCCTAGTGAGTGGAGGCTGAGGCAGGAGAATCGTGAGTTCAAAGCCAGCCTCAGCAACTTAGCCAGGCCCTAAGCAACTCAGTGAGACTCTGTCTCAAAATTTTTAAAAAATTTAAAAATGGCTGAGGGACATGACTCAGTGTATGTATGGTATGTATAATCCCTGGTACCAAATAAACAAGTAAATAAAATTAAAAGGTTGAAAATAAGACCAAACAATAGACATTATTTAATATCTTTTTATTAAATTATGAGTCATTGATCTGACAAACTGTTATGCAGACAGGTCATAATGCTGATGGTAGAAACCTAGGGGACGTGTTTGATATGTGAATGAACAGAATAGATAATGACATTGAATATACACAGTGATGATAACTTGGCAAAGCGATAGATATATGGACATAGATCAGATGGGAAAGTATAGCAACAAAAAGAATTGTGTTTGCTTTGGAAATGAAAGGTAATTTTATTCATTTTAAATATTCCCCTTAAATGTTGTTAGGTGGTTTTCTACAGCAAAGATGCGACTTTTAAAGGAACAAAGGGATGAAGGAGTGGATAAATTGAGGACCTCTTCATTGTCTCAGGGACCAGGTGCTTGCAGAATTCCCATCCTCCCTAGTGAGAGGAGGTTTTTGACAACATTATAAACATGTCCTTGGAGAGAGAGAGCATGCATTTTGAAGGGGCAGCTCCAGCAGAGGGAACGAGGCTGGGTCATTTCTCATTTTGATTTTCATGGTCAACTGCAGATCTCCTTCCCATTTTCCCTCCTAAGAGACCTTCTGCAACCAGGCAGCCCAGCACTCGGGGTTGATAACCTTAATGATGACTCCTCTCACTTCCCAACCAGTCTTCTTTCTCCTTTACCCATCAATTCAAATATGACCCTCTTCCCTCTTTTGAACCTCTCTGAACACTCATTTATCTGAGGAAGCCATACGGCATGGCCTTCACCTGCCCTGCCTCATAATCCCCCATCTCTGCCATGTGTGTCCCCCTATTGCCACATGGTTCCCTTACCAGAACCCCATAACAATGAGTCCATCTGATCTTGGACTGGAACCTCTAGAACTGTAAGCTAAGTAAACCTTTTATCTTTATAAGTTAAATATCTCAGGTATTTTGTTACAGTAATACAGATTTGTATCACTCAGATATCTTGTTTCCATTTCTTTACCTGTTTGCACAGCCCTCAGAGTACATCCCTTGTGTTTCAGGAAATATAGTCAGTTCACTTAGAAACATTGATGGTTTTAAGTGGGCAGACGCCAACTGCTTATTTTCAGTGGAAAACTGATCATGAAAATGGTAACGTTTTTGAAGCACTTACTATGTGGTGGTAAGTTAAACACTTTTGATTAATTCTTCATTCCTAACTATAGTCTTATTAGGTAGCTGTGGCTATTATCATCCGATTTTTAGTTAAGACACCTAGGAATATTGAGGCTAAGCAAGGAAAGGAAGTGTCTGAGAGGGAATCCTTGCATCCAAAATGGGAATCCAAAATGAGCCATCAGATGGTAAAAATCACCACAGCTGGAGGGGAAGATTTTATTTCATTTTGATATTTCATAACTTGGGAGATTACAAATAAGCATCTGAGTTTTCTTGAAAAATAGTGAAGTCTGGCTACAATATGCTAGAGCCAAGTAGAATCTGTTCCTTTAGAGGGGAATGGACTCCTTCCTGGCATGTCACATTTGGTTCATGCCCCCTCATAATTTTTTGTATCGTTTAATACTTAAAGATTTTCCTGCAAATGTGAAATCTTGCTTATTGAGGGTTTTTGAGTGCTCACATAAAATTCACAATATCAAGCATTATGAGGAAAATTTAGCGTAAAATCCCCAATGGTTCAAGTATTCAAAGTTAATTGGTTCCTGTGAAAAGGATTTGTTGAACATAAATACTCAAGTGTAAGCCTGTGTGAAACAGAGAAACAAATGCAAATTGCTTCAATGAAGGAAGATTTTAGGTTTGCTTAAAATATCCAAGAAAACTCGTTAGGAGAGAGACTTCCTTCCATGTAATCGCAATGGCCATTTCCTCCTCACTCACATGCAGTTCTTATGACCCATCCCAACAGCTGCATGCCCTTGGTCTTCTTGTGGTCTTTGTTCCCCAGTGGTCCTCTGTGCGTAGACTATGTTTATACCCTTCCTCCAGAACCTCGCGGAATGGAGACCTTTTGCTTTCCTGTGCTCCCAGCAGCCGCAGTTAGTTTGCCAGGCAGATGTTGCTGTCAATCATCCTGGCTCACATATTCTCACATGCTCTCAGCCACGAGATGGTATGTGACAGCAAGCAGTGTGTTACTGGTTCCATTCAAAACTTTGCTTTCCCTAAAATTTAATTTTCCCTAAAATTGGCTTTATATGATGTGGATAAAGGTGTGCATAAAGGTGAAGGTAGGGTGTACAGTAGATGTCTAAGGACCTCGTAGCAAGTGGCACACCCTGCAGTGTGCTTACATTCGGTCTATTTCTGATCCAAGACACTGCAGTAGCATGCTTACACATGTCTTTCTCTGTTAGCATACAGTCATTTTCTTATTCATTTTTCTTCTGGCTCATTGTTTTATTACCAGTAGGGAGTGCATGGTTAATTCTTCATTATAGGTGATAACCGTGAGCACTTTTTAGTGGTGAGAGAAAAAAACAACTATATTCTGTAGAAACATATGATGCATTAAGTTTATTGATGAAAAAACAATATGTAACTTTAAAAGAAGGAGTAATGGAAAAAGAGAACACTTATACAAGGATTGATGAGCCTCTTTTCAGGGCCAGACTGCACACAGCTCTTCTGGTTTGTGATCCATGGAAAATTGGATGTGTGTGATTCAAGAACATAGTCATTCTATAAAGAAGTTGCTGGCATCTATGTTATCCTGACTTAATTGGATTTTTGTGGAGAGGGAACATTTAAAAATATGTATTTACCCTCTCTTATTTATAAAGTAAAATGATTTATAACCAATATCTCCTCATGTATTGCTTGAATTTATTTATTTCTGATGAAAAGTTTGTCCTGTGACTCACCATCTGCATGTGCATCTGTCTTTGATCAGTTCTGGGAATGTTCACAGTCACACAAGACCAGATTCTTTATCTGAACCAGCCTCTGCCTTCTGCCTTCTTCCTTGGCTACAAATGGAGATCCTGCTGACCGTGGAGAGCCGTCAGGGTGCAGGAAGGGGTCCAAACGCCTTCAGTAGGAGAGAGTGAAGGCATTGATGGGTTCCTTCTGAATACTGTCACATTCTTACACCTGTAAAAACCAGCATTTAAAGCCAATCCCTCACACGTTTTTCTAACTTTTTTCAGATGTAGGCAAGCTGTGAAACATTAAAGCAGGAAACACACACACACACACACACACACACACACAAATACTCCCATGAGCCTGAGATGGTCTGGACTAGTTTCAAAACTGCCTTTAATTTTTCTTTTCTTTTGGTGGGTCGGGGGATTGATTTTTCTTTTCTTCTTGTTTCTGTTTTAAATTGGTGTCTAGAGTAAATGTTAAGCCTGAAAAATGATGTCATCCCCAAATGTTCTCCAAACAAAACTGAAACATGCAAGATATCTTCTTTTATCTTAATATGTATTTCTAAGTAATGTCAAAAATACTTCCTCTTACCTGGGCCCAGTCATTGGGAAACCACAAGAGACTCTCTGGCAGTAATTCCTTCACTGGTAGAATAAATGTGAGAAAACTGGGCATGATAAATTGCCTTTTGATTTGAGTTACTCTTCAGCAGGCAAAAACCAAAATAAAATAAGTGATCATGGGAACCCAGCAGCACAGATGTTCTGAAGCTGGGGAAGTTGTCAGCAGTTTGAGAATTTTTCATGCGCCATGTTTCCAAGGAAGGGCAGCCACTGACTCATGAGTGTGAGCTTCAATTTTGGCCCTGGTGGGTGTCAGTAAATAACAGTTGTATGAAAGCAAAGTCTCCTCTGCAATTTCCTGTCAGACTTGTGGTCGTGTGTTTCCTAGAATGCTCCAAGAACAAGTTTACATAACTGGTCCCAAGCTTTGGCATCTGAAGGATGGACTCCAGTCCAATCATGAATGTGACTAACAGAGAAGAATGCATTCTATTTAAAGAGGAGTGTCAGTGTCTATTTAGATAGGAAAAGGAAAATGTGAACAGTTTGTAGAAATGTAACTCCCCCAGGCCCCATCCAAAGTTACAGAAGAGACAATACTTTATCAGCTGTCCATTAGGCCAAGCTTGTATCTGACAACCTTTTGCCTTTTGTGCTGAATTCCAGCTTAGAACCACAGTTTCCATATTCCTATCATCATAAAATGTTCTAATTTCTGTTAATCTCCTATATTTTCCCCTATGTGATTAGAACCTTTTCTGTGGCTTTCCTATTAAGTCATTTTTCCTTTGCATTTATTATTTATTTCAATTCTGGCTTATATGTAGACACCTTGACCAAGAAGTGTGTCATGTGTGGATTTCAATTTCTTTGAGATTGTATTGCAAATATATTAAAGCTTAAAAATGAAAGGAACCCTTTGCTGATTAGAGTCACTGATTAGAACGTGTTTGCAAATGAAAAATGCTGTGAATCTGCATAGGTTTCGGTAGCAGCATAATTTCTTGAAATCTGGGACCTGACAATGTTGACATCCTAGGATCCAAAGCAGCAAGCTCAAAATGGAGTAGAAACCTGGTAAGTGTTCGTTGGGTTTAATCCAGGCTTTGAGGTATCCACGAAAATGGTTTTGGCAGTGCTGATCACACTTCTCTGAAATATACCTGTCCACACTGTTGAGCGAAAGGGCTGTGTGGCCTCTCTGTCAGCAAGATGTTTCTGTAAAGTTGCATATTTTGATTTCAAATTGTGGCATATGACTTCAATCCATCAATGTTAAAAGTTTCAATATAGTTTAATGGTTCTAAATATGGCTTTGTTGTCCTGGAACCAATACTCTGTAGCCAAAGTACAAGTTTCTTCCTCTTGGATTTTCTTATCTCCAAAATGGAAATATCTCATAGGGTTATTGTGAGAACTAAAGGGGATAATACATGTAAAATACTTAGCTCAGTGACCTGGGATATGGTAATTTCTCCATAAACAATAACTAAAAATAAACACATTCATATATTAAATTTTCAATTTTTTTCCATTTCCAAAATAAAACAAATATGGAAGTCAACTGATGTTCTAGTAAGATGTGCCATGTTTTTCAGTTTTGAATTCTAAACCTTCCCAGGTGTTCATTCTAGCAGTTTGTGTGTGTGTGTGTGTGTGTGTGTGTGTGTGTGTGTGAGAGAGAGAGAGAGAGATGTCTTTTCTACCACAATATTTCACAACTTGCCTTCATATGAAAAAACGACTCACAAACCTGAGTAAGGGATACACTTTAAACATGAGGTTTTAGATATGCTAAATTTGAACTAGTTGAGGGAGTACCTGGCTTCTTATCTAAGTCTTAACAGCTTTAGCTTTCTTTGATCTACAGCTGCAAAAAAAGAGGATATCTTCTAGTCCAAGATACTTTTTCTACCATTTTCTTTTTCAACTATCAACTAATCATGTTATGTAAATTTAGAACAGGAGATTAAGAGAATAAGAATGCTTAGAGAAACTTTATGTATTCATTTTTCAAATGTTTACCTTAAACTAAATTGATAATTTATTCTCCATCACCAGGATTTGGATGTAGACTCAGTTTCTTTATAAAAAGCACCAATTTAAACCTTTGAATATTGCTCATCTAGACATTTTGCTGTTAAGAAATGGCATTAAACTCAGGTCTGCTCCTGAGCCACTAAGGGTCAAGATTATGATAGTACATGTTGCTTGAGGGTTGCCATTTAATTAAAAGATTTACATTTAAAATCAATGAGAAGTTTTGCTAACATTCTGTATGTGTACACTCCCTCTTTCCAAAAGGAGGCCCCTCTGATGTGTTCAATATGCGATATTCAACACACATGCATCCTTTAAAAACATCTACATTGCTTTCTTGTGTGTGTTTAGTTGACATAAAGAAAAGAAGGAAATATTGAGATATATCAATAGAATATCTTCACTTCAACAAAACTACAGCCCCTATAAGGATGTTGCTGTGGTTTGAATGTGTCTTCCAAAGCTCATGTGTTAGAAACTTAATCCCTAATGTAACAGTGTTGAGAGGCGGAACCTTTATGAGGTGATTAGGTTATGGAGATAAAACCCTCAAGAACAGATTAATGCTGTTATGGCCTCCCTATATAGGATGAGATCAGTGTCCTTCCCTCTCTCATGCCCCTGTTCTCTTGTCCTTCCACCTTCCACCATGGAATGACACAGAAAGAAGGCCCTCACCAGAAATGAGCTCCTTGGCTTTGGACTTTACAATCTCCAGAACCTTAAGAAATAAATCTTTATTCTTTATCAATTACCCAGTTTCAGGTACTTTGTTATAGCTGCATAAAGCAGACTAAGACAGATGTTAGGAGTGTTAAATGAGACAATATATGTAAATAAGATAAGCACTTCATAAATATTAGTTATTCTGAATTCTCTCTGATACTTCCAGATAACTATAATACTGTTCAATTTGCTTTAGGGATGGGAAGATGATTTATTTGGGGTCCAAATTCAGGGTTGTGGTCCTTGAGTCATTATTATTGTTTTTATCTCTGCATATCCCTGATAAGGTAAACTCTGGCTCTCCTCCATAATGTGGAAGGATTGGTGACTAATCAAACTATTGGATTACTTGAATTCAATTATTGTCTGGTCATTGATTGACTCACTAGCCATCCCTGCCAGATTGACCTTCCTTCTTTCACATCTGTACCCATGGTAATCTGGATCATAATACAAGAGAATACAATCCAAAGCTGGCCTCAAATGCCACATGTAGAGGGAGAAGAAAACATTTATGTATTTTTAGTCTCCTTATATAGAGCTTCTCTGAACAAGACGTTAAGACGCTCATCATGTGAATTTGACTGGGTATGTGAAAATCTGGGCCTTCTCTTAACTGCCATTACCCAGCCTTTTAGAACAAGTGTTTTGCCCAGTCATTTTGCAGGAATGAATGTTTTTTATGAACTCTTACTCAAAGAAATAGTGACCCATCCCAAATTAATAGTTATACTCCTTCCGGAAACCCTTTGTCATCATCTATGTATAGACTGGCATCTTGCCTTTATCAGAAGGATCCAGAGGTCAGTTATGGCTGACCCCTCTCCTTTACAAACACATCATATTTTTTGAGTTAAGAACTGCTTAACCTCTTAGCTAATTACCTGCCTATCTTTTGGGAAGATTTCCAGTTTTCCTTTGACAATGGGTCTGTGTTAATTATTTGTACGCTCACTACCCACAAAGAAATTATATTTGAAATTTTTCTGCATACTAATGTTCAGATTATATTTTCCAATAAAAGTAAGTGAAAGAATTTCCCACAATGCCTTGGTCATGGAAACAAATTTTGAAGCCGCAAAACGATTATGAGATGGCTCTACCAAATTTTCCCTGAAATATTTAATGCTTCCATCAGTTTAGGGGGAAAAGTATGCTGAAGACAGAGCTCAAGGACTTCAAAAACATCCTGAGGGTGACATAAGTAAGATAGCCACTGCCACCCCTGCCCTCCACATCCCAAACACTCACACAGATGGAAGAGGAGAGGGAGTAGGAATGAACATATGAATATCAGGAAATGAAGCAGAATAACTATAAGGGAGATGAGAATCACTACCCTCAATAGAAATTGATTTTTTAGTGTTTAATTTATGTATTCTGGTATATATGTTTCTGTTTGGTATTGGAGGCAATTGCTAGTATCTTTTGTTTCCTAAGCACTTTTAGAATTTGGCTTTTTTAGGACATAGTAAAAAAGAATACATTGCAGTAACGTAGCTACATTGCATTTTTTCAGACTGATCTCATCTTGTATAGGAAAATGCTTCAAGGAAGGAAAACCAACTTGAATTCAACTAATTGAAATTTTAGAATGAAGCCAGGTTTTGAGAGAACTTTGGGAATTGTTTGTTTCTTCATGATTAGGTCACAGGCATTGATGGCGGGATAGATCTGGAGGTGTTGATTTGCCCTTTATTTAATGAGTTTGTTGGAGTTAAATTTTGTTTTGTCTTGAGCAATTGTATTCTTTAGATAAAAGTGTCTGGCTTTTTATGCAAGACTAACAGTCTCCAAATGCAAAATATTTCATGAGCTCGCTAAGTAAACCAAATCTGATTCATGGTGGTTTTTATTGATTTATTTCTCAACTACCAGAAAATGCCCAACAAATGCATATTTAATTTTGACTAGTGATTCCACATTTTTGAATCATTAACTTTCCATGGAGAAAGTAGCTTTATTTCTAGTTTTGGCTCTACTGAGACCTAAGATTATATAATTCTTTAATTATCAAGATATAGCTTTGTTTGAAGCATTTTCTGAAAATAAGATAGATCTTATATTTTCGTCAGGGTCTTTCTTTTCCTAAAAATAAGATGTATTCACCCAGTAACTCATTCTTTTTATTTTTTTATTTTTTTATTTTTTTGGTACCAAGTATTGAACCCAGGAGCACTTAACCACTGAGCCACATCTCCGAACCTTTTCTATATATTATTTAGAGACAGGGTCTCACTGAGTTGCTTAGGGTCTCACTAAATTGCTGAGGCTACCTTTGAACTCCCAATCCTCCTTCCTCAGCCTCCCGAGCCTCTGGGATCATAGGCACGAGCAGTCACGCCTGGCAGCAACTGGTTCTTTAGGTATAGTTCATGTGACTCTACAGATAGTCCAAGGCTTGATCTCATTCATATATTACTTATGCCATTCATTTATATAAATATAAAAATGTGCTTGAAAACATTATTCAATTCTTTTTTTTTTTTTTTTTTGGTATCAGGGATTGAACTCAGGGGCACTCGACCACTGAGCCACATCCCCAGTCCTATTTTGTGTTTTATGTAGAGACAGGGTCTCACTGAGTTCCTTAGCACCTCGCCGTGCTGAGGCTGGCTTTGAACTGGTGATTCTCCAGTCTCAGCCTCCCAAAGTGCTAGGATTACAGGTATGCACCACCGCACCAGGCTACATTATTCAGTTCTTATATATGTTCTTATATTACATTTGATTCTAAGCAAGTATCTATTTACATCATGTGTGATAATATGCTTTTCTAATTCTTCCCAGTGGCAAGAAAAAGTAACATGTAGGGTTTGTTTTGTTTTTAATGACAGCTCACAGAAGGAAAATTCTGCTCCCGGCCAGAGATGTTACAAATTCTACTTTATCAAGTCTCAGATTTGGCCAGATGCCACTCTGTATTTGTGTGAGAAATACTTTTTTTTTTTGTAATTTGGGTGTAAGTGTAGATGCTGTTTCTGGGTGATGTGGCTTCTCCTCCCTCCTCTTTTGTTTGTGGAGTACTGGTTATTCTGCACAAGGAGTCCTCCTCAGCCTTTTCTTCTAGCTCTTGGGGGTTCATCCCACCCTCTGTGACCTCCACGCCCTACATTTATATTTCATTGTTACTTATGATATCTGTTTAAATAAGACATTGATAGCACTTGCTCATATTTATATTATAGCATTTAACACAGGAGGTTGTAATTGTTTGAATATCTTTCCTCTCACTAGGCTTTGAGTTTCTCAAGGATAGCAACCACATTTAGATTTATTTTTCTTGTGTTGCTGAGATGGAACCTAACGACTCATATATCCTAGATCACTGCTCTACCACGGAGCTACCTCCGCAGCCCAGCACATTCAAATTTTTAGCTGTCAACTCAGTATGATATAGCAGGTGCTCAATTAATGGGTGTAGTATTTTTTAAATGAATGAATATTTATAGTAACAGCCAACACTTACTAAAGAGGTTAGTGAATACTTTGAATAACAGTGACTAAAAAATGAGTGTGAACACTTAAAATTTTTCTCAACCAGGTACATGATGCTGATGCTACTTTTGGGAGCCAATCATTAGGTCAATAAATAATGATCAAAATCTACCATGAATGCTGTGATCTTGAAGTGTGCTTGAATTTTGTAAAACAATACTTTTTATAGACATTGTCAAATTAAGGCTACATACGTAGATGTATATGTTATGTTTCCACCTACTGACTTTTCTTGTTGAGCATGGGGGTTTCTGTACTTTTTATAGTACTTCGGGTCTCACAATTTGCTGTTCATAGAGGCCACCAATGTGCTACTTAACACTTAGGTGTAGAGGATCAGACTCCTCAATTTGCCAAGATTGCCCCAATGTTTGTCTATTTTTAAGGTTTTCCCCTTTAACTCTCAAAATTTCATGATTTGGATAATATAGTACATGGTCTCCCTACCTATAGGCAGATATGTGCATTACATTTTTTTTATCTCCACCCATAGAAACTTTACAAAAAAGTGTTAGAAACATATTTATTTCCGTCTCTTAATTGCTCATCTCCATTAATATTGTTATAAACTTGATTTCAGTTCTCTTCCTGGTTGTACACAAAGTGGTACATATTTTACTTGATCATTTCTAGCCATTAAAACATGAGTCCTTGATCAAATGTGTATGTATTGTGTTCCTGTGTGTACTCCATAGTAAGTTAGAAAATAACCCATTCTGGGATCACTCACATATAGTTAGTTCTTTCTTCATTTTTCTCTATAGTAGTTTGCAAGTCATCAGATCTCATTACTACCTGATTTTGTTCTAAAAAATTGTGTGTGTGTGTGTGTGCACATGCACATGCTCGTGCACATATGCATGTGTGCACAGATTTTAGAAATTATTACAAAGGGTTCATCACCTATTGAATTTTACAGCACACTCCATCTCTTGCCATGACCTAATTCCTAAAAATGTGTCTTTTCTTTAAATGATCTGTGCATTCTGTACCTTTCTTTCCTTACTCTCCCTTTCTTTCCTGCTAAAGAAAACTGCCCACTAACTTTAACAAGTCAACCTCGTCTCTAATTCTCTCTCGCCCCATACCAATTTCTAGAATGTTGTGTTCTCTTTTATATTTCACCTATTTCACCCCAAGACCCTTAAGATTCTTGTGTCTTCATGCAGTGTCTGCTATCAAGCACAGCAGAGATGGGACTTTTCCTACCACCTTTACCTTTTTTCTGGATACATTACCCCCACACTTTATTTCCCTTTCTGCACAGATGCAACTTGAGCCTTTACATTCGTTCCAAGGAGGTTGGATGTTTTAATAATGTTTGGTTACCAATGACAGGGGGCCTCAACCTCCTGAACCCTGAACCTGTCATTCACATTAGACCTCCAAGATACCACCCAGAGCCTCCTGCCTTGTCCCCAAGGGCCCAGCCCCTCTGTGGACTACTGCCCATGTTTGGTCTTGGTCATACCCTTCCTCTTCCGGTATTGAGGGAGATCTCACTTGAGGTTCTCCACTGTTCTCATTTCTGCTTCCAAGACCATCGTCTCTGCCTCTCCTGGTGTCTCTTCTGTCTCTCACTGTTCCAAGTCACGTCTCTGCTCTTATTATCATCAAAATGGAAAAGAGATTCTCTTTTTATAGCCATTAGGCTACCAAAGAGGCTGCCAGCTGTGCTAGTTGATCAGCTTCCTCCTTGATACCCTAGATGAAGTTCTCTGGCCAAGGTTGAAAGCTATTTAAGTGTTACCAACCACAGTCAGGTTCTGAAGAGGGTCCCAAAGTGTGGTGTATACCCCAGCTGTTCCTAGCACTCTCCAGAGATCGACAGTACCCCTTGTGTCCCCTCTTTGTTTACGAGTCTTATTCTGGGACCTCTAAACTAGTCAAGCATTCTCTTTGCCCAGAACCCTATGGGGCCTCATTCACAGACAGGACCAGGTGTGGTACACCTGATGTCCTAAATTTCTCAGGGTGGGAAAGCAGAATAGGGTCTCCCTTCTCAACATGTATTATGATGGCTTTCTGTATAGTTTAAATTTTATAAACTAAGTACTGCAACTTAATGAATAACTACTCATTATAATTTAGCATGTTCATATATATGACTTCATGTCAACTGTTTATATTTTAACATAGATTTATTTACTAGATGAGAATTTAAGTATTTCCTCAAGCATGGTTAAATCTATACGTGTGTGCAGATGGTTATTAACTGATCTGCATTGACAATCTTCCATTGATTGCCTTTTTAAAAAATATTATACAAATGGCATGAATTTGGCCACTGCAAGCTTTCCCAAGAAAAATGAAATCTACTTTTACAGCTGGAAATAATTTAGTCCTTGGCATGGAGTTCCTTAGCTTTCTATCTTGGGAAAAATCTTTTTTGATCCAATGGTTTATTGCAAAAATGATTCAGGCTTCTGTTTACATGATGAAAAAACAAAATAAATGATATTATTTTATTGGGAAACTGGGACTAAAACGCCTTCAACGCAACTTGGAAATTCCAAATCTTCTTGAGCTATTTTGTTTCTGAAGAAAATGCAGATTTAATGTTCTCCTCAGATTATGTTTGTGTTTTCTGTCTTCTTCCAATTTTTTCTTGATGGAATCTATTCCTCTTATTATTACTAGTGTATCCTCACACTAAAAAAAAGTTTCCCCAGCAAATGTCATACATGGGCTTCTTAACCACTTTATGAATTATGATGTATTGACTTAAAGCAGGGTAATTTAATCACACTGGCTATTTGGTGACATAGTAAATTTCTGGGTGCTACATTTTATGCTGTCTAAAAAGCAAAAGAAAATTTATTGGGGGGGGATGCTGAGCAAAAGCAATCACACTTTAAAAAAAGAAAGAAAGGAAAAAATGTATACCTTTAGTGGAAATTCACACTGTTTAGAAGAAATAGTCTATTATGTTCATTAAAGGCAGCCCACCAGTCTGCAGTTTCTTCTGCAATCAACTATGACATGTATCTCTTCTTATGCCCTGATAAGGGATAACATGAAAGAATTAAATGCTAGTGAGTTTGTAAGTACTGGGTCAAGGCCAGGAGAATGGGAGGGAAAGACTTGCAACTCAGATTGTTGGAGAATAGGATCCTATTGGAAAACTCAAACCAGTAATCGAAGACTTCAACAACTTTGAGCCCAAGGTCTTTTAGAGTAAAATAAGTAAATTACAGTTAAGACTGTGATACTTTTGAACTGTGCCCTGCTATTTGATATGAGGCTATTATTTTGAATAATTTTTAATTAAATTGAATCCAGTATAAGCACACATTATCAATAGTTTTCAGATAAATTTATACATCAACAGTTCTCACAAATACATTACAATGGATTTTTTCCTTCACAAAGCAGGAATATAAAATTGTAGTGAATTCATGATAGAGATTCACTAACTACCTAATGGTTTTCCCTGCACAGACCCCCTGATGCCCTGACATACCCTTAGCATTACATACCAGTTACTTCCCAAAGTGCAGGCAAGTCTTTCTCAAAAAGTTTCAGAAACATTGCCTACAGAAGAAAATTCAAATTCTAAATGGGAAGTTGCATTCTGAAAATGTTCTTGAGATCTTTGAACAACAATCTATACGTCCAGTTAACACTGCTGTACTACCTGCTTAAAAATGGTCTTGATGGTAAATTTTATGTGACATGTTTTTTTACCATATGAAAAAAAAATCCAAATTCTAATGGTAGCATTAAGAGGGCAGTTGTGACAGTTCAGCTGTCTTTCCAGCCTCATCTTTTGCTTATTCATTCAACACATCTTTTCAAGTACCTCTTACATCCCAGAAACATAAAGTACAGAAATGAACAAGATAAACACAGCTCCATGTGCAAAATATAAAACAAAGTATCGCTAGAGTGGAAAGGGCTACTATATTTGTTCTTGTTCCTTACGCTTGTGCATGGATATTCTTAGCAATCTCAACACATACCTCACATTTATGTGCTTTTAAAGCTCTGTTTATGATCCTCTTAGTCCTAAATGCCTGCCTGGCTTCTCATTCGGACTCTTCATCATTCTTTCTAGACCCATCAACATCCTTTGGTCTGTTTAGGACTCCATTCAAACCTAGCCTGAGAGATGAAGCTCGTGTTGACTGGCGTCATCTAGTTTTCTTTCTCCCCACTCCCCTGGCTTGACCTGGTGTTGGAGAGAGCATTTTGTACAGCCATGGACACTGAGAACATTTGTTAAATTGAAGTGACACCATTAAAGTAGCTTGAAAAGTCTTTATCTAGTATATACCAGATAGATTGTTTTAATCTTAAGATTTTCTATCTTTCTTTTTTGGCTCCAAAGTTTCAGTTAAGTACTAACAAATGTCACATCTAGGTTGTCATGAGTATTGTGTGGTCTCAGGCTCATACGCTTCTGAAGGAGTTGAGTGAGCGCAGGACAGAGCCGTAAGTAGAGTAATTAATGAGGTCACTGCCTCGTTCTGCCATGTCCTCGTCACCTAGAGTCTCTTGAAACCATAACATTTGATGCCCATTGGATTTATTTATTTTTCACTTGAGGCATCAGAACACAGGAATTTTCCCTGTTGATATTAAACCCATAGTGCACATGGTTGGATCCTCTTCTCAAGAGCCTCCTGGGCATTCTTGAGCTGTAATGAAGACTCCTGTGTCCATGAATTGGGAAGTCTGGTAAGGGGACCAGTTAGCAGTGTCAGAGTGGAGCTCAGATTTGAAGTCCTTGGCCATCTGTTTCACACCAGGAGTTCTCGTCACCTTGTGAGTGTCATTTTCTCCTTCCTCAGAGCCAGAACTAACAACACATTGTAAGTACACTGTTTTCAGTTTGATCCTTGGTTCTTTACCCAGTTTTGGAAGAAAGAGGACTTAGGAACTTCAGAGTCATTCCACATGTTGAAGCTCTGGCTTTCTGAGTTCAATTGTAGTGAGTTCATGAATGCGAGCTCCTTTGAAGCAGGGCGTGTCTAGCCCCAGCAACTTGGGAGGCAGAAGCAGGAGGATGGAAACCAGCCTGGACAACAGAATGAGACCCCGTCTCAAAATGAGGGAAATTGATATTTTCATGATACCTTAAGAGTTGTTGGGATCAGATATAAAGCAACTAGCTCTGCCCTTTGGGAGCTGCAGGATTCTCCCTACCCATAGCACTTTATTGAGACATAATTGACAAATAAAAGTTGTATGTATTAATGTTGCACTACACAAGGTTTTGATATACACCGATCTGTGATGTGAACACATCCATCACCTCACGGTTACCTTTGTGTGTCTAAGTGTGTGGTCAGAACATTTACCATCTGCAGCCACTGCAAATTCCATGTACACAAATTTCAGGTGACCTGTAATCACCTGCTGTACATTAGATCTCTGTAACTTGATCCTCCGGCCTAAAACTTTCTACCCTTTGACAAACATCTCCCCATTTCTGCTCTCTTCTGTGAGTTCTGATTTTTAGGTTCTGCATACAAGTGGAATTGTAGTATCTGTCATTCCATATCTGGGGCAGTTAGCGTAATGTCCTGCAGCTTCACCCATGTTGTCGCAGATGACATAATTTCTTTTAAGACCAAATAATATTCCTTTGCATTAAAATACACACACACACACACACACACACACACCATTTTCTTTTTCTATTCATGTGTCAGTGGATATTTAGGTTGATTCCATAGCTTGGCTATTGTGATTAATGCTTGCACTGAAAACAGGATCACAGACTTCCTTTGGATATAATGATTTCCTTTCTATTGGATATATCCAAAGTGGGATTGCTAGATCATGTGGTAGTTTTATTAATGTTTTTGAAGAACCTCACACAGTTCTTTGCAATGTCTGTACTAGTTCCCTCTTCCACTCAGAGTTTGCAAGGGTGCTCTTTCTTCCAAGTCTGCCAGAGCTTGGGTGTGCGGTGATAGATATCTCATTGGAGTTTTAATTTGAATTTCTCTGACAATTAGTGATGACGACTATGTTTTCATATACCTGTTGACCATTTGTATGTCTGGAGAAATCTCTGTGCAGTTCCTTTGCCCATTTTTCCATCAGGTTATTTGTTTTCTTGCTATTATTTGAATCTTTATATATTGTGGACATCACTCTTTATCGGATGTATGGTTTGCAACTATAGTTTCCTATCCTGCAGGTTGTCTCTTCACTCTATAATTATTTCTTTAGCTGTGCTTTTTAGTCTGATATAACCGCATTTGTCTGTCTTTTGTGTGTGTGTGTGGTCTGGGCCTTTCAGCTCATATCCAAAAACTCTTTGCCCAGACCAATGTTCTAGAAATTCTGCCTGTTTTCTTCTAATACTATAGCAGTTTTAGTCCCTATGTTTAACTCTTTAATCCATGTGAGTTGATTTTTGTGAATGGCATGACATGAAAGCCCAGTTTCTTTCTTCTGTGTGTGGATATCCAGTTTATCCAGAACTACTCATGGAAGAAGCTGTTTTATCCCCCTTGTGTGATCTTGGCACCTTTGTCAAAGATCAATAGACTGTAAATGTATGGATTGATTTCTAGGCAGAAACTACAGAATTCTAATGGAGTTTTCATAGCTATGGTGTTTTCTTAGACTGGCTGAAAACATTGTTTTAGAAAAAAAGCAAGTTTACTTTTCATGGAGTTATGATGCGTAACATGAAATTTACCATCTTAACCATAGAGTTGAGTAGCATAAAACATTCACGTTGCTATGCATCAGACTCTAGAACTGTTTGATCTTGCAAAATTGCAACTCTGTGCTCATTAATCCCCGCCACCCACGCCACTGGCTACCACCATCTGACATTTTGTGTCTGTGAATTTGACGGATACCTCATAGAAGAATCATGCTGTATTTATCTCTTTGTGTCTGGCTTACTTCACTTAGTTTAATATCCTCCTGGTTCATCCATTTTATAATAACATGTGACAAGATTTCCTTTCTTTTTAAGACTGGCTAATGTTCCTTTGCATGTATATGCCACCTTTTGTTTATTTATTCATCTATAGGTGGATACTTCGTGATTAATTTCAGATCTCAGCTATTGTGAGTAATGCTGCAGTGTACATGAGACTGCAGATCTCTTTTCCAGATTGTGTGTTCAGTTCTTTTGAAGTGAGATTGCTGGACCATGTGAAAATTCTTTTTTGAATGTTTTGAGGAGCTGGGTACTGTTTTCCATAATGGCTAGCCCTATTTGCATTTCCACCAACTGTCACAAGGATTCAAATTTCTTCACATCCTTGCCAACCTTTGTTATTTTTTGTTTTGTTGTGTTTGTTTGTTTGTTTGTTTTATAGTAGCCATCCTAATGTGTTAAATAATGTCGTGTGGTTTGGGTTTGCTTTTCCCTAATAAATAGTGAAATTGACCAATAGGATTGGCTTTGATATTTGATGTCACAATTTGTAAGGAATTTTCTTCAGTTAACCTACTGAGGCACAACCAGTCATTTCTCCTGCCCAAATAGATACTGACTAGGAGATCTAATTCTGTGATAAGGTTATCCACCTTCCACAAAACCAATAATAGGAGGATGATTTTCAGCTCTCCTGTACACTAAAGCTTTAATAAGAACCTTAGAATATCCCTCTTGTTAACTGTACATTTATACAGAATGTTAAAGGGCACTCGATTTCAATGTCCATGAATGGAACCGGGGGTTGGGGTGCAGGGAGGCTGTTTGGCCATTAGCCTGGCACATCTGGCCATGAGTTTATGATGGAAGATGTCTGGCTTGTATTGTGTAATCCTTCCCATGGCTCTTGATAAAATATAAGTAGTCCCAGGAAGGAGGATGTGGAAGTTACTTGGAATTGCATGGCGATAGAGTCTGTTCCTATAAATTATCAAGGAAATGACGTACTAAGTAACCAGGGTGGAACCCGAGAGAGATTTTTGCTTTTTTTCCTTCTTCTAGGAAATGTACACATTCTGTGGTTTCTACAGAACCTTTTATCACAGGGAATATCAGTGTCTTCACAAGTTATATATAGTCAGCTTCTCCACTAAAATGCAGTCAGATCTTGGGTGACTGCAAGAAAACCTATGAAAAATACCTAGGGCATCCGTTCTCAGAAACAAATGTTTCCTGAGCACTGAGAAAACTAATAATTGTTAATGATTATAGCCTATTTTAATGATGTTGCTTTTGGTGAATATAGATATTGTTTTTTTATTGGTCATTTTTAAATCTTTTCTAAATTAATCTTGTGGCATCAATGAAAGCCCAATAGAGTTGGTTTCCTTTTAGGACATGAATTTCACTGGCAAGTTTCATTTTTAAATTTGAAATGGTAGTTTTACTATTGGAAAACTTATGAAATAAAATGAAATGTCAAGATTACCTTTGGGGGTTGTATAGTGTTCTAAATTTAAGAAGCACTTCATTTTTTTGACCATAATTTTAACATCATTCAGAACCTCAAATAATCCATAGTTGTTACTTGAAAATCAACTGTAAAGTTACAATCAATATTTAATTTTAAAGGGGATATTAAAGAGCATGATACTGCACTAATGCTTCCTTTTTATTTTTTTTTTTTACTTTGTTTTTTGAGTGTTCTCCACTGACAGTAAAATTCATACTCTACTTGTCTAACGAGCCATAAAGCTGGAATTTCCTAAGAGCCTGTCTGTAATGATTATGGCAAAATTCCAGAATTTTCCTGTGGGGAACAGGCTTTTTTTTTTTTTTTTTTAAACTGTCAGGCTGTTGGCAAAAGAAAGCACTCTAGTTAAATGACTAAGCAAATGGTTTATGAGACAAGCTCCAGTCCTTCAAGGAGGAGCCATAGCAATGGCTGGCTAAATGACCCACCGCCATTTGTGGCTAAGCATATCAAAGATTAATCACCAAGGATTCTGGCTAATTCCAGCCACTACCTCTTTATGAATGTCAAATGTGAACCCATCCACCTTTTTTTTTCACATTACATTACTGACATCTGAATGGAGCAGTTATCTAGTGCTCTACACAGTAATATGATTAATGCTACAGAAGGGGGTTTTGGATCCAGATTGTTCCAGCACTGTGTATGCAGCATGCAAAGTGAGATTTCACTAGTGGCTCCGTCAGTAGCAGAGCTGTCTCAGCCCCAGGATCTAGCATCCATCACATTCCAGCTTTAAGTTTCTGTCTGATTTATTCTGCCCTACATATACATCTTGATAGAAGCAGGATTGGTTAAAAAAAAATATTCCAAGCTCATTAGCTATCTCATGATCTTTAAGAACACTAGAGTAGGGAAGATGGAAAATCAATGTGTGATCCAAAAGTCCATGAAGAGATTGGGTAAACACAGTGGAATATATCCACATTGTCTGCACAGGGTGCAGCGAGGAGCACTCTGTTCCACACCTCCCTGCAGGGGTCAAGGCTGATGGAGGCCTCGCTGTCCTTATTACAAGGCTTTGGAGGTTGCTGTACATGTCAGTGTTCATTCAGCAGATAGGAAAAGAGGGAGGCTGCCATGTGAGAGGGATCCAGAGGCCACACTGGGAAGTGGCATGTGTTCCCCTGACAAGGACTTAATCGTATGACCATATTTAATCGCAAAAGAAGCTGGGAAACATATTCTGACTGTCTGCCAAGAGGGGTAGGAAGCAAGTTTAGAACATAGCTATCAAGTCCCTGCTACAGAGGTGGTGAGAACTGGGTGGAGGAGGAACATGAACAGGAGTGAGAATTTTCATAAAATAAATTGTGTATGTGTGTGTGTGTGTGTGTGTGTGTAATCTGAACAATATGAGTGTACCACATTCAAAAAATACAATCTTTCCAGGTGCGGTGGTGCTTGCCTGTAATCCCAGCACTTTGGGAAGCTGAGACAGGAGAATTCAGAGTTCAGAGCCAGCCTCAGCAATGGTGAGGCACTAGGCAACTCAGTGAGACCCTGTCTCTACATAAAACACAAAATAGGACTGGGGATGTGGCTCAGTGGTTGAGTACCCAAAGTTCAATCCTTGGTACCAAAAATAATAATAATAATAATGATCTTTTTTTAGAAAAAAATAAACCCATTGTTTATATAATACTTAGAGACAATATCCTAATTATTAGTCGTGTATTCCAGAGAATTTTGTCATTTATCATCACTTATAAGCATGCCCTATTCCTTTTGAACCAGGCTGGTTCCAGATCAAGGAAAGCTTCTCTAGGACCCACATGCACTACATTTGAAAGATTCCTTTCCACCCCTGGTGCCTCTGACCTCTCACTGATGAGACCCACTAAAGAGGAATGTTGGCACAATCAGCCAATAAGAGAGAAGGTGGATTTGCCTGTGTTTAGCTGGGAGAAAGCTTCTGCCCAGGCCCTTGGAGGAGTCCTTGCAAGGAAGCCCCCAGACCCGATGTGGGGAGCAGCAGCCACAGTACATCAGAGCCACAGGTGGCTCTCTGAAACCAAGATGCATGAGTCCTCACTGCCCCTGCTCAGGTGTCTTCAGAGCTTTAGATCAGTTATTACTGAATGAGCTGAACTTCTTAGGTTATGGACAAGACTCTTCTCTGAAATTTGCATGTATTTCCATCTTGCCAGTTCCTTTCATCTTGCAATTCCTTTGATGTTTCTCTGTGATGCAAACCAGAGTTTCCTACATTAACACAATAGCTTTTCTTTGGGGGTGGGGGTCGATACCTCATATCCAAAGCATATCTCTACATGAGCAACTCTATTTGTGAAACATTATACTCCATCCAAGTTACTCCTTGGTAGCAATGAAGGAGTAATATGTAGTGAAGGCTCTGAGGAGCTTTGTAGCTTAGGCTCTTGTCTAATTTTGTTCTTTCTTGGATTTACTAAACTCAACGGAATGCAGAAAAAACGTACTTCATGCCCAGCCAAAATGATCTGGGGTGCACTGAGGTACAGAAGCCAAGTCATCATGAGCTCCCGAGTGGTCCAGTGTAAGTGACGCTAGACACAAGGAAGGACTGAGCACTTGACTTGGCCTCACACTGTATTTCTGTTCCACAACACTGCTGGAGGATATCTTGATGTCTTTGCCTGAATGTTCTATACAGAATAAATCATCCCCTTCCCTATACACTCAGCTTGTTTCTTTTTTTCAATGTGTCATAAATGTTTATGCTTGAAAACTACTATGTTCATTCTGAGGTTCTAGTTTCTAGAATAGTGCCTGACATATAATGATGATCTTGCATTTTCTTTATACCCTTCTCTTGGTAGGTTTGGGCTGCTATTATAAAAATATATAAATGGGGGAGCTTGAACAGCAAGTTATTTCTTACAGTTCTGAAGGCTGGGAAGTCCAAGATCAAGATGCCAGCTAATGGACTCGTTGGCAAGGGCTTCTTTCTTTTTCCTAGACACAGACTCTTTGCTAGGTGCTCACAGGGCAGACAAAGAGAAAAGAAGCAAGCTCTTCCCTTTCTGTTCTTAGGGGAGCACTAATCCCATTCATAAAGACTCCACCCTCATGACCTAATTATCTCTCAAAGACCCTACCTCCAGATATCACATTGGGGATTAGGATTTCAACATAGGAGTTTGGAAGGACACATTTAGTTGGTAGTACCTTTCCCCCACTTTTTTGTGTGTTTTAAAAATAGAAAAAAAAATTACACTTTTTAATTTTACTCTTAAAATTGTAGCATGCACATCAGACTTAATCCTTGGTACCAAAAAAAAAAAAAAGCATAAAGCTTGTAAGCTATTCTTAGAAGAAACTTAGAGCAGTTTAATTCAGATCATCTCCCTTTCATATTGTTATTTTATATGTATACATTTTTTCTATCTTCCAAATCAGTGATGATATTATTATTATGCCTATTTTTAAAATGTTTTAAATATTTTGTCAGTGTTGGGCATTGGACCCAGAACCTGCATGCTGAGCATCTGCTCTGCCACTGAGCCACACCTCCAGCCAATTATACTTATTTTAAATAATTGATGTTTGTTTAGCTATAAACCCAGATTTAGCAGTTTCTTTATTTACTATTTCTCCTCACAGGTCATTTCTTTCTTCAACTTTGCATTTGTTTCTTCCTAAACAGTATTTTATGGTACTTTTTTTTGTTTAGCAAGTATCTATAAATCTTTGCCTGAAAATGTTCTTATTTCAACATAATTCTTAAATGATAGTTTAACCAATTCTGGAATTATAGATACTCCCCTTCTAGTTTAATAATCCTCTCTTTAAATTTGGTCTGAGTCACTATTTAACACATTTTTGGAGATTTTAGAGTATTTTTTCTTAAATTGAATGACAATATTCACCATTCCAGGTACAATTTGGTCGGTTGGTTTTATCTGCTTAGTCTTTCTTTCCCTGGTCTTTTTTTCTTTTCTCCTATTTTCACTGACTCCTTTGAGGACTTCAATAATACAGATATACTTATTTTTTTAGGCTATGATATTTCTATTATCAGAATTTCTTGAGGAGGTCTAATCCTGCTGTTTGCCAGCCAATTTTTGCCCAGGATGCATGGTTTTCTCATTTGGATTATAATTTTGGATCATGAACTTGTATTTGATGGTATGTAACCAAGGGGAGTCTGGTGTGCCCTGGGATGAAGGGCTATCCCCCATGAGAAGTGTCGTGTTTGCTTCTGCTTTCCAGAGGTTACTGGAATATATCTGCATTTAGATTGTTATTTAAATTTTTAAAAACACATTAAGTCTTTAATCAGTGCATTATAATTATATAAAATAGGTTCATTGTGATATATCCATATGGGCACATACATAAATTTCTAACATGTTAGTTTAAACTTGACCCCAAGGGTAAGTGGGAAAAGATCCATAGGTAGGAATTTTAAGAGGAAATACATTTTTCCTATTCAGATGTCATGCTGAGATCATTAAGCTTCTCCTTATGTCCTCTCCTGTGACAGAGGGAGAGATTTTTCCTGATTAGTGTTTTACTGTGGGAATACCATTCTGAGGTCCCATTGCTAGAGATGGATATGAACTCCAGCTCCTCCTGAGCATTGATGGCATCATTTCTTATGTGGAAGCCAAGCCTCTCTGTTGCCAGGACCAGCCCCTTGGCAACTGGAGTACCACCACTTCTATCCCCTGCCCAGGTTTAATTTTCTCTTTAGCCCTTCCTCTGGTATTTTCCTTACATTTCTATAATCTTAGCCTTGTGTTTCAAAGACTACTTTTTATATTTTAAAAAGCATTTGTTAGGGTATTATAGGAGGAGGACTTCAGGCTACTTATTCTTCCATAGTCTGAGGTTTGTTTGCTTTTTTTAATGTGGTGATGGGGATTAGAATCCAGGGCTTTGTGCATGCAAGGCAAGCACTCTACCAACTGAGCTATATCCCCAGCCTCCATAGTCTGAATTTTAATATGTGCTAAATCAGTGGACAAATGAATATATACAGTAGAAGAACATTCTAAAAGGCAAAGAGTAAACAATTGCAGGAAGCAGGAAAGCCCAGTAGTAGTTTGCTGTAGTTTGGTATATCTAGAGACGTACTGTCTGGCCTGGCATCTACTATGTACACTTAGCTGTTGAGCAGATGTGGATAGTGAGTCGAGACATGCTGAAGGTATAAAATATACACTGGATTTTGAAGACTTAGTCTAAAAATAGAATGTAAAATATCTCAGTAATTTTTTATAATTAATTATACATCAAGGTGATATTTTGGATAGGTTGGGTAAAATAAAATATATTAAAATTAATTTTAATTTCTATGTGGCTACTAGAAAATTTAAATTTATTTTTTATGTTATACGAGAAATTTTAAGTTTTCGTTTGTGGCTTTTCTCTTTCCATTGCCCAGTAGTGGGGTACATTGTAGTTACCCAATAAATACAGGTCAAATAAATGAATAAAAGAAGGCATCTTGGTATCCTCAAGTTGTCTGTCATTGTCCCCAGACTTGGTGTACAATGTGTTCTGCAATACCTACAGGCACTTCCCATTCATGATCTTACATCTATGGGAGTGTGATTGAGCGAATATAATAGAACTTACTTTGCTGCAGTGTGGCAAATTTAGACAGAAAGAGGTTCCGCTCAATGTTTTTGACGGTCACTTGAGTAGAATAACATACATACCTTCTGTAATACTATTCCAGAAAATTTTTATCAGACTTTCATGATGTAGAAAAGTTTTGACATGATATATAACAAAAAGCACTCAAGGAAAGGAATCTCAAACATGCAATAAAATCAAGTTCTCCACTTGATGCTGGCTTTTATCTAGGATGTTAGCCAGTCTGCTGTCCTAAGTCATTCTTCATATTCATCATTTGGATATAAAGAATAAAAAAAGGGAGATAGAGTGAAGAAAGTGTCATATGCACAGAGGATCTGTTGCCTACCTGGGCTTTTAGACTTGCTTGGTCACCAAGTAGTATTTTGCCTTTGGACTGAGAAATGAGATGTATTTAGCCAAGTCAGCCAACCATGTCCAAAGGCATCCTCTTACTCCCATCTGTGCCTAGCCAGGAGCACGACACCTCTAAGGGTGCTTTGCCACATTTTGCCTTCGTCACTCCATGCCTTCCTCAACAGCCCTCCAACAAAGTCCACAGTATATTCTTTTTCTAAGTGGGTGGTGGAGGAGGGAAAGTAAAATTCTGAAAGAGAATATCCGCTGAAAGATCTGGGGCTTCCTGGGAGCAGTTTTCCAACCACCAGAGCAAACTCCAGTGCAAAGGGATCATAGGCCTTCCATCCAAATTGTGGACCAGCTGACTGTCCCAGGAACCATTTCTGCCAGGGTCCTGCTTGGGAATGCAGCGTGAGCTATGGTGCAAACTCTCCTGTGTTCACTGGTTGCCAGGGGCTATAGGCAGGCTGCACAGCTCAGCTAGGATCTCGTGTTTTCCCTTTGGAGTCTTGCACACTACCACAAAGTTTACCTCATTCAGTTTCTCCCATGCTCAGAGTATTGAGGTGGAGTGCTAGGGACAGAGGGACTTGGACATGGGGCTTTACCAAGAGCCTGAGGTCCACATGTTGGGCTTTTCTACCTGTAGCAATGGGACACATCTGTTCCTGCAGGGATCTATGTTGGGGAGATGGGCATGCCGACCAAATAATTAAAACTTTGTGGAAATGGAAAACACAGCTGTCTTTGAAGTGGAATTATCTATAACTTTTATCAGATGTCCTCCTGATTCAATCCATATGGGTCACGTCCCAGTTCACAGGCAAAGAATTGTTTGAATACCTCTCTTGTTAGCTGGGGAACAAAAGGTCCCAACAGCCAAGTTCAGGAGCAGGTTTAATGATTAGGCGCCATTGGCCTCTGTTACCTCTGACCCCTCAGATTTCAGATGCCACTCAGTAGTGTTGGTGGCAGGCAGCAGTGCTTTGCTGGAGCGTGTAGCCAATCTAGAGAGGACAAGAAAGTGCCTTTGTTTGACACAGCAGACAAAGTAGCTTTCCTTGACCAAACTACTCAGGCTCCCTGAGCTCTTTTTCAACCAGGCCTAGATTTTTGGATTTCCATGCTCCTCTGCAAAGTTCGGTTTTACCAAGGATCCTGCTCAGTTGGTTTAGCCAGAATCCCACCTTACCCCTGGCGTGTTCTTTTAGCAGTTTCCCATTCCACAGACCTCCAGTCTGCTCCTTGGCTATAAATTCCTACTGTTTTCAGAATGAAGCCCAGCTCTGTGCTGAGGTCTCTTTTCCTCTCTTGTGATAGTCCTAGGTAAAATCTGTCTTTACCACTTTACTATCAAGCTCTAGTTTTCTTGGATGCAGATTCACCCACAGTGTTTATTTTTGCATCCAATGTAAAAAGGTCAAGTCCAGCCAGGAGCTCATCCTCAGCCTTCTTGGATCTGACTCAATAATGTAACCAAATAAGCTTCTGTTCCAAACACACATGCTCCAGCTTTAGTCTAGATCTGTCAGACTGAGCTGAGTAAGTAGAACTGTTTAGAAAGATCAGGGTAAAGATGCCTATCATTGTAAGTCTCCTGGGCAGTAAGAAGAGGCCTTACAAACAGGTCATACAAAGGAACGGTGTTTTCTAAAGCCAAGCCACTTTGGAAGGTGCCTCTGGGAGAATTTGAAAAATTCCCCGAGCAGACACACCTCCATGGATACAGGCTTGCTAGCAGAGATTTGTCTGGGTTTGGTGTCTATTTGCCCCTTTAGCCTGGTGTCCTTATAAAAGTTAACAGCATCTGTACCTTCCTTAGGATCACATGTGTATAGAAATTATCCGCATATACCTCTTACTTTCTAGGGAGGGGACTCAAGGGAAAGAGGTGGAAAATATTTTTAAATATTTCATGAAGAGATTTCATGAAAGTATACTGAACAATAGTGCAACCAAGCCCAACACAATCAGAAAAGGCTACAAAATGCATGTATAAGAGATTTGAAGGAGTTTTGTGTTCATTGTTTGCTTTTTTTTTTTTCATTGACCAATAAAGCAAAATTAAGTGAAAACAAAACAACAAACCCAAACATCTCCAGTGGCCGAGGAACTGAGTAAAGAGCGCTCTGTGGATGAATAAACTGAGTAATTGGGATACTGGAGAAACACCAACTACCAAAGAGTTAGGGAGGGGGATGCCAAGCAGGTTGTAGAGTGTGTACAAATTAGCAGTTTCTGTTGCACTAAAAGGGAGACTCAGGAGTTTGCCAGGCCAATTTTGACTTACAAGCTGCATTTAGAGCCTAACCATAAAATGCTATTGTGTTGTGTTTTCAAGCTGTCTTCTCTGTAAGTTTGAGAGGTTTTCATCAGAGGACCAAAGAAATCACCTTGCTGCTGGAACTGTCTGCAATTAAATACCTGTTGTTCAGAAAGCCACTTGAACTGGTTAGCTTTAAAGACACATGAAACAGACATTTCCTCTTAGCAGACTTGGAAATGTGGAAAGGTTTTCATATGCATTTCCAGACGGTAGATATTTAAATCTCAGTTTAGCTCTTAGACATATGCTGGGGGTTGGCAGTGGAGAACCAGGAATGTGATGGTAATGATAATGAAAATTTAGCACATATTTCTAATCCTTTAGACAGCTCAATTAAGCAGTCAGTTTAACACTTTGAGAAACACTGATCCAAGCTAAGATACATTGCATATAATAAACGGACAAGTTCATGAAATCCAGGAAAGAGTAGCTAGTCCTGGCTGGATGCTGCTCCAGATGCAAAACCCTGCTCTAATGACTGAAGTAACCACTCTCTCAGCAAAATGGCAACTGCCATGGGCAAAAAGAAAATCACTAAGAGGTCAAAGGTCAATTCTTTTGTGAAAGCTTATAACTACCATAACTTGTGCCCACAAGGTTCTCTAGGGATATGACCTTGGACAAAACTGTCACCAGCAAGAACGTCTTCAGAGACCCTGCTCTTAAACTCACGGCCAAGGTCAAGTTCAAAGAGAGGTGTAAAACAGGAAAGAACAAATGGTTCTTCTGAAAGCTTCAGTTTTAGATGTTTTAGTTTCAGTCATTTAAAAAAAATCTCTGACCAGGAGTGAGTCACTATATTTTGCTCTGGGACTTTTTTTTTAACCATAAAATTTCTATGAAAATAAAATATTTGATTGTGGAATTGTTTATATTCTCCATCTAATGAAAACTAAAATAATCTTTACCTCTGAGACTACTAAAATGCATGACAGTGATACTCTAAAAAATAATCTCTTTTTTTCATACCTAGATAAAATAGTTTCAAATCAACTCTGTAGAATTAAAAAAGTGTCAACCACAAATATCTGAAATTGTTTTCTTAGTGAGCATAAGGTATTTTACATTTGATGTGGATCTTTTCATTCCAGATCTCAATTTTAATTACATTCTGATATTCAAGAATGTTTGTCTTTTTGTAAACAAGATTACAAAGCTATTATGGTTTTACGGAGAAAATAATTACATTTCAGGAAATCTTGAACTTGTTTTATTTATTGCAGTGTACTTCTAACATTCTTAGGGTAAAGTTTTTATATATTTCATTTTTTATATATTTCATTGCTGTAATGTTGCCTTCAAAGACTTTTTTTATAACTCTATAGATAATTAGGAGGAAACCCCCAGTAATGCTGTATAACTGGGACAACTCCCAGGAAAAGGGCCTGGGTGAGGTTTCTGTGAATTTATTACCCCTTCCTCTTTACTTCCTCAGATCAAAAAGTATGGGGTCAATTTTCTGTTTATTACCCCCCACCCCTTTTGGAATTTACATAAAAATATACCTGCAGAAAGCTGAGAAAGTGACTGGTGACATTTTTCCCCAAATCCTTTTGTGACCACACTTTTGAGCAGAAAACTGCTAGGGACCCATTCTGAGCACCCTTGTCTCTGCTACCTGTGTCTGGAAGCCATAGGTGACAGAGGAGAGCCTGCAGGCAAAAGGCTTGGTAGCAAGGCCTCCAAGCAAGGCAGGCAAGGCTAGGTGTCACCTACACTTCGTGATATAGAGAATGTGCAGGGGCTAAAGGGAGGCAAAGGCACAGCCTGGAAGACTCCCAGTGCCTGGCGAGACACTCAAGCTCCATTCAGCAGGCAACAGACACATCGAGGGCTCAAAAAGCGGGGAGGATGGTCTTGGCTATTTAGAGTCTGCATGATGTAGTCAAGGGGTGAAATGAAGAGGAGTTCTGGGAGACCAGAAGCATATCCAAGTAGAAGCATCTTGCATGTCCAGGCAGAAGATTGGAGGGTCTTTTCCAGGCCACACTGGTGGCAGTGGACATGGAAAGGAAAGGTTGGGTTCAAGACCCAGAATGTAGAACATGTTAGGCAACTTGGATGGACCAGAGAGATGTTTAAAGGACTCGAGTACTTGCTGTCCATCTTCGTGCTGTGTAGCTTTGGGTGAGCTCTTCCTGTATTTGATCTGGCTTTCTACAAATAGTTAGGAAGCTTTAATACCCACGTCAAAGGAGATAGCCCATGCATATTGCTCAGTGACAATAGGCAGTCTGAAAAGGCTACCTAGTGTATGATACCAATTATGCGACCATTCTGAAAAAGGCAAACGCTGGAGAGAGTGAGAAGATGAGCATTTTCTCAGGGTTTAGGGGGAGGGAGGGATGAGGAGGCAGCGTATAGAGGATTTAAGAGCAGTTAAACTGCTCTGTGTAATACTGCAATATCATGATGCAGGCATGTGTCAAAACCTATGGAATGTACAACACCAAGAGGAAATCGAAACGGAATGACAGATTCGCTGATCGTGATGTGCCAGTCCAAGTTCACTGACTAGCACGTATACCACACTGGCAGGGGATGTGCCGGGGGTTGTGTGTGTGGGCAGGGGAGTGTGCAAAGGGGAGAGTACCTGGGGCTCTGTATTAGTTTCCAAGAAGGATGGAGTGTAGGATTCAGGGTGTTTCTCTCTTGGCTGAGGATCAGAGAGAGATTGCACTGGCCAAAAGGAAAACTTCATCAGAGGCCGGAGTAAAGATGGAAAGAAATTGTTATGTAAACACAAAGAGAGTAGAGAGGAGCCTCTCTTGAGAATGCAGTTTGTGTTAATTTAAGAGAACTTTGAATTTGAACTCCATGGCCTTAGGCAAGTTCCTTAATCTCTAGGGACCTCAGTTTCCTTGTTTGGAAATGAGATACCTTGTTTGAAAAATATTTTTTAGTAAGAGGGTTTTCAAACATACAATATAGGAAGAAGAATAATAACCCGTATTCCCATCATGCTTCTTCAACAGTTCTCAAAATAGTATCAATCCTGTTGTCTATATGCCACATACTTTTGTGGTATGGAAAAGTAGTGAAATTTCTCATTATCCATTCTAATCATATGTAATCTCATATGTAAATATTTCGATATGAGTCTCTGGCAAAATGGACAGTTTTTAAACCATGTAACCACCGTGACATTATCACAGGTATTAAAAATTAGCATCCTCTGACAATTAGTATCCTCTGAGCAATTTATACTCATTTCCCCATTTGTCCCAGTGGAGTTTTTATAGGTGTTTTGTTTTCGTTTGGGATTCAGAGAGGGCCGATGTTTGTATTTGGTATCCTAGGTCTCTCCAAAAGACTCCAGGTTCTGGCACATCACAGCTACTCCAAAGGACTTCTGTTTCTTTCCCCTCCCCCTCTGAGTGGTGTGTTGGCAACACAAGGTAGGAAGGAGTAGAGCGCCTGAGGTCTCCTAGTGCAGGGCTCCTTGATCTTCCCCATGGTGGATAGAGTTGGCAGGATGCAGGGGTTGGGCTGGCCAGCTTCAATGATACACAAAGCCTCCCCTATCCAGAGCCACTGCTGATGCTAAGCCACTAGCTAATAATTGTCCTGTGTAACTGCGTGACAGGGACCTTTACATGCATTTACTCACTTGCTTTCATCACAATAACCCTAGGAGTACATAGTTCCACTCTCCTTATTTCATAGATAAGGAAACCAAAGCACAGAGAAATTAAGGAACTTGCCCAAAGTTATACAACTTGTTGGAGCTCGGGCTCAAAGCAAAAAAATAAAATAAAATAAAACAAAACAAAAATCAGAGACCATTTGTTTGTCTAAGCACTGCTCTATATTGTGTCTACTCAAAATAAAATTAAAAATGTAACTCAGAACACAAATAAAAGGACCCTACAGAACCTAGAGACAAGGGAGGTCAAAGGGCCTGAATTGTCAGAGGGGTTTGACCAGGAAAACAGGAGCTGCAGAAGCAGGTTCTCCAAGAGTCATGGAGATGAATTTTCCAGAACCAGGAGAGGAAAAGTGGGAGCAGCAGGCCTGCTTGGGGTGGACAGCAGCTCTGGGACTCGCAGCAGCTTTGCAAGGGACGTGCTAAGGACAGAACTGGTGTGTGGTGGGGACGAACAGACAGATGGACAGAGCTGGGCTGAGAGCAGCAGGTAAGAAGGGGCTGCCACAGGAAGGAGGAAGAGCAGGCAAGGCACAGACTCTCCTCTCTCCATTCTTACTTCTAATAACATTGGCATCAAGTTTGGAGTGAAGAGTCAAGAGTTCTCCTTCTGGAGTTATCTTTTTAAAACAAATATGAAGGAGTTTGTGTTTGTTTCTTGTTTGTCTGTGGGAGTTGGTTGGTTGGTTGAAATCACCAAAGCATTTGTGCTATCAAAACCTCTGGCTTCTGAAAGCCTCACTTCCATCAGGAGAAACTCAACTCTTCTCCTAATTCAAGGATGACACCTGGATTCTTCATACCCTGGTCATTCTGTTCTGAATGCACAAGTGTGCCTGTGTCCTCTGTATTTCTAATTAACAACTCCAGCGATTCACCAAGGTTGCTCAGAGTAACTGAGTCCACAGCTTTCACTGTGAATTAAGTAGATTCCAGAACTCAGATTTTTTTATTTTTTAAATATAATTTTTATTCTAATTAGGTTTACATGACAGCAGAATGCATTTTGACTCATTGTACACAAATGGAGCACAACTTTTCACTTCTCTGGTTGTACAAATATACAGTTACGGGACTTCCGGCAAGATGGCGGCTTAGAGGGACGCAGCTACCAGTCTCCCCAAACAAAAGACCAGAAACTGCGGTACAACCTTCTCCCACCCGGCTTTTGGACAGCACGGAAGGAAATTTCACTCGCACGGGTAAGCAGAGCCAGCAGCCGTAGACACAGCGCGACTCCAGCGGCTGTGGCCGAAAGCGGCCCGAGGCA
>CM053408.1:14783441-14882458 GCA_028644305.1 Xerus rutilus | reverse complement strand
AGCCGGGCGCGGTGGCTCAAGCCTGTAATCCCGGCACTTAGGGAGGCTGAGACAGGAGAATCGCGAGTTCAAAGCCAGCCTCAGCAATGGCGAGGCGCTAAGCAACTCAGTGAGACCCTGTCTCTACATAAAACACAAAATAGGGCTGGGGATGTGGCTCAGTGGTCGAGTGCCCCTGAGTTCAATCCCCAGTACCAAAAAAAAAAAAAAAAAAAACTATCAGATGAGAACAATTTCTTGTATCGATGAGAATTAACGGATGCATTACAAAAGCAATAACTCTTGAAGTCCACATGTCCTAAAGAGAACTCAGAAAAATAATCTAACAGGGACAATTTATAGTTACAAAACACAAGAAAGTTCATGATGAGATATAGAATTGATGACCCAAGCAGCACTGATCAGAACCCTATCTCGGGACTCACTTGAGCCTGTGTCTTTTAGCCTTACAGAGTGTTCTCACCAGTGACTCCATTTTTAGAACATTTTCAGACATAATTCTATCAGTGACATCGGAATAAGATAATGTAGAAAAATTATTGACTTGACTTTAAAGTTCAAGGTGTTATAATCGTCTGCCCCCTCATTTTTCTTCTGCTTCCCACCCCCTCCTCTGCTGAGAAATCTCCTGCTCATTCTCCAGAACTCCGCTCTGGTGTCAATTCCCCTGAAAAGTCTTTCCTGACTCCTGGCCCTACAGCAGCCTCCTATTTTGAACATTCCTGGAGAATTTCATTCCTTTCCTTTTTATTAATTACCTCAGTTTATAACTGCACATTTTTGGTGGAGAATTTTATAAATTAGTCTCTTTCTCTCCTCCAGACTTTAAGCCCCATGAAAACAAAAGCCATGCCTTTTTTTTTTTTTTTTTTGGTTCATCCTGATAGCCCCAGAGCCCAGCGTGGCACATTGTAAATGCTCAGTACTTCCTTGTTCAATGCATGCCCTGCACCTGCCTGGAGCCGCTGCAGTAGGTACAATGAGAAATTGAATTTAGCATTCTGATTGGCTCCTGGTGTACAGCTCCTCAGCCCCACTCCTTCCAATCAGGAGAAGAGCCATAGTCCTGTCTTGATGCCAGGGTCTTCCTCTACCTACAGGCTATTCTGAAATATGAGCAGCTGATAGTATCGCAATGCCCCAAATCAAGAGCCCATCCCAAGAAAGATGAGGGTGACAAAGAACTTGAAAGGAGAACAGGATGGAAACAGTGCTGGACCAAAGTGGGAGTGGGATCTCTAGCTCCACCCCTGCGGTCCTCCTCAGGCTTCTCTGTGGTCCAGGACACAGTTCCATCTTGTACCCATCTCTGTGCCCAGCATGATCAGCCCATGAGTCTGCGGTCTTTCTCCCCTTCCCTTGGACTTTCAGGGTTAAGAGAAGAACTGACAGGGTGCGTGTCAGTGTTAGGGAGTGGAATGGGAGATGTGTTATCAGCATAGCAAAGGGCAGTGGGAAAAGGGGAGAATGAGAGAACAGAAGTCTTTCATCTTCTTTCTCTCACTGTCTCATGCTCTGGGCCGTGCATGCCTTCCAAGGACTTCAGCAGTTTGTCCTGCTAGTTTGCAAACGTTGTAATTCAATGTATGTGGCCTGAAGGGGCACTGGTAAGTCTCTCTTCTGCATCTCCTTAGGGAGGTGTGGTGTGCTTTACACCTAGAGGACACCTTTGAGGTCCCTGAAGCTGACTTTGCTATAGAAAAAAACATTGGCTTGGTGATAGAAGTGAGGTGCTGGGGTGGCACTGCTGGAGCTAGAATAAGGCGTGGTCTCTTGCTCAGCCTTGCCTCTGAGCTGATCCCCACTGTTTCACATCTGGATGGGTGATAAGCTGTAGGTCCTGTTCAAATCATAGTCTTGTCCCCATGGTGCACACAGCAGCCCAGAGTAAAAGGTTTATTAGCAGTTTGTCTGGGATTAAACCAAACAGTATTTTTTCCAGTGCAAGCCCAGGAAGAAAATGTGTTCTCTGACCCCAGCAGCATATTGAGTAACTCACAGGGGGAGCATTTTCATAAGACAGAAATAGTGAGTGTTTATGTAACCACATCACTTTGACCCAAGCTCTTAATCGTTCATTGTGGCATAGCTTAAGATACTGAGGAGAGGAAGGCGCTTGGGGAGGCAGTGGATTAAGGGCTGACGTCATAGCTCTGTTCTTAGAATGAGAGACTGTTGATATTGCTATGATAGGGAGTCAAATAACATGTCCTGGTATGGGCTTAATCAAGTACAATCAAGATTGTGTTACATGCGACTTGTTCAAAGAAAACCCCAGTTTAAAAACTGTTACTCAGAATTACAGCTCTTTAATGCAGATTATATGATAATCTGTAATGAAATTGTTTGCTTTCTCTAATCAGAACTGAGATACTGTATTTCCCCAGCCTTACACAGGAACTCATACCATGAAAGGATTTCAGGTCCTGTATAGAATAATACAAGAGATGGAGGTAGATGCATTGTAGATATATGCATATACACACCAATCACATCAAACACTTTGCTTCACATGTTCTTCATTAGTGTGAACATAAAAGTTAAAGTGATAATATTTTTGCAGAAAATTAGTAACTATTTATTTGCAGAGGACTCAAATATAATTGTACTTTTTAATCAAGCAACTATTTAAAAAATTTTTAGTAGTAGATGGACACAATATCTTTATTTATTCATTTATTTTTATGTGGTGCTGAGGATCGAACTCAGTGCCTCACACATGTGAGGCAAGCAATCTACCACTGAGCTACAACCCCAGCCCTCAATTACTGATTACCTTTAAATTACTGATATTTTTTCCCACAAAGATGTCTGATTGTTTCTTTCTATTTTGTGAATTTTTTTTTTATTTGTTCTTTTTATATATACATGAATGTAGAATATATTTTGACATATTATACATACATGGAGTATAACTTCCCATTCTTGTGGTTGTATATTTTGTAGATTTAAATGCCACAGAAAAACTTCAAAATATTGCTTTTGGAAAATATATTTGATAATATTAAAAATATTAATGGGAGAAGGAAGGGAAAGGGGAAGAAATATGGAATGAATTTAGCAAAATCATGTTATATTTATATATAAAGGTACCAAAGGTAATTTCACAAAAACAATAGAAATTTTACTTCGAAATATGAAAAAATATGTATGAATAAGTATTTTTCCAGAAAAAAATAAAAATATTAGTGGAGTTTTTAAAACTTTATTTTAGATAATTGTCGTGATAATAAAGATTTCATGTGTATCATAGCTGTTACCTTTGGATTACCTTTCATGGTCTGCAAGTCACTAGAAAATACTATGTTCTACTCCTATGCTTCATCATCTAGCAAATAATAACTTATGATATCCCACTCCCATTGTTCAGTTTCCAAAATATCATAATAAGGAGTCAAATACAAATAAGGACATTCAGATAAAACTTTATTTTACCTAGAAAATAACAGATGCATACACATTTAGAAGCAGGTTGACTTCAAGTCAATAGCAAAATCCTGGGATAGACCCACTAGAAGAATATATATATAGTTTTATTTAGTTGGGAATGGATTAGGAGAGACAAGAAGCACAGAGACAGAGATGAATATTCTCAGAAGACATTATGAGCACATCCTAACAGAATCCCTTCTATTACACAGTCCTTCACAAGAGATTAAAAGTATTAAAGTGAGAGAATTAAAAAAATTAAGTATGTAAGATTTTATTGCAAACCCCTTCAAATCTTAGATTGAAAAGAGAAACAACAGCCCATCCACATACTGCTTTGTTATGATAAGGTGGCAGGTGTCTACAGCTCACATAAGCCTGGTCTTTCTCTTAAATGTTAGATCAGCACATCAGGAGAGTCCCATCCAGATGTCCCATTCTGAACATTGCAAAGAATGATTCCAGTGCAATGTGTTTTAGTCGTTGACCCAACACCACATTTTAGTCGTTGACCTGATACAACCCCTCTTCCTTTGATCAGCCACAGGAACTGGCATGGTTTTGTCTGTTTGTGAGATCCAATACCTCTTCACTTCCCTTTCTGAAAATGCCAGGGTTTCTGAAACGTGGAGTTGTTGTTTTTTTTTTTTTTTTAATTTTTAAATTTTATATATCCATGAAACATTACATTGAGAAAAATATAGCCTTTATGGGCCTTTGGGGACTTTTAAACAAGAACATACATGAAAGAAAAAGTGATATGACAGACCATTATGAAACTTTCCAATGTTACTAAGTGAATGAGGCTCAAGTAGTAGGAAAGATGTGGCTGTTTATACATAACTACAATACTTTATTAGCATTGATGGGGAGCAGTGAGCACATAAAAGTACATATCATTGCATAGAAAGTACCTTATTTTTATGACTAGTACTAATGCAGACGTTTCTATTAGCTCTTTAAGTTCCTTTAAATGGAGTCAAGGAGGTTCTGCCATTTAAGTATAGAAAACAAAAATTTCTTCAAGAATGAACCAGATGAAAGATAGAGTTTTAAGCAGTGACTTCTCAGGGTAGAACTTGTCCCCTTCCCCACCTTGAGCCCACTGGTAAACAGGTTCTGAGCAGCAGCGAGCAGCGGCAGCCTGCGCTGTGAGGCTTTGAGATCTAAAGTAGATCTCCTCTCAGGGACTGGGGATGCCTAGGTTACAGGCTGCTATTTATCTCTCACAAATATGAAGCTGCACTATTTTTGGAAGCTAACTTGGCTACTAGCAGTGGCACATTTTGCTGGCTGTATGTCATGGATCCTGGAACCCTTGAACTGGAAGGAACTGAGAGATTCTTGGGACAGATCCTGCAGAGGTTGATCATCTGTGCACACACCAACAGGGGCAGCCACTCGGGGACTAGGACCCTGCTCTCCTCCTGCTGGTTCTTTCAGTTTTACTTAGTGGTACACGTGCTATTGTGTTACGTGACACGCCTAGGCAGGCCAGGCATCCTAATTCCCAGTGGAGCTCAGTTTACGCCTGGCTGGAGGACTGCCCTCCTCCACAAGAGGCCACAGTACACCACAATTAGTCCACTTAGACTGCCACACGGCTTGGGTAGCCTGAACAGCAGTTCTGGAAGCTGGAAATTCAACCCCAGCAGGGTTGGTTTCTGGTTCCTGGTTCCTGGCCTATGGGTAACCAAAGGCTCACTGTGTTCACACAGAGCGTATCCTCTATGTAAGGGCTTTGCTGTTCTGTCTCGTCCTCTGCTTACAATGCCACTAGTCCTATCGGATTAGACCTCCATTTGTACGACCTCAGTTAACCTAATTACTACTTTAAACATCCATCTCAAAATATTCTACCTGAAGCAATTTTAGTTAAAGGCTATTCAGAGAATTTTGTTTATTTGTGCTTCCTAAATAGAAGTTAGAGCATGCATGTTTATCAGGAGTCCCTGAAAGTACTGGGTCACCAGATAGTACACATAAATTATTTATAATAGATGATATATGAATGTGATGTGGGATTTAAAAGAGTTACAGTGAAAAGTGTGTCTCCCTCTTATTTTCATTCTAACTTCATTTTTATACGAATAGTCTATGCATTAACAAGCAGTCTGCATGGAATCTTTCTTTTTACACAAATAGTAGCATATTACATGCACAGTTCTAGACTTTTCATTTTTTACTCAATAATAAATGATGACAGTTATTTAGTATCAGTGCATATGCAGCTCATATTTTGATATAGTTTGCTTTACTATACTGTGAAATATTTTATTGTGGGTTTGCTATAATTTCCTAACTGATCTGCTATTGATGGCCTCTTAGATTATATTTCTAAATTTAAAATTATATATATATTAAGTATACAAAGGATTGTAGATTGATTGAACATAAACTCCCAGGCTGCAGCTCAGTGGTGGAGCCCTTGTCTAGCAAGCATGAGGCCCCAGGTTCTATCCCTAGCATCAAACACACACATACAAACCAGTCTTTTAACATAAGCTCCCAACCAGATGGTCCCTGTGAAAACCAAGGGCCGAGGGATGACAACTCTGAGTGGAGCATGCTCCCTGTCCTCTCTAGTGAACCTCGCTGGTGAATCACGTCACCCCTCAGTGTGCCACTCTTCAGGGAAAGCATACATCCTTCCTTCCTTTTTTCATTGCCTAGATTTCCTTCCTTTCAGACCTCACTTTTGGTCTCAGTGCTTTATATGTGTTTTTTGTCATGTGACCAGCCATCACAATCAGGTCACTGTTCAATATTAGCCTCTGGCTTTGGTTTGTTAGTGCTGGTTAAATAGGCAGTGGTTATAAATAACTATCTGATCCATTTCCTTCTTGCCTTCAGCCCATGCCCACTGTCTGATAGGAATGCAAGTGGCCTGGTACTCCAGCAGCCTGACCTGCAATATCCTTCGTGCCTTTGCTTTCCAAACAACCAAGTCACTCCTAGTTTGGGGGGATCTAGCTGCAGTTTTAACACTTTGCTTTCTTAAAAATCTTGCAGGGGGTTGGGCCCAGGGTAGAGCCCTTGCCTAGCACAAGGGAAGCCCTGGGTTCAGTCCCCAGCACCATTGAAAAAAAAAGAAAAGAAAAGAAGAACTTGCAGGATCTGGCTGGGCTGTTTGGAGCAGTCATGACCCTGGATTTCCATTCCAAACATGGTTAATCTGCTGGCTCTTGTTTTTGTGCTGCCTGAGAGCACTTTGCTTGGAGAAACTAGAAGCACGTGTGTCTCTGTGTGGCTGATGAAGGTCTTCAGGGAGCAGGACGGGAGTAAGAATTATTTAGAAAGCTTACACACTTGTCAGATGCTGGTAGCTATTTTTAGATCCTGCAAAGTATCCCTGTTATGCCAACAACACCCACGTATGCAACTTTCTTTCGTGCCAAAATGGAATGGGCCACCATCCTCCAGGGACAGTGTCTACGGTGAGTGTCACTGCCTTAGAATTCTTGCCCCAAGATCGTGCATGTCTGTAATCCCAGTGGCTCTGGAGGCAGAAGCAAGAGGATCACAAATTCAAAACCAGCCTCAGCAAAAAGGAGGCTGTAAGCAACTCAGTGAGACCCTGTCTCTAAATAAAATACAAAATAGGACTGGGGATGTGGCTCAGTGGTCAAGTGAGCCTGAATTCAATCCCCAGAACCATGCCCCCCCAAAAGTTTCCCCCCATGGTTGAACACCCACCAGGATACTGGGATTTTCCTTTGTGGGGGGGGTGGGGTGGAGAAAGGAGACAATTCTCCTCAACATTGATGAAAAAAGGCTTAAACATTTATTGAAATAAGTTCTTAACTGAAACTGATCTATTCAAGCACCATGCAAACCTGAAGGACATCACAAAGCATCTTAACTATGCAGGCCACGTAAACAAAGTCCCTAAAGAGCTGGGAAAATCAAGGGCCTACAATATACTATGGTCAGGGGATCCGGCTCCACATGCATGACCGTGGGAGGCCTACTGCAGAAACCAATCCTGCTGCTGCATTCATAGTGGTAGGCAGAATAATAGTTACCAAAGATGTCCTGTGAATGTCACCTTACATGGCAAAAGGCACATCCCATGATTTAGGATCTGAGATGGGAAGACTGTGCTACCTTATTCAGGGTAAATAGAAGGATCCTTCTAAATAGAAGCAGGAGGGTAAGAGAGAGAGAGAGAGAGAGAAATATGATGAAGGCCAAGGAATGTGGACTTCCCATAGAAGCTGGAAAGCCAAGGAAGCAATCTCCCTTACCCCTGCCAACACCTTGATTTCAGTCCAGCAACACCCTTGTAAACTTCTGGTCTTTGAAATTATAATATAATAAATTGTTGTTGTTTGAAGCCACTAAATTCATGGTAATTTGTTGCAGCAATATTAAGAAACCAATTGTTTCACCAAGACTGATTTTGATTACCTGGAAGGAGGATGTATCTCTCCCAGGAACATCATCTCCCCATCCTCTCCACCCTCCACAGATCCTAATGAGAAGACTGATGTCACTGCTCTTGGCCACCTGCTGCTCTGTGCCATGGTGCCTCAGTGGATCCCTGTGCAGGACAGAGATTCTGACCTGTCATTTACTGGGAGATCTCAGCTGGCCTCTTCTGCACCAGCCCCAGCAGCCTCAGAGTCCTTAATATGCCACCAAACCCCAACCCCTGACAAAGAGCAGACCATCTTCTCGTAAGATAGTCATCTTCTGGGTTGTCCCTGTAGAGGGAGGAAAATTTCTCATTAATATACTCAAACCACCCCTCCAAGTAGACATTTCTGAGAGGTACCTCCCTTTCAGGGAGGATGAGGTTCAGACAGCCTTGTCACTCCCAGAGTTAAAGGTGAGTTAACTTAAAGCATTTGAACTAGGACTCTTCCCTCAGGTTCTTTCGTCCTATCTCTGGCTCCTCTGCAGCACACAGCAGGAGAAGCAGTAAAGCCCAACTGACCATGACCATGACCATGACCACGTTGTAGCCTCCTGTGTATGTCCAACAGCTCTCCTGCCCCATATTCTGCTTTGACTTCCTTTTCCTTCCCCATACCTGCTAAATTCTTCATCTCTTATCCCTAGTAAGTTTGTCTTAAAGTTCCATTGTTCTCAGATGAAAATGTTCAAGGCTGAGGACACAGTACAGAAAAGTAGACCAACTATGCCAAAGTTTTAAGTAAAGAGAATTCAAGCTGGAACATAGCTGCCCATTCTTTGGTGATATGGAATCAGAGAACTTGAAGACTTTTCCAGATATTTTCAATAAAGTCCCTTCCTCCGGGGAGGAAGTCAAGTTTACTGTATAGTATGCATTTTCAGAAGACATTTTGTATTATTTTAAGAACATTAGTTTTTAAATGACACCATTAGGATTTGGGCTATGTAAAGATAAGATTATTAATGTGATTTCATGCTTTCTGTATTTTTGTATAATTATTCTATCACTACACTGGGGGAAATCAATCATGCTTTTCTCTCTAAATTTATCCGTTAGTTAATATTATTTTCATATAAATTATTGTTTCAAAATTTCAGTTAGAATATACTTACTTAGTTCAGATTTGGAAAGATGCTGTATCAGTCGCTCAGCAACCCAATATGTAACTATCTTTGCCTTAATTAGAATCTTATTTAAGGTTGAAATCTTGACATTCAGAGTTGCATATTTCTAGTGAGGAAATAAAGTTTTGTGGTTAGAATTTATTGGCATAGTTCTGAGCCTCCAGAAATTAATATTTGCCCATGATTCTCAGTGGAAGTTGTTAGTGTGGTAAGGAAAGCTGTCATTTTATCTCATTTCAAGGATGCTTGCAAAATAGAAAACAAGTGGTGATTTCTAGAAAAAGCAAAGGGAAATGATTAGCACCAGACAGAGAATACTGTGCATTGGCTGGGAAGGCATTGTTTGGCAAGGCTGCAGTCGGTATCAGAAAAGGCTTAGTTCCCAGGTCTGTAGAATGCAGTCTGTGGATCCATGTAAGAAAGTGGATACAAATTATGAAATTACGGTGCACTGGAAGGGTCATCTGAGCCTGGAGTGCAGTTTGGTGGTACAACATGAGGCCCTGGGTTTGGTCCCCAGCTCCACGGGGGAAAAAAACAGAGATGACTGGAATAGCCTACTTATAGTTTGGAACATTTAAGTAGATCCCCAAAACCAGTTCCAGAGGAAAACAGGAACATTTTCCCCCACCCCTTTGGTTTCAAGCCTCAGTCAAATTATAATACAGATAAGTCTGTGATGTCAGCAGCATGTCTAGAGCAAGTCTTTCTCTGAACAAGAACCAGAAATGCTTTTCATTTCTGTGTTCAATAACCTGTGACTGACTGGGTCTTTCTAGAACCCGCCTAAGTTTAAGCATGTACCTATAATTTGCTTCAAGTACTATCATCTTCAAAGCCAGACTATAAATAATTAATAAGTCCTTAAGATTTGTGTTTCATGTGGTTAAAAAAAAGCAAGGTAAGGACTGTGATTTGGCACTTTATTTTACACATTTAGTTGTTATAATATTGCACAATAAACATTTAAGGGCTAGAATTATTGATGTGAATATTTAAATGATTTTTGCCTCTTCCAGGAAGCTTAGTTTGTGCAAATGACAACATTCATCTGTAAGATCATAATTTACCTGTTAGCAACCAGTTTTTTCTATCATTGTGAACATTTTTAAAAACTACTTGCTGCCACTCACCTTTTTTTTGTCTTGAATCCAGGCCTTAATTTTCTCTTTTTCCCAAATATGGAGGTGGGACTTTACAGGTATTCCCTGACTGGCTCACAGAAGTCATACTCTCCAGTCTGCAACTGTCTTTCAAATGGCTCTGTGCACATTTGAAATCTCTTCCATCATCAGCTTAATATGGGTACTTTCTTTGGAAGGGTAGAAGCAAAAACAAAATCCATCTCCATGGCAACAATAATAAGGTCCTGCCTTTAGATTCCACTAGATCCACATCACCTTGATGTAAAGTCCTCAGCCCTATTTTCCTACATTGATGAGCTATCCAATTAGAGTTTAAGTATAGAAAACCCTGGAAACATCACTGATGGCAGCGGATGTGCCCTCTAGACCCTACAGCCATCTTGGAAGCAACCAGGTCTTAACTATGATAAGGCTAAACCAACAGATGGTTTTCTGGATGGGCAATCAAAATGCTTCAAATAAGGACACCCCTTCTGTTTGCAGATGTTTGGAAAAACTATCAGTCAATATTTGAAGTGCATGGAGAATCTGAGTGATTATGGTACTCTTTTGCTGTTATTTAAGATATATCTGCAAACTATGAGTGAAAATCAGTTTAAAGTGGATTGAGAGCATGAAATTTCCCCACCACTTGATTACCAGGTAAAATAAGTCCCCAGATGATAGCTGCATTTCAGGCTTCAAGGCAATCAGTCCATATGAAAAGCTGAAGAATAGTGGGTTTCAGAAAGGAAATGTTCCAGTCAAAAAGACAAATAAAACTAATGTGTTTGAGGAATACAGAAAAAGTATCCGATGAACATATGGCAGAGATATAATTGTGGGGGGAGGGGAAGAGAGCTGTGGAAGTATTGAAATCCAGGAAAATGAAAAATGAAGCAATTATTAACTCCAGGAAAAACAAAGAACAGGTACATAATTTTAATGTACCACCTGGCCCTACAATGAGCAGTATTTACATCAAATGACTATTGGTCCATCCAAGGAGGCATTAGAAGGGAAGTAGGGATGGTAGGCAGGTGTATGAGTTAAGTCCTCCTCTATCATGGCAAGATCTCAATACAAAATGTCTAAAATTGAGAAACCAAGAAATGTTAGTTAAACATATTATTTATAGATATGGAAGAAAATATGTGGAAAATGGTCAAGAAGAATTGGTGGTAGGTATATATGAGAACTGCTAATATAAACTTAAGATCTATGAAATAATGGAAAGTTGGTTTATGTTGCTAAGAATAGCATAAATTATATTTGAGAGTTGATCTGACCAGGCAGGCCTTCTTTTCTTTCTCTGTAAGATGAAGAAATAGATGTCAGAGAAGATGAGGAAGCTCCCTTCCAGCACCTAGTCACTAGATTCCATTATTCCATTCAGGTTCCAGAAATCTGACTCGGGCAGAGTATTTATTTCATTGTTCAGGAAGAGCAAGCTTTGTAGGTCTTTTAAGAAGGTAACTTTATTTCTTAAATCATTTTCTGTAATTTTCCTTAATATCAGTAATTTATTCATAAAAAGTAAAGGCATAGTGATGTTCCCTGAGAAAGTTTTATATACTTTTACTTTTTAGTTTGGCTTCAGTATTATTACTGAACCTGTAACATTCCTTCTAAAATGTCAACCCCTTAAGAAGAGCTGGGTGTTATTTTCTTGTAATAATCTTTTTATGCAGCAATGATTGTACCCACTAGGCTACAAATAGAACATGTTCATTGTATGACTGAACAATGTTACTCATATAATGTTACTCTAAATAATGTGACCCACATACATTTTAAATTTTCCAGTAGCCACATTTGAAAAAAACCTGACCAAATTAAATTTAATATATTTTGTGTAACCTAGTATATCCAGAATTCATTTCAATATCTCCTCATACAAATCTGTACCATTGTAAATATTGCAATATGAATTATTGAGTTTTTTTCTGGTAGGTCTTCAAATTCCAGTGCATGACTTCATCATATCTCAATTTAAATGTCAGTCCTTCATCAGAAATGCTTGTCTGTATTTATATTTTATAAAACTTATGGTTGAAAAAGTGGTTTCTCATACCCAAGTTGTTTAAAATATACTTTAAAAGTTTTCCAATTATTAAACTGGGTAATGATTTTAAATTACATAAAACAAAATTAAGTAAAAGTAAAATTCAATCTCTTAGTCCTACTACTTTCATTTCTGATACTTAATAGCAGCAGGTGGCTAATGACTATTATATTAGAGAGCAAGCCCTATAGAATATTTGATAAGTTCAATAATTTCTGTAAATGCTATCTGCTCAATATCCAAAAAAAAAAAAAATCAGTCTTTCCTAAGGAGAGAAAGAGGAAAGAAGGCTGAACTCCCCAATAGATAGGCAGTTTGAATTGGTGGTTTTCAAAAGCTATATGTGACTGCAATTATCTTCTGAGCAACTGGGCATAGAAAGTATATCATAGTGAATTCTGCCTTTATGTATATCCATAAAACATTCATTTAAAAATATAAATAGGTAGAAGGAAGACCAATAGAACAGAGGAAGGGAAGCATGGGGTGGAAAGAGGGGAGGAGAAATAGAAGTAGTGGGGATTGAAATGGAGCAAATTCTATTATATGTATGTATGGATATGGAGTCAAAATGAATCCCACTATTCTTCATAACTATAATATATAATAAAAACTTTAAAATCCAAAAGAAGAAAGTTGGAACGAAAAATTCCAGAGCAACTTTTACTGAATAACTTTTTAATTAAAAAGTGGAGTGTAGAATTATTGTTTCTGTATTGGGTGGCTTGCTTTCTGTTTGTAAACCAGTTACAAATTAAAACATGGCATTTAGGAAGCACAGTGGTATTGCTGAAGCATGAGCCAATATAGCTAGTATTTCAGACATCAGAGAACTACAAAGAAAAATGGAGTGATAATTTTTAGCACAGTCTTAGCTTTGGTTTCCCCACAAGCAGGACCTAGACAAAGATTTTGGGCCAGGCCATTTATTTGAGAGGTAGTTCCAGGAAACACCTGTTTCAATATGGAGAAGCACGGCAGGGAAGGAAAAATGTCAGCAAAGGATGTGTCATCAAGCAAGTCACTGTGAATAGTGATGCTTAATCCCACTTGGGAACTTGGGAAATGTGCTGCAGAGTTGCACCAGCACAGGGAGCAGGATAGAGATGTTCATGTACCCACTTCCTCTGTCATTAGTTTAGGGGTGCTCTCAGGTGGTAATAATTCTTTCTCTCTCCTGACCCACCCACAGAATGAGATCTAGTGATTGAGGAAGGCCCCTTCAGCAGAGAAATCCAGTGCTAGAAGTGGAAATTCAGGAAAACATGCACTAAAAGATTTGGGCTAGGGATTACAAGAGAGTAATGAACCAAATCTATTATAGACTGTCTCCAACATATAGTGCAGAATGTATTGAATAAAGGACAGGGAGGTATGTTTCAGATATTTTAAGCTGTTTCTAAATATGTATTTGACTGCTCAACTCTTCTTCCCATGCTAGACCTGAAATCCAGTCAAAATGCACCAATTTCCCCCTGTGCTGAGAACTACTGATGGAGAAAATAAAAACCAATGAGACTTACAGACTATTCAACTACCTATTAGTTTAAAAAGCTCTTGATACTAATGTTCATCACAGCTAGTCCCTAGAACTTACAGATCAGAACAAAGGCTATGCAACATTTTCTGCTTCTTTGGAACTTGACCTCCGGTCTTTGGAAAACCTATTTATGATCCACCACGGTGTACCATCAAATTCTATTCCATTTTTGCTACATTTGCTCTGATGATGAATAGGTATTTTTTAACTGACCTTAATATTATATGATGAATTCATAATCCATGTTATTTTACCATAGGGAAAACATTGTGGGGATTTCCAGCTTCTAGAAACCAAAATAGTAAACCTCAATTGGCCTTAAAAAAGGGATTTTCCAACGTAAACTTTTAATGAAGGGAGTTCTCACTTCTATTTTTCAAGGACTAATGCAGACAACTGGTCGAATGCTAAAAAAAAAAGAACAGTGATGAATCAAGTAATGGGACATTTAATAAATATATAGTAAATTGGGAATTCCAGATCACTTCTACCAAGCAAATAAGCAAAAATTGTGAGAAAAAATACTTCATGTGTTTTCCTATTCTATCCAATGGTATGGGATCATACATCATAAACATCTAGAAATATCATTATATCCAAGACACTGGGATTGCTTTTAACTGTAACTACAGGTTCCTGCCATAGATTACTAAAAAAAATCTCATTATGAATCATTAATGATTTCCCTCATTAGTTCAAAGAAGATAAAACACAAATACATGTTTTGCTTTCATTATTTGACTGTTTTAGACGAAAAATTATGCAATTGTCATTATTCAGCATCTTGAGAAAGTAATGTGGTTTAGGCCATTAATTGCTACCTAGTTGTGTTTATTTTTTTTTAACCTTGAAGATTAATTTCCTATTCATCAGTCTTAGTTTCCTTTCCTTGACCAGTATGAATGGAACATTAACCACTTAATGTTGCAAAAATGATATGTTGGTTGGCTTTTTGTAATTGTAACAAAATACCTGAGATAATCAACTTATAAAAAAAGGGAGTTTTATTTTGCTCAGTTTGGGAAGTTTCCATCCATGGATGTCAGATTGCATTTGAGCCTGTGCCAGGGCACCATATTATAGCAGGAGCTCATGATGGAACAAGCTGCTCACCTCATGGAAAATGGGAAGCAAAAACAAAGAGGAGGTACAAGAGTCCCAATATCCCCTTCAAGGGCATGCATCAGTGACCTCACTTCCTCCTACTAGTTTGCAGCTCTTAAAGGTTCCACTACCTCCCAATAGGCCACAGGCTGGCAATTAGGGCATTAACTCAAGAGTTCTTGGGGGAAATTTTATCCAGCCATAGCATGGCAACTTTCCCAGCTTGAGTTTCCAGGTCCCCACCTGTTTGGAGGGCTCCCTGCAGGACTCAGGTGCTCTCAGTTGTCCAGAAGCTCATCCTTATTTCTGGGCACCAATGGAAACAAAGTTTAATGTGCTCCTCTCCATCCTATCTCTTTTGGTCTAAATGCAGGTTTTATGCTATTTTAAATATTTATTTGATAAATGATGTCAGTGAAGGTAACAGTCATTAATATTTACTAAGCATGTATGTTTGATTTTCTTTGTGTGCATTCTTCCATTTAATCCTGACTCAGCCCTTTGGACTAGGGTTGTTTACTATTAGAGTTCTGGAGGAAATGAACCTAAGCTTAAAGATTATGAAAGCTCTAATAAATCTTCCAATTCCCCTCAGCTTAGAAGTTATGGAAAATGATTCTATTTAATTTTATTTATGAGATTTATTAGGAAGAGAAAAATTGCTGGGAAATTTTAGTTTTTCATAGTCTCCTGTCCCATGATTCCATGAATCTGCTGCTTAATGAGATTTACATGTATGTTGGGTTTTCTCCAAACAAAAATTATCATTAATAGCATTTTATATATAAACAAAAGGTTCTTGAAGCATGATTATTTGCTCTGATAAAAACAGACAACTGTCTAATTAAAACTGAGCTCTTATAAAATCAATTTAGTATTCTTTATTTTGTTTTATTTAAGCCTGGACTCTATTGTGTCATTTTTAACTATTTGAAGTTGTCACAAAAACTAGAAGTAAATTACTTTTGCATCTGCCTTACTGAAAATGTTCCAAGAAAATGCCACAGATGGGGCCATATATATCATATCTTATATTCATCATTCCCATTACAGTTCACACAAATTCATAGAAAATTCTACACACTTGTACAGTGGGAACATAAATGAATTTTTGCAAAAGCATGAGACATTTATCATGCCAAGAGTAGCTGAGGAATTGACATCAGTGTCTTAATTAATTTACTAGACCATTCCAAGGAAAATTAAATTGGCTATTGCTAGCATCTTCTTTAAAGATCTTTTGGCCTCAAAAAAGTTAGTTGTTATGACAGATCTCCACAGAGAGGATCTGGTGTGTAATTAAAATGCACTTCAGTAAGAGGCAGTGTTTGACATATATCAGGTTTGCAGCAGAGAATTGGAAAGTGTGCATTGGCCAGTATTTATCCACAAACCCAGTTGAAGCTTTCTATTTGCAGCTTAGAGGTCTTCTGAAGAAATCAGATCATTTGGTTTGCACTGCAGTTAATCAGTTCAGTTCCTAAGAAATACATTTTCAAACTCCTAAATTAGTCCTGTGAATTTAAGGTTTTAATTCACTGGAAATAATTTTTATTGTGCAGACTAAGACTGTTCCAGGCAACATCCTTTGTTTTAGTGAGTTTTTTCATAGCTCTGACTGAAACACCTGACAAAGAATTTTAGAGGAGGAAAAGTTTATTTGGGGCTCATCGTTTTAGAGGTCTTAGTCCATAGATGGCTGACTCCATTCCTTGGATCCTGAGTTGAGGCAGGACATGGTGAAAGATGTGGAAGAGGAAAGAATCTCAGGACTTGGCAATCAAGAAGCAAAGAAACTAAGCTCAGCTCAACAGGAACAAAATATATACCCCGAAGGCATTCCCTCAGTGACCTACTTCCTCCAGCCACACCTCACCTCCCTACAGTTACCACTCAATTAACCCATTCAAATGGATAAATCCACTGATGAGGTTAAGGCTCATCATAACCCAATCATTTCACCTCTAAACTTTCTTGCATTGTCTCACACATGAGCTTTTGGGAGACACCTCATATCTAATCAAAACATCCTTCCTATCCCCAAAACATGTGATAATGCATGGATTTCATGAAAGACGTGTGGTTTGGGATGGCGGTCACTTCTCCCTGGGTTAGGAAAGCTTTAGAACATACTATAGAGCAACACAGAAGGAGCAGTCATTCATGGTCCACGATGGCTATAGAATCATGTGTGCCAGGTAGACAACAATAATCTAACACAATATTGACATTCTTTTCCAAAATATATGGAAACGTTAATGGCGAATTCTGTTATGAATTCAAATAAATTGAAGTAAAATTGGAGACCACCTAAAAAATTACATGAAAACAGGATGAGATTCAGCAACTCTGGTTTGGAATTACAAAGACCTAGATTCTCATAATTTTGGGTTTTGTTACTACCTGGTTATATAATATGGGAATGAATGGCAGAAAACTCAGTCCAAGGTACCTTTAGAAAATAACCACCAAGTCCAAAGCTGAACTGACTCAGATGTGGCTTGATCAAGGAACAGCTATGTCCTCAGGATGTCTTTGCCCTGGCTGATGGCTCTCCTTCTTTAGTGACGCTCCCATCTTAGACTGTAATGCTAAAATAACTCCCAGAGCTTAGCCCCACAGATGCTCCTATTTAAAACCAGTGGGAAAAGAGAGACTTGCTTTCCTCATAACTCAAAATGTCTGCATGCCCTGTCTGCACCTAAGCCAGTCACTCACTGGATTAGACCAACATCACAGAGGGTCTTACTGCATTGTAAGAAGAGGAGGGTGGTGTGGGTGCTGCAGATTTGTGTATTTGGCAGTGGAAAGACAAGAGTAATGGTAATAATAAAAGTTAACATCTATTTAGTGGTTTTTATATGGCCATCTCTGTGCCAAGTGATTCACTGTGAATTACCTCATTTCATATAGGACAGGATATTTCCCGCTGATGGGTATTTCTTCTTCAGTGACTCCTGTGGTTAAGAACACTAATTGAGAATGTGGGTGGGAAGGGGTTGGAGAGGCTCCTGGGGAGACATAAAGATGTGATATCATCCTTTGGACAAAGAGAGAGGGGGCTCAGAATAGAGTAGGACAGGGTAATATTCAGTGTTCACTTGAGGATAAGGATCATAAAGTTCAAGTGGAAACAGATGGTTTGTGAGATTTTTCTTCTAGCAGTGTTCACATGATGAGGCAGAAGCACAGAAAAGGCGAATTTTATAGGGCAGGTTCTATGGAGGAATGGAAGAGCAAGAAGCTAACTAGGAGTATTTTTAAAAGAGTTTGAAAGTATGAATCATGTGATAGAGGTTGGTAGGAGAAGAGGGAAGCCAGGAGAGGGTCGATGGAAAGAAGGGAGGCGGTTAATGAGCAGAGAGAGCTGGAAGGAGAGGAAGTGGCATTTGGAAGTCTCTGTCTTTGAAATCAGGATTTCATCATTGATGCAGTTTCTAGTGGTAACAAGGTCCAGGACAAGACTGCGGAACATGTGTCTGAAGGGGAGAAGAAGGGAAGGTTGAGGGGGAGGGAGAGGGTAAATAATCGGCAGGTCAGAGCTCCAGGTGGGTTATCACTGTGAGCACTGAAATTTTAATCTGAGGAGGATGATTATTAAACTAGCATCTGATGGGGGATCTAGAAGGTATAAACAAGAGGCTGACAGGTGGCAGTCAGGAGATGGGGAACAGGGTTATAAATCCAGGCAGAGGGAGTCTCATGGGATAAGTGGTATTTGAAGGTAGATCTGATGGTCTGCAGGTAGCAAGATGGTGTCTCACCAAACCTCCTTCTGGATCTGAAGTCTGTGCAGTGTGGTTTAATAAATCTGAGTCTCCTCTTAACCATAATTCAGAGAAGAGAGTGTCTGCTTGGAGCATCTACCTCCATCAAAGCAAGGAAGTGAATCATCAGGGAGGTGAGAGGACCATTCCAGAAGACATTAAGGCTGTTAGGGAATTTGTGGACCAGAGACTTAAATTTCCAAGAATCATGGTGGAAGGATTTTGGAGCAGGAAGTTAGGTTGGATTAAATGGTGTATAGAGCGGCTACCGCTATAGCTGGGTGACAATTTATTACCTAGGCAGCCTGAACTTCAGCAGGGCCTCAGGTGAAAAAGTAAAACTAGGACTCACCTGAGGCAGCTGAGCAATTGTAATGTTGCAGGGAGCCTGAGGAGGGAGCAGTCATTAGTTATAGTTTAGTTATTTATTTATCATCCATGCTTATTTATCTCTCTTCTGTATCCCCTGGAGCAATAAAGCTGTCCAACAGATTTGGCTTCATCTCAGTAAACAGGACCAAGCAGAGTAGCTGGTTCTTGCAAGGGAACAGGAGCTCGCAGGCCGAGTTGAAGTGACAACCCAGGAGTACCACCATCATTACTGATAGTACAAAAGAGTAGGTATCACCTGAGAAGGAATGATTTTTAAAATGAGCCACAGATAGTAAGTAGAGGAAGGTTCTATACAAAAGATGGTAGAAATTGTGAAAAGGAACAAATGGGAAATATTTAGTATCAAAAATACTATTCAATACTACTCAGCAATGAAAAGGAATAAATTGCTGACCCAGGCTTCTGTCGATGCTAAAGGCATTATGCTAGTGAGAAAAAGTTATCTCAAAGGACTACACGCTATCTAATTGCATTTACAGAACACTCTAGAAATGAAAAATCATAAAGATGGAGAATGTGGAAGTGGTCATCAGAAGTTAGGGAAGAGAAAGGGGAGAGGAAGGGGATTCCTTTGTGGTGAGACAATATATCAATATATTCATTGTGTTAGTTCTGCACATGTGATAAAATGTCACAGAATTACAGTCCAAGACATTTTAATCATCCATACATGCAAGATCTGGTGAAATCCAAGTAAGTTCTGTAACAGTTAATTGTGAGGCTTTCCCATTTTGATAATGCACTATTACATCAGCTGACACATCAAAGGAAGTTGGGAGATGAGGTGACACACAGGACCTCTGTGCACTCTCTCTGCCCTTTCTTGTTAGTCTATAATTACTTTCAAAATAACTTTTCTGTTTTAAGTGAGAGGGAAACAATAAGAATTATGTAAGATAAAAGAATGAATAAGAACAATAAGTTAGTAAGAAATCATAGGAGAGCAAAAATATAGGAGATTGAAAAAGTATGAAATCAGATGTTTCCAAATCAAAGATAAAAAAGAAATACCTCAAGCTGAAAATGTTCATGTATTACCAAAATAGCTAACGAGTACTCACAGACAGACATCATGACGCTTAATGAATATCAAAGACTGTTCTAAAGTACAGCTCCAGGTTACAGAGGAAGAACAGATCACTCCCAAAGAATGAGTCATGATGACATCACGCCTGTCTTTCCCTAGCAGCAATACTGAGCAGGTAGAACCATCATGAATGTGCTCACAGTTAACTATGCAAACGCAAATTACGCCCAGCAGCAGCTGACCCAGGTTCAGAGAGAAACTGATCAGATAGAAAAGGAGAGAGATGGGAATTCTGAGTGCAATCAGCAAGAGCTCAACCAGCAGAGCTAGGCAACAGAGACTAGGCAATCAAACATTTACCCCCAAAACAGCAATTAAGGGTCAACGTCAAGAGACTACATTTCTTTTTTTTTTTAATATTTTTTAGTTGTCAATAGACATTTGTTTTATTTATTTATACGTGGTGCTGAGCATCGAACCGAGGGCCTCATGCATGCAAGGCAAGCGCTCTACCGCTGAGCTACAATCCCAGCCCAAGACTACATTTCTTGACCATCGTGCGATAACAAAAAGTGATTAAAGCCAGGCGCAGTGGCGCACACCTGTAATCCCAGCACTTTGGGAGGCTGAGACAGGAGAATCACGGGTTCAAAGCCAGCCTCAGCAGCAACAATGAGGTGCTAAGCAACTCAGAGAGACCCTGTCTGTAAATAAAACACAAAATAGGGCTGGGGATGTGGCTCAGTGGTCGAGTACCCCTGAGTTCAATCCCGGTACCACCCCCTCAGAAAAAAGTGCTTACAAATGAATAACTGAGGAACCAAATGTTTGGAAGCCACATACATAATATTAAATAGCCAACCTTTAGTTTTCTTTAGAAAATTTTTCATTGTATAGCTTTCTTCAAACAGGGCTTTTGTTTACTAGTTTGTCCTTGGATATTTTACAACTTCTGCTTACGTACAGGTCATTTTTTCCATTCCATTGTCTGGTTAGGTATTACTTGTATATGGAAGCCTCTTCATTTCTGTCTGTTTTTCTTGAACCTTGCATTTCGCAAAGCAGTCTCCTGCTTTTAGCAGCACTGACAAGCGATGACCCCAGGTCAGGACAGTCTGCCCTCTTCCTTTCCAAGACTCCCCACGCCACACTCACTTGTCTCTTAATCCAGCTCTGAGTTCTGCTTTACTGTTGACGCCTCTCATCTTATTCATGATTCCTACTGGAAAACTTTTAATGTTTTTCTCCCTTGCAATGTAATGTGTCTGAATGAGACTCTTTATCACATTAAGGAAATGTCTCTTCTTATTAAGAATCAGAATGGGTGCCATCCTTAGCAGATGGCTTCCTTCTTTAAGATGCTGGCTGCTCCACCTCTCTCAAACTGAAGTCACTTAGAAAAGCAGGTGGGATCTGAGGAGCAAATGCTCAGTCCTCTTCCAGATAAGAACATGGATTGGAAAACATCACTCCTGCTCACATTTCAGTGGCCAGATATTAATCACATAACCACTTTTAGCTACAAGGGAGCCTGCAGATTAACACTTTTTGATGGACAGCCTGTGCCAAGCTAAAGCAATAATATTGTAGGGGAAAGGCAAAGTAAAGATTAGAGTATAACAAGCTACACAACACAATCATGTGCTTTAGTCCCTTAATTTGTGAATGTCCCCCCAAAAATATATATATTTTTTCTGACTTTAAATCATCCTCACAGTGGTGCTGCACACCTATGATCCTGGTGATGTGAGAGGCTGAGGCAGAAGGATCCCGAGTTCGAGGCCAGCCTCAGCAACTTAGCAAGACCTTAAGCAATTTAGCAAAACCCTGTCTCAAAATAAACCATAAAAAGTGCTGGGGATGTGGCTCAGTGGTTAAGCACTCCTGGCTTTAATCCCCAATACCAAAAAAAAAAATAAAGTCATCCTCATATTCCCAGAATAAATTTCTACTGGGCATGAAAATTATTTTACTGTATTGTTGGATTCTATTTGTGAGTGCTTTATTTAGGATTTTTGTATCTTTGTAAATAAAAATACGTTTGTGCATGCAAAGAGTAGCAATAATACTCTATACACTTAACATGATACTTTGCAGGTTTTAAGATCATTTCACATACATTTTCTTGCTTAAGAAGAGTTCATAATCAGAAGCTGACTAAAACACAGTTGATATGAAGTGTGTAAACAGAAAATATCTACAAATGGAACTATGCAAGTTTTCTTACAATTACCTGAATCCTAGAGAGCCAGAGGTGAGACAGGAGAAAGTTCTGACTGGGGAGGAGAGAAGGATGCAGGGGATGGAAGCCGGAGGTTTGAACAGAGGGAGCCGTGTTTATATCCTCCAAGATGCACAGGGAAACTCTGTACAACATCTAGCACTCTGCTGGTGTTCTAGACATTTTGCAAATGCATTGTTTACACAACCTGGCTTGAATTGACAAGTAAAGGCTTTCCTGTCATTAAACAGTCTTTGGCTTTCAATTCCTTAACTGTGCATACCAAATTAGATTATGGCAGCTGAGGACTCTCATGGGTCAAGGAAGCATTTAAAAGCCCAAGATGTCCCTTTTTTGCCTGCAGTCAGGTGATATGTGTTCTGTTCACACATTCTCCCCTAGGACTGGGGAGCTTTTACAGAATACACAGTGATTCCATAACAGCAATCACCGCTCAGAAGGATGAAGTACCTTTGGGAGTCAAATAGATGGCAGGCTGATGGAACTTTTTGAAAAGAGGTGCTCAGATGTCACCGTAAACATAGAATTGCCCAAATAGCTGGGACTCTTTCGTAGATTTTTAAAATAAAAAATATGCTTTCAGTTAACTTCTCTCCTTTGAACCTCAGAGCCTCCAGTATGTCACAGATATGTACTACATAGCTACTGAGGACAATATTGAATCCTGAAATTGCTTTCCTGGGTTGCACTCCCCCACCCCACCCCCTCCACCCCACCTGGCCCTAGCTCACTCCTTTCCTGATCACACACACCCACACACAGATGCAATTATACTGCAATACCTGGAACATTCTGCTGACTTCTCCCTAACTCTGCAGCTACATATTCCAAAATGAAACAAAGGTCAGGAAATGAGTGCTCAAATCAGTGAACATGTCTCATTTGGAAAAAATTAGTTCCTGGAGTAGATTTTTGCCCTGAATTTTATGCATTGGTCAGAATGTTAGCTCATCCAAAGCTACTTAACATTGTACTAGTTTTTTCTTTCTTTCTTTCTTTCTTTCTTTCTTTCTTTCTTTCTTTCTTTGTTTGTTTGTTTCTTTCTTTCTTTCTTAACCCTAAATTCCTAAACTATTAATCAAATTCACATTTATTTCCACAATAACTTTTTTTTTGGTACTGAGGATTGAATTCAGGGGTACTCGACCACTGAGCCACATCCCCAGCCCAATTTTGTGTTTTATGTAGAGAAAGGATCTCAAGGAGTTGCTTAGCACCTCACCATTGCTGAGACTGGCTTTGAACTCGCGATTCTCCTGTCTCAGCCTCCCAAAGTTCTGGAATTACAGGCTTGAGCCACCACACCCAGCTCCATAGTAACTTTTTACCATGCAGAGTACACAGACTAAAGAACACTTTCCCAGAATTACATCTATTTTTACCATCATCAGGCTTAGGAATTAATTATGAATATTAAAAATGAATAAGGTAGAAGTCCAGATGAATAGACGTGCCCCACTGCTATTTCCAGTTTGTCTTTCCCAGTGGCTGATTTATATCACAAATGCACAACTTTGGTACAAACAACCCAGAAAGTGTCACTTAGCACTTGAGTTTAAAACAAATGCTTTAAATAGTTCATTATACTTTCCCCTACTACAAGAGAAAATGTTTTCTCCGATCCCTGAGAGCAGATAATGAATAATTGAAAGCTTTGTGGAGATCCAGAAGTTGATTGCCAGTTTTTAAAGTGCTGTACTGGGGTTTCAAATATACCAACCAGTTCCAGAAACCAATTCTTAACTGTTTGACTCTGTGGTCTCTCAAGTGTAAGTACAAATGGGAAAATTGTAGAGTGGGAGCAGGGAAAGGGATGAGGAGCATTTGGGCCACCAGATAGGAAATGGGTTAAAAGCTACAAAACTGAAGGCCTGGTGCAAGTTCAGCAGGTGAGCCTTACAGGAAAAAAAGAAGTGCAAAATATGCCCGAATAAAGCAGAGAATTAAGGAAAGAAATCACATCCCAATGATCCTCCTTTCCACCTGTGCATGATGAGAACTCAGTAAACAGTGTGTTGCTATTGAATTGCATTTGGGTTATTCAATATTTAAATGTAGAAAGTAAAACTCTAAGCTTTCAAAAAACTCTTTAAGATGAATATTTCTAGAATCTTGACTGGAGCCAAATTATCTTTTCTTTTTTAAATTTGTTCTTTTTTAGAGGTTCATGACAGTACAGTGTTTAGACATATCATACACCCATGGAGCATAACTTCCCATTCTTGTGGTTGTACAGGATGTGGAGTTTCACGGTCATGTATTCATATATGAACATATGAAAGTTATGTCTGATTCATTCTATTGTCTCTCCTATTCCCATCCCCCCTCCCTCTCCTTCATTCCCCTTTATTTAATCCAGTGAACTTTTATTCTCCTCCTCCCTCATCCCATTATTGTGTATTAGTATCTACATATCACAGAGAACATTTGGCTTTGGTTTTGGAGGATTGGCTTATTTCACTTAGCATGATAGTCTCCAGTTCCATCCATTTACCAGCAAATTGGAGGCAAATTTTTCTAAGTAGAATATCAAAACTAGAAGCCACTAGGAAATATATTTATGGAATTTGACTACTGAAAAATATAAAATTTGTATGTATCAGAGCAGTCTGGTAATTAATCCCAAGACCCTCATCCTCAAAAAAATTGAATTCTAGAGAGCTTAAATAAACACGCCTAAAGAATATAAATAAGAGACAGGGGTGGCGGCGCATACCTGTAATCCCTGCACTTTGGGAGGCTGAGACAGGAGAATCATGAGTTCAAAGCCAGCCTCAGCAATGGCAAGGTGCTAAGCAACTCATTAAGACCCTGTCTCTACATAAAACACAAAATAGGGCTGGGGATGAGGCTCAGTGGTCAAGTGCCCCTGAGTTCAATCCCGAGTAAAAAAAAAAAAAAAAAAAAAAAAAAAACAAGGAAATAAATGAAAAATTGTGATCCTGCCATTACTTAGATGTCTCTAAAATAAAGGCAGCACCAGGATGAACAAGCCAGATTAGTGCAAGATACAAAGAAGATCATGTTTCTGTAGAAACAAAACCTGCCAGTACCCTTAATCCCTCACCAAACCCCAGACCACAGGCAGCCATTAGCCAAAGTAAACACAAAAGGAGAAGGAGCCTCAGAATCCTCAGTAAATTCTGCAAAGTTGGAATTCAAGCTGTGAGTTTCAGTCATTCTCAGAAACAATAGTCAAACCCTAACACTCTGAGGCTTTATGATTTTACAATTGCACCCATGTAAAGGTCATAGGAATTTTTTAGATATGTAATTGATGTGGCATACAAGACACTTTTGTATGTAGTTTTTGCAATGATAATATTAAGTATTTCAGAGTCACAAATCAGTGGTTCTAACATAGTTTGCTTCTAAAGTGTTTATTCAGCCTGAGTGAAGCACCATCATGGAATGTAGGTTTGAAAACCTGCATAGAGATCCAGATCAAATGAAAGGCCTGAGTGGTTTCTAAGAGGCTTGCAACACCCTGAGCAAATGTAGTCTGGTTCCATCTGACTGGCTGACCTCAGCATGTGCATAGGCCAGCTTTACCAGGGTTTAATTTTTGTCCTGAATCTACAGCATTCTAATTGCAAATTTGTTCCCTTTCATTTGTAGTCACATCAGGTAATGGATTTGCCCCATAGGGAGTGGGACTTGTGTGCCTGATCACCTTACATCTTTCCTGTGGATTTTAGTCTTCCTGGGAACTTATCTGGTGACACTGATATTCTCTTCCATATGTTATCAGCCACAATGACCAGTTAGCTTGGGTCCTTTGAATCTGGTGTCATTTCCTGATTAAATCCACCCTCCCATGTAGAGATCCCAGAACTCCTCACTAAAGAACTGCTCCTTACACTGTCATGAAGCATGGGGACAATGACCCACATAACTCCGTCTCACTTACTTCAAGTAGTCCAAATAACAGGAGCAATGTTATAGGAGTATTAGATAAGATGTTTTTAAAAAATCCTAGAATTATCTGTCTCTGTTTTCCCTTTGCTTGGGATGAAATTGCACAGCTATGTCCAGTGAATTAGGTTAAAATAAGCAGAAAATAGCTCTGAGCCAGTATTTTATGTTGGCAGATCCTATCAGAAATCTTTAAGAAATTTTGGTTTGGGTTGACCAGGTACTCACAAAGACAGAAGATGGCTTTGGGAATTTTTGACTTGTTTGTTTTTTCATGGTTTGGGTTTTGTTTTTTGTTGTTGTTTATTGTTGTTTAGGGTTGGGTTGGGTTGGTGCTCAGGATGGAACCTAGGATCTTGTGCATGCTAGGCAAGCTCTCTAACACTGAGCTGCACCCATAGTCCCTGGAAATGGTACCTGGAGATCTGTGAGTGTGTAATCCCAGAGTCTGTGCAGGGAAGAACGGAGCACTCAGAATGGTGGCATAACACGGGACATGTCACCCTTTGCTGTGGGTTGTAAAGTACCCTTTACCCTCCTCCAGAGATCTGGGGAGTACATGATGTAACTAAACCAGGCTAGATAGAAAGGGTCCAGACCCAGGGTCAACATCTCAGAGTAGAAAAGAGTGGCCTGATTATAACTTCACTGGTGCCAAAATCATGTATTCAACTTAAGTTCTTTTCTCGTGTACAAGACAGCAGTATCCCTGGGTAGATGATGAAAGAGAAATTACAATTCAGTTTCTGGCTGTGAGGTGTTCTCAGCCCAGCCAAGAATGCGCAAAGGCAGTGTCCCCGTGGGTTCGCATGGTACTTCATCCAGACGTTTCCTGCCCTCCTTGCCTCACCTCAACTGCCACTTTCTTCCCCTTCCCACCACAGGTGTAGAAGACATTGTGGCCATAATGATTCCTGAGCCAAAGGGGAAGGAGATCATGAGCCTATTGGAAAGGAATGTCACTGTCACCATGTACATCACTATCGGGACCCGGAACTTGCAGAAATATGTGAGCCGCACTTCGGTTGTGTTTGTCTCCATCTCCTTCATTGTCCTGATGATCATTTCCCTCGCATGGCTGGTCTTTTATTATATCCAGAGGTTTCGATATGCAAATGCCAGGGACAGGAACCAGGTGAGTAGCCAAAATTTTGAAAAATAATAATGACGTTTACAAATTCTTGCAAAAGCAACATTACTATGTAAACTTTGAAAGATCATGGAGAGTACAGTGCCCTAAGGCATTTGGAACAGCACTAGAATTAGCTGATTCTTAAAGGACTAGTAGAAATCATTTATAAGTCAATAAGATCTGAATTATTTGGTTTAGGGGGATAAATCTTTTACTTTTCCATTTGTTTTATGGCTATTGGTCTGTTTAATATTTTTGTGGCTTCTGGAACAATTATTTTTAAATCATTATTATTTTTTCTTATTCTCAAAATGATGTCCACTCAATTTAACCAACTTGGGAAACCATACACTGAAAGAAAACACAAATCACCCATTACCATAACTGAATTGTCAATGATTGAGTATATTATCTTTCAGGTATTTTAACCCCTTGTGTATTTACTCAGTAATTTATCATTTTATGTGTACCTCTGTATGCATGAGACATAAACACATACATATGTTTTATGTTCTTTTTATTAAATGGTGAGCATTTTCATCATCATTAATAATCTGCAAAAACATGACTTTTGTGGCCACATGGTAGTGAAGTTCTATCACTTATCAAAAGTGAGAAAATTATTTAATTTTTTTCTACACTAAATGATAATATAATTGACCTGTCTCTTGTGCTTATGGTGAGGATTAACTGAGTTACTGTATGTTATTTTTAAAAACACAGAACATTCAGTCAATCTCCACATTTTACAACCACAATAATGGGATCCTAATTAAAATAAAACATACTCCATGGATATATAATATATCAAAATACACTCTACTGTTATGTATATCTAAAAAGAACAAATAAAAAACACTGAACACCTGATTAATTAAAATCACCAATGAATTATGCCCATTATTATCATCATGACGATCTTTGATGGTTGCATATCATAGAAGTGCAATTTTTCCACTTTCATTAAATACTCTGGGACACAAATAAACACAATATTAGTTAGACATAAGGTTATGAAAATGGATTCAGAAATAAGGCATTTGGTTCCTCTGGGGTTACATATGAGGGAATATATATCAGTTATTACAAGATAGTCAACAAGCAAATCAGACAATGATAAATAGAAGTGGCATTTCTTTATTTTTGAACCTACAGATAATACAAAAAAGTATTAGGTAGTTGAGGCAAAGATGTCATTTTAAGGTTGTGAAACTAGTTGAGTAACTGTTTTACTCTTTTCACTTTGTATGGGTAGATAGTACTTATTTATCTATCTGGGCACATGCATACTCTGTGGTGTATATTTTAAAAAACCATAAGATGACAGTATCAAAGTGATATGGTGTGGTTCACAGGGTTTAAATTTTAACTCTGCTCCCATTTCATTAACTTTCCTTGAATTACAGGATATTAGCATCAGGGTCACTCAGTGAATTCGGATGTATTAAAAGTTAACAATGGTCATATACTTCAGCCCTTTGGTGAATGGAATAAGAACAAATAGTTTCCCTTAGGAAAAAAATATTTCTCTTTTGATGGGCAATGTTCTGCTCTATTCAACAGAAACTTGCAGAGTGCAAGCTGTAGCTATATAAAGAATCAGGTTAAACTTAAATCACTTATTTTTATTAAACCATTATTGACCTTCAGAAAAAGTGACTCTCAGGTTCTATGTAGGATCACAGCCTGAAATAGAATATAAAAGGTGTTAATTTTACACTGGCAAAGTAGCCAGCCATTCAGGAAGAGAAGCTGAACTTTGAGCACCTCTGAGTCTGCCTGGGTTTGCATGGATGACAGTTGAAGGACATCATCATGCTCCTTCTCATGCTACACGGGACCTGGAGAAGACCATCTCAGTGAAGTTTCCCAGGGAGTAAGATTTTTCTGGAAGTTCTCAAGTTAAATCCAATTCAGGGCAACAGTGAAAAATGGTGGCTTTGGAATCAAAAGGATTGGAGTTCAAATCTTTGCTGTGCTGATTCCTGGTGATGTGACCTTGCAGAGCTACTTCACCGTCCCCTGTAAAATGAGAGTGATAAGCCAGCCCCATAGGCTTGATGGAAGGATGAAAAGAAAAATATATGACATTATTAGAGGGTTGTTAATGAGGTCCCTTTTGATGGACAAAAAAATTTGTGAAAAGTAGTATTTCCTCCTAAAATGCAAATAGCTCATTTCTTACATAACTCACATGTAGTTAGGTCTATCCAGATATGGGCTTTGGACCTCAAGTAACATCGTTTGAAACAAAATGGGGTATTTTTTCCATCTTTCCTGTAGGGTTATAGGGTAAAGAAGGTTGGATAAATATACTACAGAGGAAGAATCTGACTTTCTTTGAAAATAATTATCCACACAGCACTGCTTTTTAATTAGCAATAATAATATATGTACACAGTGAAAAAATGATAAGTAAACAAAAGGTATATATTTAAGAATGAGTCTTCTTCCTACCCCACACTCCCTTTAGCAACTTCCATCCTCCGGTCCTTCCCAGAAGCAGCGACTCTTAACATTTCCCTCTTCCTACTTCCAGAAGTGTGTGTGTGTGTGTGTGTGTGTGTGTGTGTGTGTGTGTGTGTGGTGCGCGCGCGCGTGCTCGTGCGCGTGTATGCATTCAAATTTATTTTCCACATTTATTACATAGACAAGGACTCTGTCCTCACAATGCTTGTATCATGGTGGCATCAATAAGCAATGCACAATAAAATGGGTGAGAGACAACTGGGAGGGGGAGGACCGTGGTCACAGAGGATGGATTCTACTAGAGAGAGGGAAGTGGAAAAGTGAAGAAGTCAGATTAAGGCAATATTTTAAAATCCTATGGGTTAAATGTAAGCTATAAAAGCCATATTCTGTTTATGCCTGTTGTCCCAGCCTCTGTAGTAGGAGGGAGAGCCTCTGTTTTCTCCCACTGTATTCTCAACTCAGAACTCTCCTGTCACCAAACGTGTGGGTTTTCCCCCACAGGACACCAGCTGACGTCCTACAATCTAACTCCATTCTGACACAATCTGCCTAGAGATAGCAGCAAACTCATAGATTAAGAAATGTGTTCCACAATGCTGTGCCGTTTCAGACCCTGGGCATGGCCAGGCACACCCCTGTGCCTCTGGCAGAGGGGCTTTCTATGGGAGGTTTCCAGGGCTCCCTATTTCACATCTGATTATTTGTTAGAGCAGCTCAGGGAACTCAGGGAAATATTTCACATTTACCTGTTTCAGATAGCTGGAAAGACGCACAGGGCATGGTCTGGGGAGAGGGCACAGAGCTGCCACATGTGCTCTGGGAATAACCACTTATGCATGTGCAGCAGCCTGGAGCCCTCTAAACCCTGTCTTTGGGGGATTTTTAGAGAGGTTCCATTACCCATGCAGGATGGATGAAATCAGTGGCCATTAGTATTCAACATTCAGCCCCTCCCCTCTCCCAGAGTGTGTGTGTGTGTGTGTGCGTGTGTGTATACACATGTGCTCATGTGCACATGCACAAAGTTATTTTCAAGACTTGTTACATAGACCAGGACTCTGTCCTCACAAAGCTTGTATGATAGTGGCATCAACCAGCACTATTGCCCTTGGGGTGGAAGTAGTGGTAGATTTGAAAATTCCAAACGTCTAATCACTGGTTGGCTCCCAGGGCAATCTGCCTCCATCCTTAGAGACTTTCCAAAGCCTCCTCAATAACATAAATCCAGGTGTCTTTGAAAGGGACCTGTCATGAATAACAAAAGGCTGTCCTTTCACCTTATCACTCTCACTACTTAAGAAATGACAAGGGTTTTAGTAGCTCTAGCCAGGAATTGGGATGAAGACCAAGATTAGATTTCACATTCTATATCATAACATCACATAGCCTAATTATTATCAACTCTCCACATTACTCTCACAGCCATCCCAATTCAGGTGATAAGTCATATGGTTACCATATGTTTGAGAGAAGGAGAGGAATCAAGGATGCAATTAAGTCAACTCTCAGGGCGTTGACTGAAAGGGAAAAGACAGAAGTAAAGATCCAGATGGTCAGAGAGTCAAGAAACTGGGTTTGATAGTATTAAATTTAGAAGCTTATTAGATGTCGAAGCAGGGATTCCAGGTAGGTTTTTCTTTTTCTTTCTGCAGAGCTGGGGATAGAACCCAGGGCCTCACACATGCTAGGCAAGTGAGCTACCACTGAGCTACATCTCCAACTCTGCCTGATAGGTTTTTCAATATACAGGCAGGAGAGAAGATAGGAACATTGGAGTCATCTATAAACAGATGCCATTCAAATTATCAGGCAGCTGGAGGTCACCTGGAGCGGGTGTATCCCAGTAGAAGAAGTCTGAGGCCAGAAGCTGGGACACTCAAATGTGGCCTTATCCCCTTCCCGGTCTGTCTCCCTGGATCATATAATTCTACATATTTATTTGATTTTCTTCCTAGTTCTTATCACTATCCAAACTCTCCCTACCTGAAACCTCCTGGCTTCACACCTACCTTCCCAGGGCACACAGGCTCACTGAGGGAGGAGGCTGGTTTGCAAAGACTTGGCATAGCCCGCATCCATCGGATCCATTGCCCTCTGTTCAGCATACCTACCCTGCAGCACCCTCTGCGCTCCCAGTGCTTGTCTGAGTTCGGCCCATCCTCTTTTCCAGCCTCCTTTGGGGACCTTGCTCTGTCAGATGACCTGTGATACAACTGTTTCAGGCTCTCTGCACAGAGTTCCAGGAGCTGGATGGACTCCTATTCCCCATTGCTGAACAAGCCCTGTGACAGCTAAGAGCCTGTGGAAGCATCTCATGTGGCTGACCATGCAGGTCTCTTTTGAGCACACATAGGGCCTTTCAGAACCACTTTCCTAATGTCATGTTCCAGCCCAGTGGAATCCCATCTCTGTCCAAGCCCAGAGTACTCTGTTTCATAATCAGACCTAAAGGTGACACCTCCAGGCAGCAAATGAGGGTCTGGAATATTGCAAAAGTTGGGATTTCAGGAACTAAGACCACTTAAATGTGTGAAGGTTTGCATCTAACTGTGGTTTGAGTGCAAAGTAGAATCGGAGTCTTGCCCAGGACAAGGTCATGGGGCAAGAAGACAAATGGGCTATAGTAAGTGAGCAGGACCCTGTGCAGTTAGGAACTCATCTGACACATAAAGGTGGGAATAGGAGTCAAGCAGGACAGAGCAAAGCAAGGTAGGTCAGGAGGGGAAGGCTGGGGAATGGTGTGGAGGAGTGGGAGCCCCTTAGGGCACACTTTACCTATCAAAGGAGCAGGGCCTGAGTAAAGGCTCCAGGATGGTTGGGAAGAGAAGTAGCTTTCTTCCACTTTTAAGCTAAGGAAAACTCCCTTAATGATTATGGAAAACATTTTACAGGCCAGGTGTGGTGGCACACGCCTATAATCCCAGTGGCTCGGGAGGCTGAGGCAGAAGGACCACGAGTTCAAAGCCAGCCTTCAAACAACAAAAGTGAGGTGCTAAGCAACTCAGTGAAACCCTGTCTCTAAATAAAATACAAAATTAAAAATTGGGCTGAGGATGTGGCTTGGTGGTCGAGTGCCCCTGGGTTCAATCCTCAGTACCTCCTCCCCCCAAAAAAGGAAAACATTTTACTGGCTATTTAACACATGTCCTGGTGATTTCAATACCATGACAGATCTCTCTTTCTCTCCTTATAAATTCTAAGGATGTCCCTTAGGATTAAGGAAATATCCTACTGGTGTCACTGGTGTGGGCTTCTACACCAAATTACCTGGAATGCCCTAAGGTCAGCCCTGAGAACCCACGTTCCCTGAATGGCTGTAGATGGGAAACAGAATTGACAGGCAGAAGTCACCGGGCTATAAGTCTGCTCTTGTTGAGAAGGCTCACTGCGGTCTCAGGATATAGTCTTTAGAACTTAAGGGGACAATGAATTTGATCAGTCATTGTTATCAAGGACACAAATCTAGGTTGGTGATTTCAAGTCAAAGTGACTTCTTTCAGATCAGGCTACCTCAACAGCATTGGGGCACAGAGGAGACTTCTTGGAGGATGCCAAGGGTTTATGTCCATTCTACCTGCCTAATGACCTACCATCTAGTGACCTATTCTTGAATCTGGAGGTATGTTATGGTATGGATGTGGGGTGTCCCACAAAAAGCTCCTGTATTAGTGCAAGAGTGTGAAAGGGTACATGTTTTTTATGGCTCTTTGTCCCTTCCCCTCTCTCTGCTTCTTGACGCCACCATGAGCTGAGCACTTTGTCTCCTCTGGGATCTTCTCCCATGATGTGCTGCCTCATCTTGGGCCCAGAACAATGGAGTTGGCCGTCCATGGACTGAGACCATTGAAACTATGAGCCTCTAGATAAACTTTTCCTCCTCTAAGTTATTGTTGTTGGGTGTTTTGTTCATAGTGATGCAAAAGCTGACTAAAGAAAGGTGTGAGGCCACATTCACAACAGACTCTCTGATCCTGAACACCACCGTGCACTACAGACAATCCCTGCTCTTCACCAGGAAGTCAAGGAGACACGGAGACACGCGCTCCTCATTCCTCAGATGGCTCACTCCTGCTGCCTTTCACTCATTCCTGTCCTGCTTACAAAAACCCGACAGAATTGCTGGCAAAGCTAAGCCAGCAAGCAGTGTTCCTCCATGACCCTGGCCGATAAGCCTATCTTCTCACCAAGCTCTAGAATATTGTCTCACTGTCATCTCACACACAACAACTTAGTCTGTGACATGAAAACCACACAACTCCCAAACATGGAAGCTGTTTCAAATTTGGGCATATAAACTAAGTGGGGCACTTTTTTAATTTTCCTAGACAATATTGCCTTTGAGGCTAATGCAAGGAATCTAGACCCGTTTTGATTTGTTGTTGTTTTGGGTATTTTTTTGTTTTTTTGTTTTTGTTTTTTTATGTGAGGCCTGGTAATGACATTGAGCAAAGTTTTCTTGGTGGATTTCTCCCTGCTTGGGGACACCGTTGCATGGCACATGTCCCTGTGATTTCTTTTGCACATATCAGTGCTCAAGCTCCCTTGGAACAAGAGAAGTGATGGAATTTAAAACAAATTTGCCCTTCACAGGAAAAGAGAAAGGGAAGAAAAGGAATATGCCAAGTGTCAGCCACCAAGGGAGATTTGAGGCAGAGAAGCATCTATCTCCTAAAGAATAAAAACTAAAATTATCCCTGAGAGTACTCTAGAAGACAGTGCCAAGCCCTCAGTGGGGAGAGTGGATGCTGAATCCAGGGAGCATTCAGTGAGCCTTCTCCTCTGCTACAGCTCACCCAGAACAGGGCCTGGGTTTAACCTCACATTGTGAGCTCACTAACAGCGCCAAGCCCTCATTCTATGAGATCACCATAGCCATCAATCATCTAGTTCTATGTCATGGGATCTGATAAGACTTCTGTCACCTCAGCCAGGCCTGGGAAGATCATTGTTATATAGGAAATCCATGAGGAAAATGTCCAAGTCATGTTGGCCACATAAGCTCCAAGATGACCAGGACCCACTCTGTTTACTTTGCTAGTGGCCTCCCATCACCTAGAATCTAAGAACACTGAGTTATTTTTCTGCTTGGTGATGGTGATGATGGTAGTTAACATAAGCATAAAATACAGTTGTTAGGGGCAAATATAATACCAAGTTACCCCATCAGATGAGATGGGGGGGTGTCAGCTCAGTTTTGATGTGGTCCTAGGCATGGAAAGATGCAGTAACCCTCTTCGCCCATCCTAGGCGCTGTGATGATACTGATAGCAAGAGAAAAGCATGACAAATTTAATGAATGCAAATTTTATGTCATATGGGAACCTTCAAAACTGATGACCCAAAGACCCAAGAGAAATTGTTCATTTTTATTCCTACATACAATGACTAATGGACAGCCATGGAGAAAGACAACTGGCCAAAAGGCATGGTGTAAAGGGAATGCACTGAGGAGCAGTCAGTAGGGTGTGTTCAGATTCTCTGTGGATCCTCTGTGCAGCATCTCTTCCTCACAGGTATGAGACAGGACACTCTGGAATGAGAGCCTTCAAGGGAAACAGAGAATGGTCCTCCTGGGTTTCATGGCTTGCTTCAGGAGAGGGCTCTAGCTTCTATGACTCACCTTGGAGAGAGGAATCTGGTTTCTTCTACTTACTTTCAGGAGTAGGAGGGCAGGAGAAGGTCAGAAAGAGCCTCTAAAGCAGTCTCAGAGGCTTCCTGTTTCCTTTAGTTCAAGGTACTTGGGTGCCATTGAAGTATCATTTTTAGAGTCCCTGAACTGTGTTTTGGTATCCTTATGTTCCTGGGGTTTTTTTTCTTTTTTCCTTTTTAAATAACCTTCATTGCATTTCTAACAAAGCAGATGAAGAAGAAACTGTCTTATTTTTTTAGTTTCTTAAACATTTGGAAGATCACTAATTTATGTGTCTTGGGTTGAGTGAGGATCTGCCATTGTTTACCATCCTTGATGGTATTTATGGAGGACTTTTTCTATCAATATGTGGTACTGTTTTTGTTTTCCATAAAGCATTTTATCTTCACCATTGTCAAGAAACCAATAACCTTGGTAAATATTTTCTTGGACCTGATTAGATCAAATTGATAGATAAATCTGATTACCAAGATGCCCAGCTCCAACCATTTTTAGTAAAAAGTCTGATTTGGGTCTGGTTGGGTTGGAGAACAACCATATGTCCCCACCCAAAACAAAGGGCTGACCCAAACTTTCAGTGGTCACTCATCCCCTTGAGGTGATCCCTACCTCTTCCACTCCACATTTCTGAAAATCACAAAGAAAGATTCTGTTTGTGATAGACTTCAGGTTCTGATGCCTAGATTCTCTGCTTGGGCTCTGTGCAAGACAGTTTGAGCAGGGCCTGTAGTTTTCTTCCTCCTTTATTCTTGGCACAGTTAAAAACCCACAAATAGAAGAGAACAACAACAAAAGCAACAACTACTTTATCTGGGCCATTTCATTAAGAATATTTATATTTGCATTTATTATCTATTTAATTTGCATTTTGGAAATCCAGCACTAGTTTGAAAATTATTGAAAGGAGGACTTTCCTTTAAATGTTCCAAACTTTTTTAAAATGTTAGATGTGGGATGTTTTTTTTCTACAATGTGATTTTAATGTCATGTAAGAAGAATAGAGACATACTGACAATATTTGGCTACATGCAAATGCTTGTGGCATTTTTGAACACTTTAAGGGAATTCTCCTCTTATTGTGCTATTCCAGAACTCTTACATAAAAAATAAATAGTGTTACCTGGCCCCATGATCATATATTTTTCAGAAGCTGATTTTCCTATGTTCTTCAGGCATCTAAGTATTCTACCTGGGACAGGACAGACATTCATAGCCTTCAGGAGTCACTGAAGAATGCCATCCTTCTCCTCAAAGGGGGAAGATGCATGCCATCTACCTAAAACCTATGGGATGAGGTTTGACTCGAGGAACTTCAAGGAGTGTGAAAGTGGGAAGAACACTGCCATACCCTTTTTCACAATGGTTAAGGAAAATATGTCTTCCTGTCTTTGTGAATTATGTGATTTTTTTTTCAGGACTCCCAAAAAGGAAGACCTTATGTTGAAGAGAACTTCATAATTTTCTCTTTTGCACTAGTCTTGAAGTCTGTTAACTCTGCTCACTTGGGAAACCCATCTCCTAAAGGACTTCATTCTTCACTAAGCGTCTTGAACCTCTCTCGGCCCCAGTCATACAAATGCCAGTAATGGAATTCATCTTTCTAATTCCATTATCATTAACTTTACTGTTAGCCAGAAGCCTTGACATATGAATTTTAGCTTGCTCTACATTTCCTGAATGGACTTGCCTCTGGGTGGTAGTGGTGATTCCTCCTTTTCCCCTTCCTTCTCTTCCTTGAAATTAAATTCTATGCTCACATTGAAGAAGGCATATTTCATTTGCTAAAGAATTGTTTTAAATGAAAATTAAAATTTGAAACCATCATTTCTAGTTGACCTGCTTTAAAAATATTTGGCTTCCATTGAGTATAAATCTATGACCATTGTTTCAGAATACAGTTTTCTGCTTAATTATTCAGCTCATCCTTTGAAAATAAAAACAAGTAATTGAATTGGGCACAAACATTATAGAATACCAATTAAACAGAGCTGCAAAAAAAAATCGGAGTTCTTGACTTAAAAATAATCAACATTTGTTTACTTGGGGCCCAGATTTCTTAGTGTAAATGTAGTATTCTTACAGGTTTGTGGCATTTACTCTCAGTGACCAGTAGTCCTTTCTCAGTGCTTTTCTTCCATGGCTCAAGCTGCAATAGATGGTACCTACTAGTTGAAACAAGCTGGTTTTGCTGGGGCTAGAAATTCAGCTTTGCTTATGTACAACATAAATCATAATAGTTTTCTGTGAATTTTCCCATTAACTGGCTAAATGTATCAAGTTCTTTTCCATGCTAAAAAAAAAACCTATTGGCTTAATATTTTATCCACTCATATTTTATGGAATTTCTTCTAGATTATAAACTAAAGAGGACAAAAATTTCTGCATCATTTTTCCCCACTACCAATTTTGCTTAGCACAGAATAACAGATCAGAAATATGTGTTAAATAATCAAGTGCCAGTGATTGAAGGCAGCTTTATTCTACGAGCTGAGGACACAGTAGGAAGCAAAAATAAACACAGAGCCACTGTTGAGGAGCTTACTTGAGGGAAGTGTAACAAAGGTTGATCATGAAAACAAGTATCAACTATCCAGTGTTACTGTGCTACAAAGCAGACGTGTGTCTAAGTATGCAATGACGTCTAGATTAGAGGGATCTTGCTGGGCAATCCCTGAAGAATGACCTAAGACCTAAGGATGACTAGGTAACACCCAGAGGACAAGGAGAAGAGAAGGCCACATGTTTACTAGGAAAGTTACTTTCTTTCCTTCTCACACTCATGTCTCTCTTTGGTAATTATCATTGCAGACTCTTCCTAAATTTTCCTGCTACCTTAGTATGATAGCTTATGCTTTTGCATAAATCTCAGGTGTATATAGGTCTTTTTTTAGGAAACAGCCAAAACTTACTCTTGTATTTAAAATGTCAATATCTTTTTAGAAATCAAGGATGAAAATCAAAGAGAAAGCTGAGTTAACAAGAACATCACCTTTTCTGCTTATTTACTTTGCTGTGTGCTAGGGAAGTGCCTTGTGATAAATACTTAGTAGACTTTAATTGATTGGCCAGTAGGTTGGTTGCTTAGTTGCTTGGATAGATGGATAGATGGATAGATGGATGGATGGATGGGTGGGTGAGTGGGTGGATGGATGACTAGATATTGGTTGGTTGGCTAACTGAATGGTTGGCTGGCTAGAGGTCAGATGTTTGTTGGTTGGCTGACTGACTGGTTGATTGATTGGATGGTTGGTGAATAAAGATGAGGGTGGGTAGATTAGCTGTGATGTTAGTCAGACTTAATTTTATTCAGTTTCTAACTTTGTCTCTTTTACACTGAACAATTTGCCTAAGCTCTGTAAGTCTTGGTTATTTATAAAAAATGTTCCTTTCTCATAAGGTTATAGTAAGGATTAAGGCAACATTACACACAAAGTTTTTGCAGAGTACCTGAATGCAGTAAGAATTCATCAATATCTATTCACCTTTTTTAAGAAAAGAAATGGCCTGTGATGTAGCTCAGTGGCAGAGTGCTTGTCCTACATGCACAAGGCCCTGGGTTCAGTCCCCCAAACCACAAATAAATAAATAAATAAATAAGAGAAAAAGAAAGAAAGAAGTTTGAGTGTTTTCTCCAAATGGAACAAAAAAGCAAATTAGTAAAACCAAGCAATGAATCTGTGTTTAAATGATGGCCTTTTTAATTTTAACCCTTCAAATAAATATATTTCACTGCTACAAATATACATATATTGTAAAGCAGAAGTACGTATACCCAGGATGGAGGGAGAAACATGTAGAAAACTCACAGAACATGAACTAACCATTTTCTTCCTTGACAGATTAAAATTGCATTCTCCCCTCCCCCACTCTTCCTCATTGCCATCTTATTACATTATTGCAGGGTTCATTAGGAGAGTAATTACTGTATCAAAAAAGGGGACATAATACATTTTGTCTTAACAGGGATTGGTAGTGGTTTACCCAGCTCTTACTTTGTACTTATTTACTAACCTGAACATTATTTTTTATGTATTTTTAATATGTACATGCACACACATAAAGGAGGTGAAACTGACATATGAAAATTTGATGGAAAAGGATTGAACAGACCAAATTCTTTTTAGTTGTAGATGGACACAATATCTTTATTTTATTTATTTACTTTTTATGTGGTGCTAAGGATCAAACCCAGTGCCTCGCACATGCAAGGCAAGCGCTCTATCACTGAGCTACAATCTCAGACTGAATAGACCAAATTTAATCCTAGGTTAGGTCTGCCTGAGCAAATAGAAAGGAATATCAAACAATAAACCCTAAAAAATAGGACATGAAGCTTATTTCAAACTCTTCAGATTGTCTCTGTGTCACAGACTGAGCAGTTTAGGGTGATGGATTAGTGAATACCTTTTGTCTGGTTTCACTCGTCCTCTAGTCCATGCAGATGCAACCTGCACTGAAGTCACTCTAGAGCAGGATCTTCTTATGTCATTTGCCATGTGCCTAACACAAGGCATAACCAGAACTCTTCCACAGACCTGGATCAGCACAGCCTCTCTGCCCAGATGCCTCTGCACCATCTCTTCCAGCCATCATTGTGAACATTCATGCCACATGTGCATGATTTCAGAGATAGCTGCCTTGGTTTATTAAATGTCATCAGAAATGCAGTCAAGAATTACACATCATTGTTACTAACAAGCAGTTTTTGGTGTTTTCAGCGTCGACTAGGAGATGCAGCAAAGAAAGCTATCAGCAAGCTCCAGGTCAGGACCATCAAGAAGGGTGACAAGGTAAAAGCCTCTTTTCTTTTTGGTGAGAAACTATTCACAGAAGTTCTCCTCCTTTGGTTTTCTGACAGCCAGAGTAGAAGAGAGTGGAAGATGGGAAAGGGAAATAATGTGCTTAAAGTTGTCCTGTAAGCATCTAATACTTGCACTTTTTTACTAAATACTGTTTAAAGCAGTTTATAAAATGCATCCACTAGGACAAAAAAAAAACCTATTGGCTACAGAATATTAGAAATGGAAAATTAAATGTGCAAGAAAATAGATAAAGCCAGGATGACACTATTGCACAAATAACATTACCTGTAACAGATAACAAATGGATCGCAAGTTTAGGTTGGGCTTTCTAGCAACCAGTGCAAAGAAGGAAAAAAAATTCAATATTCAAATGATATTTGATTCTAGTGTCCCACAAGATAAAAAAAAAACAGTTATTCCCAGTTTTAGTTCCTCCAGTAATCCTTTCAGAGAAGATAGGGCTAGGTGCAGTCTAAACGCAGGAAGTCCCTATGAAATATTGTATTCAGAACACCCCGAAGTCAATCCAACAGCCTCCTTCACTGTAGAATCATGGAGTAAAGCCAAAAGCAATCATACATCTTAAGAAAGGAGAGGAAAGAGTACAGTTCATGTCTGCAAGCCTTTAAAGGTCTCTTTTATCTCCCAGGAGATGTTTAAAGCAATGGATTACAAAACAGTTTTGAGGGACTGGGGCTCTTTGGAGTATTGTAAGGGATCCACAATTCCACATGTGTACCAGCTATTGACTCTAGTCTGAATGATTGATTTTTCTCAATTATAAGCTATTACTTTTCAACTCTATGAAAACATTGTTGGGCTCATTAAGATAAAATTCTTTCAAAAGCATTGCTACATTTGAAGTCCATTTTGATCTTTACTTTTTCCCCTTCAATGAAAGAATAATAAAAGTACAAAGACTATGACATAGTAATAAATTATAAGGTATTAAAAGAAATTTATATACTTGAAAAAATTAAAACCATTATTTTATTCTTCTATTTTTTATATGTTAGATTACAGAGCAATAGGTGGATTAAATATCATTCAGATAGTTATCCATTAATATTATTTTGTATCCTCAAGATTCTGATATGTCACCTTTCATTGTAATTTATAGCATTATTAGTAAAAGTACATAAGGAAATGGTTTTCCTCACAAGAGCACTTGTAGTGGCACCTAGAAATACAAAGCGGGAGTTGGAAAGAATGCCAGCTACACCAATAGCCAGTAAATTAGTGATGAAGAAAACTAGCAAAAGGCTGTTGAAAGCCTGGCTCAAGGCAAGCTCTGCTTTAGTTTATTTGGATATTTACTCAAGAACTGAAGTTGGGAAGGTAGACTCATCCACGCTGCTTCTGTTGCAGGAAACAGAGCCGGACTTTGACAACTGTGCAGTTTGTATTGAAGGATACAAGCCCAATGACGTGGTCAGGATCCTGCCCTGCCGGTGAGTGACTGGGCAGCCTGCCCTGGATGGCTAGTGTGTGGAGAGTGCCTGCTGGCCTCCCTGGCTCAGGCCTGCTGGCCTCACTGGACAATGTCAGTGGGCTTCCATGCTGCCAGGTGGACATGGCACACAGGTCTTCTTTTCTAGTAACCTTAGTCCTTGAAAAGGCTTTGGCTCGCTGAGCACGGCGACACACACCTATAATCTCAGTGGCTTTAGAGGCTGAGGCAGGAGGATTTTGAGTTCAAAGCCAGCCTTAGCAAAAGTGAGGCACTAAGCAACTCAGAGAGACCCTGTTTCTAAATAAAATATTTTTAAAAAGGGCTTGGGATGTGACTCAGTGGTTCAATCTCCAGTATTAAAAAAAAAAAAAAAAAAAGGGCTTTGGCTCATGGAAATAGCCAAATATTTTCCTGATTCCCTTTGCATCAAAGGATTGCTATGATCTGGACCCTCTTGATACAGAACATGCTGATGTGGATCCAGGTACAAGTTTTCTTGAAAAAACAACTCTGTTGCTCAGAATCAGTTCTGCTACTTTAATTAAAATAATTAACTCTTGAAAATGTTTTGTGGAAGATCACAAAGGTTCAGCAATCAGAATATAGTCAGGAGTAAGTAGGAAACCAAAGGCAGATTCCATTTCCCTTAATTTTTTTTACCAACAGGAAAGTGAACATGATAATCAAATTCTCTCCAAATTTTGGAATTTAGGGGAAGAAGCGGGCATGTAGAGCTGGGAACACTCCCCAGGAAATCCTCACGTAACCTCACCCCTCTGCCTAATTGAAATTCACTGTGAAGGTGTCGGGATTCTTTTTAAATTGTTAAAAATTCAATAAATTTAAATACTTTAATTAAATCAGGAATTTTAAGGTTTCATAAAAGCCATCCTCCTTAATTGAAAATCCTTTTTAGTATTTTTACATCCATGCAAGCATCTTAAAAATAAAAATGGAATTATGCTTTGATGGGTTCTTCACTTAAAAAGAATAACTTTAATTCTTAGTGAGTTTAAAAGTAAATAACAGGGGCTGGGATTGTGGCTCAGTGGTAGAGCGCTTGCCTTGCATGTGTGAGGCACTGGGTTTGATCCTCAGCATCACATAAAAATAAATAAAGATATTGTGTCCATCTATAACTAAAAAAATATTTTTTAAAAAAGTAAATAACGTAGAAAAGCACACCACAAAGATATCCAGCAATCCATTGGTTCTTGCAACAATGCAAATTTTAAGAGCTATTTGTTAGGAATACAAAAGAAAATATGCCTTTAGAGGATTGGTCAAATAATCTTGAAGTAACACAAAAGGACTGGATACTCAAACTGATGCAGAAACTCCCAAGGGGAATGGATCTTTCTCAAAATGTTCTTAGGCAAACTGATCATAGGAAAATGGGCATCAGGAAAATCCCCCGAGAGTCCCTGGCTTTGTTTATAGATGCCCATCTACCTCTAGCACAAAATCATAAACAGGGACACATGGTAGTTTCTCTGTCTGAGGATGCTCTATGTAAATTCTTTCTACAAGCTACACCTCATGTGTACTGGATGACTTCCAGAAACACTGGCAAAGAATGACAGTAAATTGTGGAAGACCTCTCGGGGTGATGTCTTGCACCTCTGCAGCATTTTATTAAGGATTTGTAAAGTGTCATGGTTATAAGTCAGTCCAGTGCTTATCTTGACTTTCCTACTAGGCGACTGCTTAGAATCATCTGAGGGTCCTACTAATAAAAAATAGCCAAATCCAGTTAAAGTTAAATAGTTGCCTTTTCCTGAGAATCCTAAGAACTTTACAAATGTAATTAAGAAAATCTGCGTTAAAAATTATATATCTGTATATTGCTTTAGCTCTATAGTCATACAGTATAAAACAATGCATTCATTTAAAGCTTGGTCTTGCATGAATTTCACATTACTCTATGCAACTGCTGGAGGCTATGTAAAGCCAAGACAGAGTTGTACCACAATTTAATTTACCATACCCTGTTTGGGAACATTTGACTGGTTTCAGTTTCTAATTATGACAAATTACATTGCCTTAATGGTATTTAGATTTTTATAGTATTGCAGACTTCCTTTTAGAGTATAATATTTTGGAAATATTCATCACGAAAAAGTAGCATTTAATATTTACCACAAAGAAAAGGAACTTCAGGAACTTTCATTTTATTCCCACAGCGCTCACCCGAGGCCAGGTCAGTTTAGATTTAGGCTCCTCCTTTTTACATGTTCTTTGGTTCTCAGCTCATTCTTTAATTATTTTTGCTTCAAGTTCCTTAGCATCCATCCACTTTTTTTATTTCCTTATTGTGCAACCTGCTTTAAATAACAAAACACACTGAACATTACCAAACACAGGGTATAGTTTATTACTGTTTGAGCTTCACTAGTCACACATATGTATTCTTTGAATAGCTCATACATTTCTTTCCATGCTGATTTTCACATCAAAATATTTTTATGCCTGTTGCTAGTTTCTGCCAGATGGTTTGCACTAATGGATGTTATCAAACAAATGCAGAGACATTTGCTTTTTGCTAGATAATTTCCTCTGGGGTATTATTAAACCTTTGCTCCCATGAACACCACAGACTCCTTTTCCTATCATTTCCATGCTGACTCATCCGTTCTTTGCATCTCTTTGGAGTAAAAATGGTTTCCAAAAAAAGTCCCAATGTATCCTGTCCCTTTTTTCATAACCCCTGACATGCTAGGTGCATCTCATTTGGATGTTTTTCCAAATCACCTGGGTATATACTTGGACCACAACATTTTCCAACCCATTTTCTTATCTCTTTCCAAGACTCCTGCACAAATAATGATAATTAGTCAATGCCTTCGCCTCCTCCTTTGCAGTCTTGGTGATTATTAAAGTTATGCTGTACACATGCACACTCATGGCTCCTTCTTCCCCTTGGTTCTTCCAGTCCTTTTCTTACCTAGCACTCAAAGAGGAGGCTCCTTGGTGTGAGCCTGGCTATGCATGCACAATGTAAGGAACAGACCCACGGCAGGACACAGAGCCTGTCGCGTTGCATGGGTCTAACTTGCATGGTTTGGATTTGATCCTAACACACCACTAAGGCATTTTCCAAGAAACCTTGGTTTGCTCCATTATACATATGCCAACACATACATTTTGCTAGATTTTAAGGCTCAAATTTTTGTGACGGGTTAATACCTGTGATTATGTTTTTAGCAACAAAAGATATTTTATTGAAGCTTTGTTTTCTTCTCTTGTCTGGAGAACAAGTTGAGCTCTCTGATCCTTCCATGGCTTTTATCTTATGGGATCCCTACTGTTCTTCAATAACTATTCATTTCTATTTATCCTATTTCAAACACACGGTGTCTGAAAAAGAACGTGAATTTCTTGGGCAGACCAAAAGTTCATGTTTGCCATTTTAAAAAAAAAAAAAAACAAAGCAATATTTGCATTTCTTCCCAACATGTCTACAAAAATTTTTTCCAATCTCTCATTTATCGCTATAACATCGTCACTCATTTGTGCAAATATTGGTTTCTACTACATTCTTTTCCTTTGATCTGGCATAGTCTCCTCCATAATTGAAGAAATATTTAAAAGCTGCCTAATAATAAGCAGATCCTTGTGACGAAAATTGCAGCAACTAAATGCTTCCATTGTAAACAACAAATATTTTATAGCAAATGTGTGTCAGGAGTAGTGGGAAGTACCAGAAATGAAAAAATAAATGGTGTGGTTCATACTCTAAAGGAAATAGTCTCATAGGAAAGAATTTAAATAAGTAATCAAGATACAGAGTAATATGTGCAACTATAATAACAAAATTTATAGAAAATTTGCAAAATGGATAAAATATTTGAATATCTGCCTAACTCCCTCATGCAGGTAACTACTGCTAACATTTTTGTATATCCTCTTTCCTTTTATTTCTTTTTTTAATATATTTTTTATTTATTTTTTTAAATGCATTTCAAGTCATAGTAGATATATAGAGCTCAATTTTCCATCTCTCTGGTTGCAAACAAGATAGAGTCACATCATCACTATCTAGGGTAGTGATGTCCATCTCATTCAACCATTGTTGCTACTCCCATTCTCCCTCCTCTCCCCCACCTCCCCTTTGTCCCATCCAAAGTTCCTTCATTTCTCCCATGCTCCCCACCCCCACCCCCCTTATGTATCAGCATGCACTAATCAGAGAGAACATTCGGCCTTTGGTTTTGGGGGACTGGTTTACTTCACTTAGCATGATGTTCTCCAATTCCATCCATTTGCCTGCAAATGCCATAATTTTATTCTCTTTTATTGCTGAGTAATATTCCATTGTGTATATATACCAGTTTCTTTATCCATTCATCTATTAAAGGGCATCCAGGTTGCTTCCACAGTTTAGCAATTGTGAATTGTGCTGCTCTAAACATTGAAGTGGCTGTATTACTATAGTATGCTATTTTTAAGTCTTTAGGGTATAGGCCAAAGAGTGGGAATAGCTGGGTCAAATATTTGTGCAAGGTTGAGATATTGTTGTCAACATCATTTCATATCCTGTTCTTTTTCCTTATCATTGTGAGAATTCACTAGATATAGTCCTAGATTATCTGTGCCCTGTTTTGACCTTCCTTTCACCTCTGAAGCTGCAGCCAGAACCTGTTCAAGCTCTTCCTTGCATAAACCAACCCAACACCCTAGAATGTGGGTGCTTCTGCAGAAGCCTTTCTTGAAAAGTCTTTTCATGGCCCAGCCAGACTTTTCCACTGAGGGAAAACAGGAACATGTCCTGGCCCCCTTGAGCTTACCTCATAATCCACTGATGAGCTGTTCACAGTTCACCATTCCACCTCACTGTGGAAGACAGAGTACAGCAGTGTCTCGTCATCGATGCTATCATTTGCTGATGTGTCCTGCAGAGGTAGGTGTCTGCTTGTTATCATCAGAGTTGGATGACAAGTAAAATCCTCGAAAACTGAAGTTATTGTCTTGTGCAGATGGTTCCCAATTCTCACCTTGTTCACAACCTATGTCCTGTAGTTACTTTTGTAAACAGTGCTTCTCAGCTGATAGTCCAAGAAGCAGCATTGGCAGTACTACATGGAATTGAAAGAGCTCTTGATAGCAGGGCATGTGGAGATGGTCGAATAAAGTAAGGAACTAATAACACCTATCCTGAAATCCTTCTAGTCGGAAGGTGTGCTCCTGCTGTTTAGCATCCAAACACTGAAGCTGATTTCTAACAGCATTTAGAAGACGGCCTTGGCTGCGCCTGCTCTGACAGCTTAGTCAGCAGCTCTGCAGGCCCAGGGTTTATTGGGCTCCTTGCTCTTCACAACAGGGTCTGAGGTGTGCCTGAGCAAGACCCTCTGTTAGAGCACATAATCCTGGAGTGGATTTCACCAGCAAATTTTACCTTTTTGACCATTTTCAAGTCTATAGTTCAAGGTCATGAAGTAGATTCCCATTGCTATGAGCCATCTCCACCATCCAACTTGAGAACATCTTCATCGTCCTGAACGGAAACACTGAACCCACTAAACAATGACTCTTTATTCATCCAGACTGAATTTTAGGTGCACGTGCATGTGTTTTGTTTTTCATTTCAGTTTGAATTTTACTAACCAGAAAATGGAACTGATATTTGGACTTAGGACTCAATTAAATTGGCTGACTAAAAATAAGTTTTTACATTCCCCAAATCTGACAAATAATAATAATTTTACATCTATTATTATTATTGTTATCCTATTACTGTAATACCAAGAGTAAGTGATGCTAAGCTCACTCTTCTCATTATCATTTGTACAATTATATTACATCATTACTAATATCATTAACATCATCACATCTGTCCTGGCCTTCTGCAAACACCTTTCACTAATCTCCCTGCTTTCATCTTGCTCCTTCATTATTCATTCAGCTAAGTGTACTTTTAATTGTCAGATTAAAATCTAGATTACCTAGACCCCGGGTATTTTTTCAACAAGTGTATGAAAAATGTGACTAGAAAAAATAATATTCTTTAGGAAGATTAATTGAAATGTAATTCAGTCCTTCTCTTTTTCTAAAATGTACTTCTATAAATGCATAAGTACCTAAAAACAAGCACTGTCGTATTAGCTCCCCAGAGAACTGAGCTGGTCGGTGCGATCTCCAGAGCTTTTGCCAGCGATCACTGTGGAAGCAGTCTCAGGACACTTGCTGTTGGATCTCTTGTCAGGATTTTGTGCCTTGACTTCTTTATGAGGATCCACCAGAGTGCTTGTCCTGTAGAATAACTTTTTCCCAACCAAAGGGAATGTTGTTATTTTGTAGATACTGATTGTGACACTATCCAGTTTTCTTCTATATGCATTGATAAAGACCTAAGAGCCAGATTTATAACTCCCTCACAGCCAAAAGATATTTTTAGCCTCATCTCTGATTCCATTGTGGGTCTCCATATTTATTTTTCTTTCATCTTTGACAGTTACAGTACCTTGTTGGATATTTGCGCCTTCCAAGTTACCTGGAGACCTTTCTAGAATAAATGTGTTCCATGTCTTTAAAAGCTGAATCAACATCATTTTAAAGCCACATAGCATACCAATTATGTTACTCAGTTTTTCATTACTGTGACAAATACCTGGGATAATCAACTTATAAAGAAGGAAGTCTGATTTGGGCTCCCAGTTCTAGGGGTTTCAGTCCCTGGTCTGTTGGTTTTGTGCTTTGGTGCCCATGGTGAGAGAGCACATAGTGTGACAGCACATGGCAAAGCCACTCACCTCTCGGCCAGATTGCAAGGAAGGGGCTAGGGTGTCCCATTCAGGGCCACAGCTCTGGAGACCTAAGACCTCCTACTACAGCCCACCAATTAGTTTCTTCCACTTCCCACTGGTGCCAGGTTGGGGACCTATGGGCTACCTTAGGAGAACATTTAATTGCAAACTGTAGCACCCCTGTACCATAGTTTATTTGCCTATGTTTGAACATTGAAGTTATTCCCCATACAAACCTCTTATTGCTGTTTCAAGCTGTGCTACATAGCTTTGTGTGTACAGCTTAGTCCACAATTTCACATTATTTCCTTCTTTCTAAGTGATGATTCAGATTGACTGATTATATTCTGTAAAGGTGTCCTGAAGAAGTTTCCAGTCAGTTATAGATAAGAACACTCTAAGCAAAGATAACAGTGGGAATCTGGAGTTGTTGGAGTGTTAAGACCCATGTCAGAAATGAGGAGAAGCAGCCCAGGTTGTGCAGAACCTGAATGAAAAGACATGAGCACATTTAGTTTATTTATTTACTAATTTTTTGTGGTGCGGGAGATGATGCAGGTCCTCCTGCCTGCCAGGCAAGCATTCTACCACTGATCTACCCTCCCAACCTAACATGACCATGTTTTAAATGCAAAGAAATAAAGAGGTAGTGCCCAGCTGCAGGGCCTGGATGGTGGCCAAGTGCTGGGGACCCTTGTGAGGGGTTTGATTAGTGATTCAAAGCCAGCATCCTGACTCTAGAGTGATGTGACTGGAGTCAGAAGACCAAGTAGGAGACTCTTTCATGTATTTGCACTGGTAGGTAGTGACATAGATCTATTCCAGAGACCCAGGAATAAACCATCACAGAATGGATGTTCATTCTTCAGGTAGGAAACTGATGACTGCATCTTTATTTCTTTGCATTTAAAATATGATTATGTTGGGCTGGGAGGGCAGCTCAGTGGCAGAGTGCTTGCCTGGCAAGCAGGAGGCCCTGCACCATCTCCAGCACCACAAAAATAAGTAAATAAATAAATAAAATAAAACCTAGTCATGTCTTTTTTTCAGATTTTAAATAGCAAAAATTCCAATAGCTTCCACACTATCACTCAAAAAACTATAGCACAAGAAGCAGGTTTCAAAGACTAAAACATTTTTTTTAATCACACACAAACAAAACAAATTACACAAACAACAAAAACACTTGACTAGCTTTGGCTTATCTTCAGAGTTTTCCAACCCTCAAGACTCCCGCTACTGGATCATGTAAGCTGAGGTCTATTTTGGACAGACAGTTGTTGAATTCTCTGTGTGAATACTGTTACCCTTCCTTTCTCTTCTCTCCTTTTTAGGAATGGGGCTGAATTTCTGTATCAGTTCTCTTTCTTTTCTTTTTTTAAATGTAAGTCTACACTTTTACAAACATCAGAACATGATTAATAGCATCATTAGTGTTAAAAGAGATGACATGGAGATTTAAACACATTGCTATACCAGGCTAAAAATCAAAAATGGAATAAATGGTTCCTGTTAAAGTACAATAAAAAGTAATAGTGAATGGACAAATAAAGCTTATGTGCTATATATCTGGTGTGTGCCTGTAATCCCAGCAATTTAGGAGGCTGAGGCTGGAGAATCACAAGTTCAAAGCCAGCCTCAGCAACTTAGCAAGGCCCTAAGCAACTCAGCAAGACTCTGTCTCTAGATAAAATATTTTTTAAAAGGACTGGGGATGAGGCTCAGTGGTTAAGTTCCCCTGGATTCAATCTTTGGTAGCCAGAAAAAAAGGAAAAAAAATGAAGTGTGTGTGTGTTAATTGGGCAATAGATATCTTAACTTCTGAAGAAATTCCTGATGACAGTGAAATGGCTGAGTCAGACAGAACCTAAAAGGGAGAGGCCTGGAGACTTGGAAAAGGAATTTTTTGAGGGCTGCTAAAAAATCACTGTCTAAATTTGGTGTTCTGGTTTCAGTGGCTTCTTCAGAGATCTGTTAGGCACATCCCATGTGTCTGCAGTTGACAAGATGCTCATAAATCATCTCTGCTCATCTAAACAGTGAGACTGTCAGCTGCTCTTCTTTCTCAGTTGATGCACCTGATATATGTTTTTAACACAGGTCAATTTATTAATTGACCTCTCAAATACTGTATTCCATTAGCTCTTGTCCCCAAGGACAGGTGGTATTTTCCCCTCCCAGAAAAGCAGCTTGGGAGACATCTAGTGTAAAGTAATGGGTAAACTATAGAAGGAACCCTAAATAAAGCTTTCTGAACATGCAAGTATACTAAGACTAAAAGATGAGCTGCTTGCCAAAGCCCCCCTTCTTAGAATCAAATTAGTAAGATTTACTGAGCTAATGTAGGTGGGAACATGGTATTCACTCCAAAAATGCCTTAAGAGAGTTTGCTCATCCTCAATGGATGATTCCAACCAAGCCCACGTGGGCAGTTCATAACCTCCTGTGCTTTTCTCAAAAGTCTTATGGTTTTCATGTTATGGATCCTTAATGGCAACCAAAGGCAAAATCAAAGTTGGACTGGTATTCATTTATGAACTTGCCTTTTGAGAGGAGGAGAGGGGCTCTCATTGATGCACCCTGCCCATCACAACAAGATCACAGTAAACAACATAATATGATGAAGTATAGAACATCATGTAAAGATGAACACCATGTTAAGATTGGAAAATTCACAGAATCCCAATCAAGTTTTATGGAAGCCCCTACAAATAGACTCTCGCCCCTTAAGAGTTTTAAACCTAGAGATCAGTCTGATTTTAAGATGAGTAAAGTGAACTGAATGTCTGTGTGGATAGAAAATGCCAAGGTCTTTGTAAGTAAAAGAATTTTATAAAACGCTGTAATGTGATCAGGATTTGGCTTACAAGCCCTCTAACGGGTGAAGGGGAAAACAAAGGAGCGCTTTCTAGCCAGAAAGTGCTTGTCCTGATTTTACCCAGCATGCCTGTTACGTATGCTAGATTAGGAACAGATTTCTTCCAAGTTCCTTCTTTTTGAAAAGATGATCATTTTGATCATTTGAAAATTATAATCATTGGCTGAATGCATCAGCTTCAACTTACTCTTTTATTCCCATGTTATGCAAATTAGATTTAGGGGCATTCTATTTAAAGCTGTTTATATATGCGATATTTTTAAAAATAGCTTTCAAGGTTCCATTCCTAATTGTGGAAAATTTTGAAAACAGAGAGAAGCATAAAGAAGTTAACCAAAATAATAATCTCTAGTCTAAAGGTAATTATTGGTAAATTTCACTTTCATAAAGCATATATATATATATATATTAACACCATATATGTATATTTTTAAACACTGTAGACATTAGCATCATTTTTATTCTACTGTCTCCATTTACATTAAAAAGTAAGCATTTCCCCATAACTTTAAAATTATTTTAAGATAATTTCATTATTGAGTAATAATAATCATGAAAGTGTATTGAACTTCACTCCTGTTTTTCAGTATTTAACTTGCTACCAGTTTTTTATGATTATGGCCTTAGTTGTTTTTTGGTTTTTTTTTCTGAACTTAGTCCTAGGATGCACCCCTAAAGTGAATCCACTGGGTCAAATGTGATTTTAAAGGATCTAGAGAAGTTTTACCCAATTGGTATTGAGAAGGGTGGTAATGATTGATAGCTCACTATCAGTATGGGTAATGGTTGACAGCTCCCTCTCAGTATGAGCAATGCTTACATTAATGCTCCCCCAGGGCCACAAAAATTGCGCATTTTTAAAGCATCTTGTCATCTGAGAGCCAAATATTACCATAGTTTTTAAATTCTCATACTTTTAATTTTTCTGGAATATTACTTCTAACATAAGCTCTTTATATAACATTATATCTGATGTAAAGTATCATTGATAATCAGATGTTTCCTGATTTTAAATATGTCAAAATTAGAGGAATATGGTATAGTCTAGAATTTATAAAATGTGATTTAAGTACTACGTAGTCTCAACATTTTAGTTTTATTTTTTGGGTAAATAATTTTTGAGGCTTTTGGTTTTGAGTTTTTTTTATTTTGCTTGTTTGTTTTTGTACCAGAGACATGCACTCTGTCAATGAGCTCCATCCCAGTCCTTTTTAAATTTTTATTTTGAGACAGAGTTTCATTAAGTTGCCCAGCCTGGGCTTGAACTTGCAATCCTCCTGCCTCAGCTTCCTGAGCCACTGGGATTAAGGCTTGCATCACCACACCCAGCTTTTTTTTTTTAATGATACATTTTGATTAGCAGAATTAAGAAGTTATGTTATAAAATTGATGAATTCTTATATTTGTTTTTATCTCTCTTTATTTTAATAATTCCCTATCAAGAAATAATCTAGTTAATCGGTTTACATTTTTAAATTTATCTGAAAATTTATGCTGATATATCTCACTCGATGGTGGTTGAATCTTTTTGTTTGTTGTTAAAACTCATCCTTTTGAGAACATAGCTTCACATTCTTGGCCAAATAAAAAGCCATCCAGTGGTGGAAGTTTAAAATGACACAGCCACTTTGGAAATTTGTTTGACAGTTTCTGGTGAAGTTAAATACACCCTGTTCTGCAACATGACAGTTCCATTCTTGGATACGTACTCAAGAAAAAAATGAACACGTTCACAGAAAGACTTGAATAGGAGTGGCCATATCACATTTATTCACAATAACCAGAAAATGAAAATATCCCAGTAATTACAGAAAAAAAATCTGTAAAAAATTGGATTACATCCACTCCATGAATACTACTCAGTAATAAAATGGAACAAACCATCAATGTACATCAAGGTACAGGTGAATTTGAAAAAACACACTATTTTGAGCAAAGGAAGCCAGGAACAAAAGGATGTACACTTTATGATTTCATTTATATGAAATTCAATAACAAGCAAAACTAGCCTATGCTGAAAGAGGTCAGAGTGGTAATCACGTAGCAGAACAGGGTACAGACTGGCCAGGAGCAAGAAGGGTCTCTAGGGTGATGGAGAGGTGCACCCTTTCATCTGGTGGTATGTACACAAATATGCTTAACCTAAGAAGTCCCCAAGCTTGCTTCTATTTTATGCATTCTATGCATATCATACCTTCATTTAAAGTCATGGAGGGAAAAAATATCAAAGAAGCCATAGAATTTAAAAGAAAATAATAGTTGACTTTATACTTTAGTCAAAATTACATAACATTGAAGTTTAAAGTTTGCTGATGGATATTTCCCATCCATTTTTCTTTCATTATTTCAGATTTTTATATGTACTACTTATGTAAACCGCCAATCCTTAGCTATTGTTTAATTAAGGGATTAAAGGAAGGAAACATGAAAGAGGATGGCGATGCAGGACGATCAAGTCTGACGTGTTTTTTCCTGCTGTCTTTCAGCAGAGCAAAGTCCACCTTAGGAAAGAAGCCTTGCAGAGCCATGACCAGGTTAAATATGGCATTCTGACTTCAAGTGTCCTGATCCTCAGTCATATCCATCAGGTAGACATGCAGGATGAATGCCAACCAGCCAAGCAGTATAATTAGACCAGGGCCAAGTTCTAAGTACAGAGCCTTGCTCTCCGGAACTCCTTGTCAAGTCAGGGCCTGCAAATTCCTTATAACTTGCTTTCCCACAGTATCCACGATCTCCACTGTAGTTCAAAAAGAAATTGAGTTGAGTACCAAGAGGTTCTGATATAGTTCATTTTAGTTTTGTCCATTTTCCTTTTCATGCTAGTTAAGCTCTACACAATGGAGAACTTGGTGAAATAAATGGTTGGTTATTATAACATTTTAACTTTGAAATGCACTCTACAGTTTACAAAGGACATTTACTTAGAATGTCTGATCTGCATCTCAACAGCTGATGAGGTAGGAGGGCAAGTGCCATCATAGCCCCTGGACTTTACCAAGAGAAAAACCTTAACTCAGGAGGTGGCGGAGGGGTCTCAGGGCCAAGCCACTGAGACTGTATCCTTCACAATGGGACAGCGCATGTGACTCCTTGCCCTCCCTCATCCCTGCTCTGTGTGAGAGCTGTGCTAGACACACATCTCTCTGGAGCTATCATTTTGGCTAAAAATCTCTCTCAGACATCCCCAACTCACTCTAAGCCAAATGTCTATCAAGTCTAGCCCAGCTTTAAAGACATGGTCTGCAAATTCTCCAGATTTTTCTTTCCAAGCTTATTATTATGAGCCTGAAACAGAGCAGCTTTTTTTCATTGACCCACAGTGTTTGTGAGGAGAGCAGGAATTTATTTATTGAATTCTTTATCTCTGCCCCCATACCCGTCACTCCATCACATGAAATTGCCATCAGATTAGCATGCCAAAACAAAGTAATTATGTTTAGGCCAGAATATGGTTAGTACTGGTTCTGGGTACCTGCTCTCTGGTCTCCTTTTGTTTTCTTTTAAATGAGTTTGCATAACCTAAACAGGAGAATCAGGGGAATGGGTTTCTCATAATTGGTCCAACCATTTCCCATCAAGCCCAAGGACATAACAGGATTATGTCCACAGTGGGTCCAGAAATGGAGTTGATGGAAAGAGGAGGCAGGTGTCTGCTTACCTGGTCTGATCAACACCAAGCACCAAAGCAGGACTGCAGCCTCCTGATTATAGGGCTTTCCCTATAGAAGACATGGGAAGGTGATAGAAGACAGAAGGAAGTGATGTGGCGGTGGTGAGCCCATCTTCCCAAGGAACGAGGCCCATCCTCCTCCTCCTTATTGCTCAGACTTCCTCCCTACTTGGTCCATCTCAGAAGGCTAATGTGGCACCTATTTTCCAACTTTATTTTCTGCCTTATGCTTGGAATAGCCTCTCTTTCAGCCAACCTGAGTTTCCCACACCTGCCATGATGTGCCTCTTTACCTTGACTCTTGAAATGCCTTCTCCCTGGCTTGCATTCTTCCTATCATCCCACTTCCAAGTTCTTTCTATCCTTTGCACTATGTAAAGGCCATACAACATCCCACAACTTCCTAATTTTTTCACAAAACAACAGCTGCTCTCCCTGAATTCCAAGGTTGTTTTACTTGTACCTATTAATGACCTGTCACTTTGTGTGTTGTACTTACGTGACTCAAAACAGCTAACATCACTCTAATCCTAGGAACCCTTACCAAACAAATACTTAATTCTTCCATGCACCCCATCAGGTATTCTACTAGTCAGGATAGGCAAGGCTTCACTGCAGTAACAAAATCTGCCCATGGCTTAACATGACAAAGACTTCCTGTGCTCTGTGTCTGTCATGTATCAGTGGGGAATCTGCTCACCACAGCTGGGCTAACCATGCAGTCACTCTCTCAACATTGCTAAATGACAGAGCAATCATTAAGTGCCTTGTCCCAAAGTGAAATCGATTATTTTCTTTGTACCTTATTGGACAGAATTACTTACATGACTATAGCTGCCACTAGGAGAAAATATGATCTTTCTGAATGCCTGAAAGAGGGAGAGCTGGCATATTGGAAGAACAGTATTGAGGGCCTCAGATGGATGCTATTATTATCTTCATCTTATAAATGAGGAAACTAAGGCTCAGAAAGGTCAAGTACTTGAAGCTGGAGCACAAAAGTCCATTGAAAAAGAAAAAAAAGTGTGAATGCTTCCAGCTACCCTCATACTCATAACTCTTGGAAAGGAGACCCAAGGAATACAGAATTGGTAAAAGCACTGACTTTATAATTAAGTTGGGACTGGGTTTGAGTTCTGTCTCTGCAGTTTACCAACTCTTTAGGTAACCTTCTTTAATGAACTTGAGCTTCCTCCTCCATAATAATAGACTAATAATTTTCAGTTCAAAGGCTGGTTGTGAATCAATTCTGTATGTCACTTGCCTGGTACATGATAGGGACACAGTAGGTGGTAGACACTGTCAGTAGGGTGTTTCTATTTAAAACTCACCCTTGTTTCATTGACAGCTTTGTATATAAGGCACAGAGGCTCTGAAGGAACATTTCAGGTATGCATCTAAGCACTGGGTATCTGTTTTAAATTGTCGATGTTGCCTGGGAGTGTGGGATTCTCAGGTACCTGAGTGACTCACATTCTTTAATGAGCTTTCACTAAGAAGAATGAAACAGCTTGCGTTGGTACCAACACCCACAGAATCTTAATCTCAGCTGCGGGTGGCAGGGTCGAAGAAACCAATAAAACTGGATGAGATTGAAAGAACACAATGGCTCCTTCCTTCTCTGAGCAGAGAAAAAAATGTCACTTCGTAGGGGAGGGAATCACACAGCTAGGTGAAAGAATAACAGAAAACCAGAATCAGTAGATGTGGAGATTAGTTTAGCTTGTTTTGTCGTATTGCTGAAAAATGTAGAAACTTATTATTTGTAATCATCTCAGGATCATCCTGTAGCTGTGGTATCCTCATCTCACTTGTCAGGTATTGAACTCTTTCTGTTTTTTTAATTTTTTTTCTTTTTTTTTTTTTTTTTGGTACTGGGATTGAACCCAAGAGCACTTTACCACTGGGCCACATCCACAACCCCTTTTATTTATTTTTTGAGACACCAAGGCTGGCTTCAAATTTGCAGTCCTCCTGCCTCAGCCTCCCAAACTGCTGGGATTGCGGTCATGTGTCACAGTGCCTGGCTGTGTTGAACTCTTTCTATAATATTTGCCTCTGATGAATAGGAGGAAATGTTTGAGTCTTCCTCCTATGTAACCCTCTGTTATATTTCCAATTTGTTAGAATTGTTAAGAGAGAGACTGTCTTGTCCTGTTGCTCCTCTATATGTCCTTTCTGTTCCTCTTTATGTCCTTTCTCGGGCAGCTACTGTTAAAATGTGGGAAGGGGCAGGGCTCTGCTGTGAATCACAAATAAGATGAGTTCAGATTGATTGCACCTTAGAGGTGTTTCCTGAACTGTTGACATACTTCACTTAACTCTAGATTCTTTCCCTATTTCTTTATATCTTTAGTGACTTTTTCTTTCCATTTGGAAGGAAAAAACTATTTTCCAACCCCAATTATGAAGATATAGTTTGCATATTTGGTGACTGGCACAAGAAATATGGTGCTAGAAATTAATAAATGTTTGTTAATCCTACCGTGACTGCCCTGTATGTCTTTTCAGTACTTTTTTTCTTTTTTACTCTTCGTTCTTAATTTTTTAAATTGTAGTTCCTTGCTTTCTGTGTTAAAGCAGTTGTACTAAAGTTTATAAATCATTGTAATCATATAATATCTGAAATTAAGGTGCAATACAGTGCTATTAATAAGATTAATGATGGCTGGCTTTGAAGGAGTACCAGGAATTGTGTTTAAGCTTTATGGGCAGGGTTTTCTTCCCCACTTCCCTTTCTCTCTCTCTCTCTCTCTCTCTCTCTCTCTCTCTCTCTCTCTCTCTCTCTCTCTCTCACTCTCTCTCTCTCTCAGACACACGCACACACACACACACACACTTATTCACTTGCACACCCCACACCATTGAGATACTGAGTCTTAGAGAGCTAAGATGAATTGCCTAAGATTGAAGAGCTAAATAACAGAATACTGGAGTATAAATGTTCAGGGGTCTTTACAGTTTAGTTGACAAGGAATGGCTGGGGGACTTTGCCTGGAAGGGAGGGGCCTTGTCTTATTCATCCCTGTACCCAGCTTCTGGCACAGAACATAACGGAACAAGAGGGTGACATAGCTAGGGTTCTATTTTAGGAAGATAAATCTGGCAACAACGAGTGGGCTGAAGGGAACAGGAAAGTCCTGGCAGCTCAGAGAGCAGCTTAGATGCTACTGCAGTGACACAGAGAGAAAGATGATGAGATGGTGACCAAGGAAGCCACATGGAGAAAAGAAGCAATGAATGGGAAAAGACAGGAAGAGTGTGCGAATGAGAGTGGATGCTTGTGCAGAGGCCGGGAGAGGGCTGGGTCCTCCGATAAGTAAATATCCACTCACGTGGCAAATGCGTCCTGAGCATCAGCTGTTACCAGAAACTACTGGAGATGTCAGGATGCAAGAGGGAATCAAGCAAATGAGGAATTTGCTCTCATTTATCTTATATGCTAACTGGAGGATGTCTCAGTCAGAACTCTCCAGAAAAATGGAACAGTGGGAGATAGCAAGAGAAAGTGTGCTATAGACAGAGATGTTTCAAGCAATTGACTTGCATGGGGCAAGGGGCTGTCAAGTCTGAGGTCTGCAGGGCAGGCCTAGGGCTGCAAACTGTTGGGCCAGGAGCCATGTGTCGCTGCCTCAAGGCAGGATTTCTTTTCAGGGAAAACTCCACTTTGCTCTGAAAACCTTTCAAATGATTGGATAAGGCCCACCCAGATTGCTGAGGATAATCTCCTTTACTTAAAGTCAACAGACTGTAGATACTATCCACATCTGCAAAACACCTTCACGGAAACACTTGGATGAGCATTGACTGAACAGCTGGCTATGACAGCAGTGACAATTGGCACAGGAAAACCAACCATCACAGAGGAGAGGAAGTCAGCAGTGCAGAAATCAGGGGCATTCGAGAATAACTGCAGGCCAAAATGTTAAGGCAGCTAATGGTTGGTGCTGCCACCATCCTGATTCCTACACTTGTGCAGAAAACACATGAGATACCTGCCTCCCAGGAATGGTCAAAGGGGCAGGATGTCTGACCTTTGCCCCAGGAGCACCACCAGTTGGTGAGCAAGTTTCGATTAGGCCCTTGTTTCCTGAGTGAGTGTGGAACCTGAACACGGGGAGGTCAGCAATGCTTCCTGGGGGTGCAAGGAGTGGCTTCATCCCCAGTCTCACCCCCACGGTGGCCTGGCTGCCTTCCAGTACCTGGCTCGGGCCTATGTCACTTCCTCAGGAAGACCTTCTCTAAACTTGGGTAAATCTCTCAGTTCTAAGCCCCACCTCCGAACTTCCTGTTCTTCGGAAGTGGTGCTATTTTCACTAAGTAGTCTAATCAAATACTGTTTTAGGGCTGGGATTGTGGCTCAGCGGTAGAGCGCTTGCCTCGCATGCGTGAGGCCCTGGGTTCGATCCTCAGCACCACATACAAAGCAATAAAATAAAGACATTGTGTCCATCTACAACTAAGAAAAATTAAAAAAAAAAAAAAATTTTGTAAAAAAAAATACTGTTTTATTCACTTCTGCCTTTCCTGTTGTTCTAAGGGAAGGACCTAAGTCACTGTTGTGTTGATTCATGGTATTGAACACAGTTCTTGGCATATACGACTTGTTAAATGAACAGATGGATAAAGAAAGGAAGGAATGAATGAATGAATGAATGAGATATATGCTTTCCAAGCAGTTGATCCACAGGGCATTCTAGACAATGATCTGGAAGTATAGCAGCATGTCCTGTTGCTACTCTGCTTTTCTAATCCCCAATCTGACCCCGTCTGTGTACACCTCATCCTGTCCTCAGCACTTGAGTTCTTTTGGGTTTTGATTTCAAAGCTGGCACTTCCCAGACTCTTCTCTAATTTGGGGGTACTTTTTGAGCCCAAAGTCCCTGAATACAAAGCAAATGAGGTTTTTCAGAACTGTTAGAATAGAAAAAGATGAAAATGAGAGAACAAAATGGAAGGATTCAAGAATAGTGCTCTATTCAGCAGACAGACGCAGGCATGGATGGAATGTCCTAGAAAGTTGTCCTACTGAAACTGGCAATGTTCTCTCTTCTTGCCCCCGGCAGGAAATTCCACTGCTCCTATGCATGGTCTGAAGTCTTATGAGTTAGAAGCTCCTCATATCTCTGAGTGGGTTCTTGTGAGCCAAGTTGAGAAAAAGTTCTGTTAGGAAACCCTCCTCATGCCCACCTTCTGCCATCATATGAAGGCACACATGAGATTGGCCACTCCATGGAGCGCACCAACAGGCCAGTCACAGGCACCCCCAGGAGCACCCCAGAGCCCCTCATGCTGTCTCCTGACCTGACAACCAGCAGCCATGACAATTTAGGAAGTCATTTGTGCTATTAAATGCTTCCAGGAGCTCTTCCGCACTTTATGTTTGACCCAAATATTAATGAAAGTCAGTTTTTACTTTGCAGTAGTCTTCTGACTGTGGGAAAAGGAATTTGGGATTTTTTTAATACTAGCCTCTACCAAGTCATCCTTCAAGGTCTGTACAGATTTCCCCATTTGCCTTCTTATCATTAAACATTCTTCCTATTGAGAAAGAGAGAAGTCCCCCAGTGTCTGCATTCTCTATATCGTCTGAAACGTGGAAGAGTCATCAGATAGGTCAATCCTGGGATCCAGACAGATTTTGGACCATATCACCTCAAGGTTTAGTGGGAAACCCAGTGGTTTGAGTCTTGGCCCTGCCACCCATCCAGCAGTTGCGTGACCTTGGGCAGGTCACTGGTCTGTAGTGGAACAGGTAGTCTCTGCCACCACTGCCACTCTAAGATGTATGGTTCTCATTGCAGGCATCTTTTCCACAAGTCCTGTGTTGATCCCTGGCTTCTAGACCATCGCACCTGCCCCATGTGCAAGATGAACATTCTTAAAGCCCTAGGGATCCCGGTAAGCACAGCACAGCCTATACCATCGTAATGTCTGTCTTTCTGCATTACCCCCAGAGCAGTGAGAAAGCTTCTTACCTGGATTTTCTATGTCCCTTCAATCACATAGCAATGATATCATCCAGTGAGGCCCCAAGAGAACTCCATGTTTGGAAACATTTCTCCTGTCACTTTTTCTCAATCTGAAGACATCACCGATTCTGCTGCGGCCATTGTATTTATCCATGAGTCAAGATGCCACTGATAAAGCTCACAGGCATCTTTTCCGAGGGCGGCTGGCACACCAGCAGAGGTATGCTGGGCCACTGCACATTGACCGCCTCTGTGGTCATCACCCCTGCCCAGTCATCAAAAAGATCTGCATCCCTCACTTTCTGGTGTTTCTCCATGGTCACCTGCCTTTGGGAGGCAGCAAGCCTCTTCTAGCTGAGGGAGGGGAGAACAGCGGCTGAGAACCAGGCTCAGAACCTCTGTTTAACCCAGATCTCTGCAGAAACCTTGAGCAAACAGGAAAGCAGAGCCAGAGACACTTAAGTTTTGCACTATTATCAAGCTGCTTCCCTCGGTCACATGTTTTCTAAAGCTGAGTCTCTCTCCAGTGCAAGGAGAATCTGCCAGCTGGCTTGATGCTCCAGGGAAAGACTTTCCCAGGACTGTATCAAGTGAATCCCACAAGTGGTGGCTGGTGAGACACCAGCTGCTGTGTGTTATCCCCTCTGAGCAGAAGAGGGCAGGAAATGAGCCAGGCTCAGAGATGTGCAAAAATATAAGGCATTGTCTAAAAGAAGCCACACAAACACACAGAACCACCCTCCTGCATCCTGCAACCTGCCGGTTGTCACTTTCATTACTGATGGCAGCGAACAAAGAGAATTCACAGTCACAAGATGCCACTGAAAAAGCAAGGCATCAGATCACATATCAAAGTCTTCCTTAATGTCAAAGGGCTAATTAGGAACTTCAGAGTGACTGTTGGAGAGGTCATGCCCAATGCATTCTGGGGACATGCACTGGCTCGGTTTCTTGCCCTGCACCAGCTGTCCTCATGCCAGCTGCATGCTGGTTTTCATGGTCAATACACCAAACACAAATCAACTCATGTGGCTGGAGCTTTGAGCTAGATTTCAAAGACAATGCATTAAATTTTCAGATCAGAGTTGTAAATGCATAGTGCATTCAAGGTGAAAGTCAATTACAGAGAATGTGCAATGTTAGTGAAAACCCGACATCGCTACCAAAAACTGGTGGCCAAAAATCAAACTCGGTTGTGGCAGTTGTCACATCTCTGGCTGTGACCCGCTGTTGGAAGGGAGGGGGAACGTGCATGTGTGTGTGCATGCATGCGCCTGTGTGTCGTTGGTCTGAAGTCTTCAGAATCCTCACAATTAAGGGACATAGTCGCATCCTTTCATCTGGTTCTGTTGCTCGGGATATTTTTCAAGATTCTAAGTGTCAGTTTGACCACTTCTCACGACAGTGAAACCAAACAATACTTTGAGTTAAATTCTGTACTAAATACCATTTGACTTCAAAGTCCTCCCACGTAGGTGCAGTTTCTCAACAAGGTACTTGTAAAGAAGTTCCGAATATCACGCTTTACTGTTGCTAAAGCAGAATTACTGAGTGGCCTTTTGGCTCATTTCCAAATGCAATAACATTTTAATATTTAGCGATTGAGCTTACTGGCCATCGTTTGATGCCTGACTTTTCTGGATAGGATTTTGCTTAGCGTACTTGATTCCCAGAAAAGAAATAGTGGTAGCATCTTTTGGATTTTGCCAAGGAATTTTAAAGGCCAGCCAAACAGGAACATGACACACATCCAAGCCCGCCCCACAGAACAGAACACCCTTCATGAAGCAGTCCTGTGGTGTGTGCAGCTGTGATGAAGCACCAAGGCGTACAGTTAGTCTCCCTGCCTTGGGGCTCTTCAGATTTTTTCCTAGGAATGACAAAGTCAGAATCCAGGAGGAATTTTGGGTTTCATTCCATTCTGTCCTACCATTGGGAGACAATTGCCTAAATATACCAATGACATGACTTCTGTTCATTCCAATAGCTTCCCATATCCTTGGACATGTGCACGGCCTTAATTAGAAAATATTTTCTGTGCTAACTTAAGCCATTTTTATGCAGCTCAAAGACATTGTCTTACAATTTTCCTGTACTCTCTATACACCGTTTCTTCTTCTTCAAGGAAAATTGGAAAGAGCCACACTCTGATACACACTCTGATAACTGACATCTGTGAATCCATCTCTGTACCCCTAATATATGCTAAGTGCTCAATAAATGTGTAGAATTGTAACCCTCCAGAGTGCTGAGGGCTGCCGATGCATGACCCGTATTTGTGAATTACATCCTGTCTCCCCTAGAAATGATGTCAACTCACAAACAACTTGGTTGTCATTCTGATCCCTAAGACTGTTTAAATCCAGATGGAATCTTATTTTTGTTTGTGTTTTTCTTTTTGTTGGTTTTGGTTGAGTATTCACTCGGCTTCCTTTGCAGTAACGCAAATAAATATAAGTTGAAAACCAAGAGCTGGGACATTTCCTTTTCATCATAGAATTCTCTACGCTGAACTACAGAATGAGATCACATCTGTGATCATGAATGTCCTGTCATGATGAGTGCCTTTTTCCATCAGATTTTGCCAAAAGAAATATAAGACTGAACTGAAAGCAGGCGAAAGTTTGTGTGTGCGTCTGTGTGTGTGTGTGTGTGTGTGTGTGTGTGTGTGTGTGTGTTTTGTTTGTTTGGTGCCAAGGATTGAACCCAGGGGTGATTTACCACTGAGCTACATCTCCAGCCCTTTTTATTTCTTATTTTGAGACAAGGTCTTGCTAAATTGCCCAGGCTGGGGCTGGGATTGTGGCTCAGTGGTAGAGCGCTCGCCTCCCACGTGGGAGACACTGGGTTCAATCCTTAGCACTGCATATAAATAAATGAATAAATAAAGGTCAATCAACAACTAAAAATTTTTTTAAAAATTAAAAAAATAAAATAAAAAATTGCCCAGGCTGGTTTTGAACTTGCCGTCCTCCTGCCTCAGCCTCCAGAGTCACTGGGATCACAGGTATGCCCACCATACCTGGCGGAAGTTCTTTACTAGCAGAAGTGTTGTCACCTTTTGTCTACAAGGGACAAGTCTGTAGGGAAACAGTTCTAAGGTCCTATAGAACTGAGGTCTTTTATATGCCAGCACACACCCCCTTCTCTATGATCCTGATACGAATAGCGTGATAACTACCATTGAGCAGAACATTCTGTGTAACCACAAGTTTCTTCACAAGTTTCTGTCAGCAGTTGAGTCTTTGAGGAGTTTCACCATGCTGACATGAATTTCCATACATAAACTGTTCATTTGCAGATAGCCTGGGACATCTTTTAAAATATTCTGACTGACAGTTTTCTTAGAAATGTATAAATCTGGTTTCTTTTCAACACATTATTCTATGTGATGAACCATGGAAAGTGAATCCAAACTGAGAGGCTCTGGAAGGCTGGTCTGTGTGAAATGTTATGTCCAAGCTAGATCATGCATGCCTGCCACACTGAGTCTCACTCAGATAATTAGCATTTCCTCTCCCTCTATCGCCTCTGTTAAGGCTACCTACCTTGAGAAATGCACAGCATGGAAATTAAGAAATAAATGAAATGAAACAACAGAATCAACAACGAGAATCAGTATTTCGAAAAGCTCATCAGTTGTTTTACCTAGGATTGCATTCAGCACATTAGGGTTGAATGAACAACTCCTTATGAAATCCTTTTCTCTCCAATACCCCACACATAGTTGCTTTTGCTTAATAAACATCTTTAAATAGCATACCTTCACTTTCACATAAATCTTTACAGTTCTCAAAGTATTTTCTCAAATTGTCCCTTGATTAATTTGAGGAAGATACTAATGTGCCCAAGTTTTCCGAGCAGAAATCTAAGGGTCAAATAAAATGTTCAAGTCAACATTTACTGAGCACCTGATATTTGTCAGTGGCACTATGTGGAAGCTTTAAATGCAAGATCAGTATTATGTGGCTGCCTCTCTTTGCACTGCTTGTGGACTAGCAGCAGACAGACACACTAGCAAACAACCAGCCACAGTGGGAAAAGTGCCCAGGACGTGCTACGGGATCAGTCAAGACAATTCCCTGGGAGGGAACATGCTTCTGAAAAGGTCACATTGGCCTGAGACTTCAAGTGTGGTTAGGAATTCACCGGACATCATGTGAGACATGGCATGAGAATAGGAGGGCAGCGGTGGCAAATGTCATCCTGGGCAGAGGGTCAGTGTGAGCTGAAGCACTGAGGTAGGGATGTACAGTTCTCCCTTGCCAAAAGCTAAGGGTGAGGCAGAAAAGTAGGTGGGACCAGTCTGCGGAGCATCTGTTTTGGCAAGCTGAGGAGCTTCTGATCCGTTCCCTAGGAGAAGAGAAGAATCATACCTATGTTTTCTTTGGGGAAAAAAAAATGCCATGATGAGAGAGTAGAGACTGAAGGGAACTGAAGAGACAGGAAGGAGATAGATCGGTGATGGGGAGGCATATTCACAAACACACCTGCTTGTGTCCAATATCAAAATGAGTAAATATAGTAAATTAGGTGGTCATTCTATAAGTTGACTTTTGACAAATTGAGTTTTAATGAATTGACTCACTTCCAATAGAGATAAAGAAGGAAAAAGGAAAAAAAAAGAATAGAATCAAGGATTGAGGTAACTTTGAGGAGTTTGTGGGATGATGGAGGCTTCCAGTTGAACACCGGAAACACAGGGATGTCCCTGAAGACACGTCCTTACACAGCCACAGAGGGGAAGCTTGGACAAGTGTCCAGCATGTTAGATCTCCTGCTCTGTGCTCCCCATGAGTCCACTAAGTTGTAGGTTTTCTCTTTTAAAGATCTTTGAATACAGTGTTGTCATTGTGATGCTAATTGAGTGTACACCCCAAATTCTCTTCACTTGATCCTGGCCATCACATTCTATAAACACTGGGTGTGGAAAGTCGTGTAATCATCATCCTTAAAGAAAAAGGCGAAGTTCAGACCAAAACTATTCTAATATTACTTAAGACACTATCTTTCAGCACCACCCTTAAAAATCCATTTTCATAAGTTCTGGTAAAGACACAACAACTGAAAGTCATTTTAAAAGCTGTTTGTGGAAGAGGGAAATACATGCATATTACGTCAAAAAACAGAACTAAGACCAGAGTGAGACTTGAAAGGCGTAGGATTTTGCCCAATAATAGAGAAGCCCAGGAAGGGTGCCCAACACATCCTGCCTACCAAGGCAGAGAGATCCTGCTGCAGTTCAGGGGGAGCAGTCATTGTTTTTAGGGAGAAGAAACACTGTAATGAAAGGGTGACTGAACAAGAAGGTCTCACTTTAGCTCTTTGATTCTAAGATTTTAATTTACAGGATTTGACTAATGTGTGGTCAATTCTGTGTAAAATATAGGGTATTTGTAGTTTGTTTTTGCTGACATGTTTTAAAAAGCAGCCAGATCCTGTGCTTTTGCATGTATTTGTGTGTTCATGTGTATCTTTAATAAACAATTCACAATGAGTCGGATTTGATTCACCTCACACTTGAGTATTAGTGTATTTGCAAACAATGCAGGAGTCTTTGGGGATAATTATCAGGTTTCCTGCTCTATCCTATGTGGGGAGTACACATTGTATATAAGGATGTTCTATCACCATAAATAAATATTATGTATTCTCTATAACTCATTATTTAAATGTAGCAATTTTGCTACTCCTGGAATCAAAACTTTATAGACCAACATGGAAGAGGAAACATTGAAAAGGAAATTTTGGAAGATCTTTTGATGCTCATGTTAAGATCTTTTCATGTTAATGAAAATAAGATTTTATTTTCATTAAATAAAATGACCATTCTATTTTTAAGTGGCTTAAGAAGAAAACAGTAAACAATGTTAATTTTTCTTTGAGTCAAAGTATTTAGGGTGTACATATCATGTCTAAATTGATGACACACTCTAAGAATAGATCTCTTCCTCCTCCCCTCAGCCCAATGCCGACTGCATGGATGACCTGCCCACTGACTTCGAGGGCTCTCTGGGCGGTCCACCAACCAACCAGATCACAGGCGCAAGCGATACCACAGTAAACGAAAGTTCAGTCACCTTGGACCCTGCTGTCCGGACTGTGGGAGCCCTGCAGGTGGTCCAGGATGCAGACCCCACACCCCAGGAGGGAGAAGCCATCTTCACTACCAACAGTAAGTTTTGCGGTGCTTAAAGGTGCCATTGCCAATCCCAAAGGGATCAGTGCCTCATGGGATTGGAAGAAGATAGTTTTGCCCAAGAAGAAAAATATCAATTGAGTGAGTATTCCATTGCCAGGCTCAATGGTCATACCTGTTGGACCCTAAGAAGTCCAGACCTTTCCAGAGCCAGCAGAGCAGAGAGCAGACCTGGCCCTGCGTGCCCATACTCACACCAGGGGCACACACCATAGCACCACATGTTCTCCAAGTCCAGAAGCAGGTAGAGGGTAGGTCTCACCTCTGAGGGTGGATAGCAGGTGAGACAAGCAGCTGCAAGGTGTGCCCAGGAAGACTGGAGAGGACACAGTCCTGCCCACTTGTGAACGTGTGGTGCACATTTGTGCACACGTGAGCTCCCTGAGTGTGCCTGCAGCTATATTAGCTAGTTTGGACCATGAGCAGAAGGTCACTTTACCCACCGCTGTAAGGACTCAGGTGTACATGGTACCTATTTTATTTTATTTTTATTTTTATTTAAGGGACTGGTCTCTCTAAGTTGTTTAGGCTGGCTTCAAACACCTGGACTCAAGAGATCCTCCTCGTCAGCCTCGCAGACAAACCAGCATGCCACCATGTACCCCTAGCTTAAATGGTACCCCTTGAGATGGGCATTTTTGCAGCACAGCCTAAACCCCTGAACACGATGCCCTGCGTGTTTCAATATCTTCCCCTCATCTCTTGCATAGATGGTCACTGGATTCTGTTCTGTCTCAATGCCCAATATCTGTATGGGCATCAAAGATCAAAGCTAAAATTTAAAGTACCTACTATTTAGTCTAATATAGCAGAGATAAAAGCTTAGGCGTTCTAAGAAAATCAGCATGCAAATTAACTGAGTTTTAACATTAAAAGAGTGGGTGGATGTTACAATTTTTAAACAAAGCATATTTCTCTTGATGGAAGTAATGTATTCGCTATAAAAAATTTGGAAATAGAGAAAAGCCAATTGAAACATCTTAGTGTATTTCCTTTTACATTATCCTCTCTTTTAAAAAAATATGCTAAAATGTAAAGAGATGCATTTTTCTGATGAAGAAAGGGAAAAAAATATTCCTTGTTGAAAGATTGAAAGATAATGGATAAAAAAAGAATGGATATTCAGTCAAGATACCACCACCCAGCAATCGTGGCTTTTAACACTGTGGCCATTTCCTGATCATGTTTGATGATAGAGTTGAGATGATGCCACAGAATTTGCGTGTTGAGAATGGTAACCTTAGGGTATTCACCGAGCTTCCACCCAAGGTAACTTGGAGAGGAACTTGGCGGGAAATATCTACCAGGCAAGGTTTATTCATTTGGGGTAAATAAGAGTTTTAAATTCAAAATCCTGACTTTTAGAGGCATAAAGATCTCAATATTGAAACATTGACCACCAAATGTATCCAATATTGCACTTTGTGTATGTGTGTGTGTGTGTGTGCTTGATCTTTAAAATCTGGAATGTATTTCACACCTATAAGACATTTTAGTTTAGACTAGCTCACATGTAATTGCATGTAGCCAGTGGCTACCATACTGAAGAACAGAGATCAGGAATCTCTGAAAAAGAAGAACCTTAAAGATTATTTGACTTTTACCCAGATAAACTTGTAAAATTTTATGAAAAGAAAACTGTGGCCCCGAGGAGTAAGTGGCTGAACCAGGTCAAAGAATAAGTTCAATTTTCAGTGGATAAGGTGGTTTCATCATTAATCCATTTATCAGACATCTTCTTTCATCATGATTCATAACCATTGATGATCTTAGTGAAGAATATTGGAAGGCCTGATAGAATTTTCCTAGCAGTTGAAAAATATATAAAGCATGAGCATTTTTTAAGCCCATAAAAAGACAAAAAAAATGGATCATTATCCTTACAAAGAATGATTTATTTGATTTTCAAGAGACAATGTGTCTTCTGTGAGATTCTTTATTTTGAAAGTGGCTTTATACTTCCTGTGTCTTAGCAAAGCCCAGATGGCAAATGAAATAGCATTTTAATTTCATGTGGGTTACATGGCATCCAAAATGAAATAGATGTAAATATGCCGTGGGTTAAAATATATCCAAAAATGAAATAGAAGATTATAGATTGTGCCCATGTAATTCACAATCCCTAAACCACTTTCGTGCAAAGTAGAGTTAGGGTGTCTGGGTGATGGCAGGCTTTTTGGTAGATGACTTGAGGTCAAAGGCTTGAAGTGCAGGCCTTCTGTCCTCAACAGAAGGAACAATGCCGGGTAATTTCAAAGGAAGGTATTAGCAAAGGTGAGATGAAGAGGCAGGACCGACAAGACCCTATCTAGTCTGAAGATTGATTGCAAATAGCAGTGTGGCTAGAAATATCCGGTTTTTAACACAGAAATGGAATTTTTCTCACAAAATATTTTCCAAGACCATATATGTCTGATTAATTTTATTTATTGGGATTTCACAGAATTTTATGACCATAACCACTAACAAAATGGCTATAGATTCTTTAAGGGGAAAATTCTCTACAAATTTTTTAATTGCCTAGTGTCTTCCTCAAGTATTTAATCAATAAATGAGCAAACACAAATATATTACTAAATAAATGAAAAGATCCAAGTTCTAATCAACATTATTATAATCAACTCTCAAAATGTATCTAAAAATAATGTAGATGGAGACATAAATATAAATGAAAATACAATACTGCTATAAACCACCAAGCAACAGCACAGTGGAGGTTGGACTCGACTTTCCTCCAAATTCTCCTTTCCCTCCTCAAATCTCTGTGGATCCAGGAAATTAGAGAAAAGAAAGAAATAATGATAGCAGCTAACAAATACAAGGTCCTAGATATGTACCAAGCCCCCTTTAATTCTGTTTATCTGTTAGTTCACAATAACCTAAGAGGTAAATATCATCTATATCCTCACTTGACTGAGGCAGAAAGGGAGGCAAAGAGGGATTAAAGTAGCCAACCCAGGATTGTTAGCTAGTGATAGGTGGAGCTGGAATTCAAACAGGGCTGCTGGCTCCAGGGCTGTATGTGTTCAGATAATGAAAAAGGGGGACTAACACAGTTGCCTACACGTTCCTTGCTTTGTTGATCTATTCCTTTCCTGCTTTTTCAAGATCTCTTAAAAGATCAATAATTTGCTTAGCTCCTACCTATACCCTCATTCCTACCTCTTTTCTGCCTTTCCTGGCCAATTGTGCTGATGTGCAGCAGATCCAAAGCATGTCATAGTATTCTGGTACTCCTAGGGGCCAGGTATCAAACACACTGGCTTTAGAGGGAACACCTGGCTTTGAAGGCTCACCTTCAGCTCCCAGGAAAAGTAAACAAGAAAAGCATTCCCAGAACCAAGGAAATCCAAGCTTGATGCCAGCCTGACTTTGGGAGAGAGACATTCTTAATTATGTACTTCCAGTGGTCCATCTTTTGTAGCCTCACAGGGCAGGTCCCCATGGCAGTCTTGCTCTTCCACCTTAGTGCAAGGAGTCGTATGCATGGGTGTCCTTAGGCCACTCGCCAGCCTTATCTGCAGGCATGCCTCCATCTCCCTCCCCAGGCTTCAGCAGCAGGCTGTTGTGTTTTCTTCCACAGGGAAAAAAGTTTCTTAGGAGCAAAAGGAAACACAGCTAAACAAACAGCTCTGTGTGTTTGGAGACCTCAGAGAGGAGCCAGAGGAAGACAGTGAGGGAAAAGACTTCATTACTCCTTCCCAACACAGGCCAGCACGACTCTGCATCTGCTCAGGAGGGTCTGAACTCTTCCCTTTATCTTTATCTTTAGCTTGTTGACTCCACCTTCCATTCCTTTATTTCCTTATTGAATCACCACAAGTCCTCCAAGGTCACCTACAGATCATTACCCACTTGCCAACCTTCCACCTCCCACTAGAAGGAACCAACACTCAGCCTAAAGTGTAGAATGGAGAAATCTGAAATCTGCCCCAGGACATTTTGAGGAGCCCTTGGCAAGATGCCTGTGGCCAGGAGATCTGGTCTCCAAACTTTACAAAAGGAAGGAACACTCGCCACTTAGTGTGGACGCTCATAAAACTTGGCCAACAGAAATGAAAGGTGGTGTGGGTTTCCTCTAGAAACTTCTTTGCTAACTTCCTGTCAACTCTGATCCTTGGGGATAGAATAGTGCATCTAACGTGTTTAACACATATGGTTTGTGGTGTCTCCAAAACACATCTTTATTCTTGCCACACTAATGCTTAACATGTATGGAGTGGGTGGAACGCTCCCTACCCCTGGCTGGAAATTCCAACAATCCTAGGAATCGTCTGTTAACTCTTAGGTAACTGACAGTTCTCAGAGTCTCTTTAAGTACCAAACACAGAGAAACACAGTGTTTTGTTTTGTTTTGTTCTGTTGTTTGGTTTTGATTTCCTTTGCTTTCCTGACTGGGCTTGTTCACCTGTAATTCCTGCACTGCAGGACAGATATCTGTGGCTTATGCATAAGGCCTTCTGCGACCCCCATGCACCCAGCTGGCTGCTGCTCCCTAAGGTCCCCCCACCTCCAGGAGCTCCTTTTACCAGAATCCACATGGAGCCATGTCCAGCTCACTCCTTCACATGGCCACCATTAGTTCGCTCACATGCCTCCTTCCCTGACCACACTGCAGGTCCAGCAGCGGCTATCTCCAACATCCAACTTCACATTGCAGACAAGAGGGACCCCGGAGTCCAGGCTCCTCTGTTCTGTCTTTTCTGAAGTTTGGCTGAGTCACACCTACAGGGAGCATGCTTCAAAGTCCTGTGCTGCTGGTCCCCAGGCTTAGGGCTGGGCGCTTTCCTTCTCACGCCTTTGGCTAGAGGAGTGGGATTCTGCACAAGGACACTTTGTCCATGGATAACCTCTTTATCAATCTCCCCTCTTCCTCTTGGCTCTCCTTTTTATTGCCTCTAAATGGATGACGGGGTCAAGAATCACAGAATAGGTTCTCTTCATGTTCATTGTCCATCCAGAAAGAGGGGCAGCAGAAGGGTAGGTACAGCAATACAGTCTCTTACTTCTTGGCGCTCCACACCTCTTTAGGAAAAACTGAGGCAGGAAGAATCCCAGAGAGCACACAAGAATTATTTCCTGAAAATCTTGATCACCTTCACCTGAGGACCTCATTCTTCGGTAGTATCACACTAAACTATAGTCCATTTTAAAAGAACCTAGAGACCTGCCCTTTTGGAGGAGATTTCACATATACATTCACATACTCTTCAAAATGTACTCATGAGACAAAAATAATTGCTAAGGCATGGTGAAATTGTCATATTAAAAAAAAATGTCACTTTCGTGCCAGCTCTAACAGCTATCACTGCAAACACCCAGGACTCTCCAGGGACAAACACTCCAACCTAATTATGGAAAAAACTTCCAAAGTGTTCATACAGAGACTTGTGTTTGGTCCATGGAGTGATTCACATTCTCTGATTCAGGGAACTCAATAGAAACCTCTCTAGGGATTCTTCACTCCTAAGGACATGTGCTTTTCAAATCAGATCAGAAGTGACATTTACTCCTAGTTTTCTAGTTTATTTAGGGAGCAACTGATGAAGCATTAGGAACAGAGATATATTCAAAAGTTTTAAGTGCTTCCTGAGTTACTCTGACCTCAGCTTCAACATGAAAACTAGAAAGAATGTGCATTCAGGACTTTTCCAAGGAATCTTGGTTTTGAACCTCTGAGAGTCAAAACAGCTGAGAGAAAGAGGGAGAGTTAGCATCAACATCACATTGCTGTTCAGATCTGCAAGTACACTTTGCCGCATTTGCAGAACAGGTTTGCAAAGGTTTTCTTAGCCAGAAATGGCAAAGTATCTGCCCTTGACTATGGATAAATATGCTGGCTGGAACCAGCCACTAGAGCGATTTCCCCTGGTGCTCATAAGATTCACATTAGCCCTGGAAAGATGATTGCTTTGATTTGTGAGCATATTCCATTGTAGCAGACAAAAGAATCAGCCGGCCCTTTTAAGAGCTTAGCCCTACTGCCATCTCCCCTTCAGGAAATAGCTAAGCCACAGTGGACGATCTCTATTCAAAACGAAGCATTTGCAGATTGTGACAATGCTCCCAACAATCGTCTCCATGTCTCCCCATGTGCCAGGCCCCTGCAGCAACGTCACCCCCTTGTCTCTGAGCCCTGAAGCTCTCCTGCTCAATGGCAGCTTCGGCAGAGGGACAGCTGTTCTGAAGAGCAAAGATCTTTGCAATCAGCAGTGCCTCTGTCATTCAGCTCGCAGGGGTGGCAGCTATCCAATGAACAATCCACAGGGTTTTCCGTGATAACATTCCTCCTTGACTAAAAACACCTGCCAATCCGAGAAAGCCCACCCAGGGCCAGACTTGCAGGGTTTTCCTGTCTGGTGTGTCTGGTTCCTCTGACAGGGAGGATTGAGGAGCTGCAGATTCACAAACAGCCTGTGTGAGAATTAATCAATCTCGACCACAGATATATTGCTGCTTGCAGCACTCAGCCTGGACATGATACACACCATCCACCCGGAAGAAGCTTGTCTTTCCCAAACTAAAATAACTCTGCCTGCAGCTTGACTCTGTTCCTTGCTGTGAGTTTGTCTCAGATGCTCCTGTTACTCATTGACCATGCCGTCTCCAATTTGATGAATTCTTCACAATGCTGCCTTGGTTTTGATAAGTGCCGTGGCTCAACCAGCTGTTCCCAGAGTGTGCTGGAAAAAGGACCAAACATTGACTCGCTGCAGGTGGAGCTCCACAGCCAGGCCACAGCAACAGATAGCAGCAGGAAGGACCACTCAACAGGCCAGCACTTTTTCAGTTTTTGAACAGCATCAAGTGTCCACGGGATAACTCCCTTTTGCATTTCAATTCTAAAGCAAATCACAAGGAAGTTCCATCATTCCAAGATTAAGAAATCAGGGACAGCTGAAAAATGCCTTGTGGTTGACCTAAGGACTGGCTTTGGCAATTCAGAGTCTGAGGGTTCAGTGAGTCACAGTATCACAGAAATCCAGTGATTTAGAAAAAATCAAAGCATAGCTATCAGAACACTACTGGTACTCCTTGAAGTATGATGTTATCATGGGAACCTGACTAGCAAAAGGCAGAAAATGGGGGCCTTGAGCCTGATTTGGCCTCCTATGACCAGTGTCACCTTGGACAAGTAATTTACCCTCTTTACATTTCTATTAGCCAACTGTACTTGCCGTGATTTCCAAGATCCTTCCCATAACTCTGTGATTAAAGATAGAATCCCTATCTTGGCAGGGTTCTAAGTGGAAAAGGCTCAAGATCTTGCATCCTCATTTAGTCCTCTGAGGACTAAACACATCTATAATTAGATAAATGTAGATGTGTTAAACATATCTATATTTAGGATTTTTGCATATTTATAATGCTTTGTATTTTTACAGTAAATACCACACACATTGCCTCCTTTTCTCTCCTCAGGGAAGTAGAAAAAATTTTAAAAAGCCTTTTGACATCATTTGGAATCTCCATTTTACAAGTAGGCAGGCATAAGTACAACATTCAGAATTGTTGGTCCCGGGTCAAGGAAAAAAAAAAAACCCTCTCATCTGACCCCATTTCCAGGGTGGTCTGTGCTATATGAATCTACTTGTGTATCTGTCAAGGAATTTTATAGAAAACTAGTGTTTATCACCCAGCAGTAGCTTCAGTTCATCCAAATATTTCAAGACTTTATTTGACTTGTCACCAAAAACTTCAGCTCCAGACATTTTAGTAAGGATTGAGTTTAATTAGTTAATAAGATGGATATTAAAAAGTAAGTTTCTTTCTTGCTTGGTCATTGTGAAGTATAAAGCAGAAAAAAAATGTTTAGTAAAGAACAATTAATTTAATAATAAATGTCAAGCCATTATTGAAGTAGCAAAAGTAAATCTGAATATCATTTTTCAAGGACTCAAACTTACTCTTACCCCTGGCAAAAAGAAATACCTTTAGTTTTCTTTCTGAGATCTCAGAACATAATTCACACATAATATCTTGTTCTGTCTTTATAACATTCTCCAACAGTAGGAAAAACAGTAATTTCCATCACAAAAGGGAAAATCAAAGCAGAGAAGCTAAATCCAGTTTCCTGCCCTAGCCTAAGAGTCTTTCCAAGACCAGACCACTTGGCTCAACTGGTTTCCTGAAAGATATGCTAGAAAAGCTTTCTTGTCTCAAACTCATACAGAAGAGTTGAAAACCTAATTAATACATGACCATATGAGGTGATTTAAGATGCAAGGGCATCAGGACTGGTCTTCTTGTGGAAGGAACCATCTAGCATGCACTCAGGATTTCTGGCTGTGGGGCAGGTTCACCTCTGCTACCTACCTAAGTCCTACCCAAGGATTGATAAAAGGTCTACATCTGCATGGACACTAAGATCTGGGAAAAGATGACAGTAGATAAAATGAGAACAAATTTAGGATGGAGAATGAGTAGAAATTGGCTTGGAAAGTGGAGCAAGCTGAAATCTACATACCTCCTAAGGGAGAAAGGGGTCAGGGGCAAAGGCATTGCACTCGGCACTGAGGAGCCCAGGAGAAAGGGCCGCAGCTATGAGGCCCGGTGTGCTCAAAGCCTGGCTGGAGTGGGGTTCCAAAGAAGGATGTTGAAAAGACTGTGAAGACCATCAGGCCCCCAAGGGCCCTTCCCCATCCTGAGCCACCTGGTAGTTGTAGTGCTATGTTGAGGTCCTTCTCCAGGTGGCCAGGCCACCCATGTGCCATGAATCTTATTTCCTCATTAGTAAAAACTAGTGGAGAGCAGGGGTGGCTGTACAGTCGTGAAAAACTACTAAATAGAAAGAGAGAGAGAGAGAGAAAGAGAGAGAACCTTACAAATAATAAAAAAGAAACTCTACAGAAACCAAGATAATCCAGAACACAGAATTCTGCGAGCTACTATTTGTATCACTAATCAGTCATAAGACAAGAATGCATCCATGAAAAAGAAGCAGATATCATGAGCCATGGGAGTCTCCAGAGAGGGAGAAAGAGCTCTTGAAAATGAAAAAAGTACAGCATAATTGAAAAATACCCATAGAGTGATTAAATGATAAAAAGAATACTGTTTGTCTTGTTCAACTATGTTCTCCGTGTGAAACAAACATTTTTAAAAAAAAGATGATTGGCTTAAAAATTAAATTTAAAAACAAGAAAAAAAACTCCATTGGCATGCTACTGAAGAATTGATACAAAATATGTGCTGAATTAATTATTCAACACATATTTTGTATTAACATCCTCTGGAAATATGTATTTTTTTTAAACCAGCCTTGCTTGGCTCACTTCACTTCAGAAAAATATATACCAAATTTTTAAGTATTTCCTTTTTACATGCTACATTTGTATTATATTTACAATATACTCAGGTATTGGTTTATTTGACAAGTTGATGACTTCCATTTTTATGGTGAAATGACTTTCTAGTGCTTAATCCGGTAACTTGAGGGTACCTGATATCCCTTCCATTCTCAGTAGTAAAATCATCTCCAAGCCCTGTTCCTTCTGCCTTGTGTCTCTCCAGGTGCCTGTTCCCTCTGACACCGCTGTAATTCTGCCCTTATCATCTCTTTCCTTGATTTTCGCCACAGCCACCGCGTCCCTCTCCCTGCCTCTGCTCTTGCCTTCCTCCAGGCTGTCCTCACCCAAAGAAATCTGATGTTGCCACTGTTTTGTGCTCAAAGCACTTTCATCATCTGTGGTTTTAAAATATTCCAGCTGGCCAGTCTTCCCAGATCGTTACGTTTTGGCCTCTGTCTGTCTCTCCCTGACTTTCCACCTCCCCCATCTGGCACTTTTCACATATGCTTTTCTGAGCCACTTGTGGTTCCAGACACATGGTCCCTCATGCTTCTTCCTCCACTTTCCAATTTCCATGTATACTTCAATCACATCTCATCTGCTGGATTCTCAGAGAGGTCTTCTCTGCTAATCGAAGCAGAATCTCCTACAGTCATCTCTATTACAACTTCCAGAGAAATTGCCTGACACCCCACTGAACATGGAGGGCCTCAGTGGATTTGGACTGGACTTTTCACCTCTGTTTCAAATCATGCAGTTAGACTCAATAACCATTAGTTGGATAAATGAATGAATAAGGTGAGTTTTAAAGGACACTACAATAGTAAGAGTTGGAAGGTGGAAGAGATTGTATTATAATATGTATTTGTACTTTGTTAATGAAAAGCATAAATAGGTCTTCCAAGGATACTCAAGCTGAACCAAGCTTCCCTACAGCCAGTCCCCCTGGGATGACACTGTGACCCTGTCCCCATGTCACAGGGGACCATAATGTTAAACTGGTCCCCCATCACAAGGAAAGAGGAAGACTAATGCCTTGTAGAAATGAACTGGTGATTTATTATTTATCATTATTGATATTGTACTACACAGCAGAAATGGAATTGAAAGCAGTGAAGAGAGAAGGAGCAGAAACAGCAGCAAAGGGAAAGTGTTCCGGACAGACTCAAATGCCTAACTGCACATAAATTTCTGCAAAATCCCTGGCAATGCCATAAAACCAAATGTCCAGAAGCCAATACAGACTCATAGGATGCTTTTTATTTTTGTTTTGCACCATCAGCAAAACTTTTATTATTTTATCCTAATCCATGAGAAATGAAGATGATCCTACTGAGGGAGAATTCAGGGCTGGGAAAACTTCATGACTGGACTCAGGCAGATCTGAGTTCCAAGTCAGGCCACTGACTTGCCAGCTATAACCAACACTCTTAACATCTGTGGGCCCCAGTTTCCTCATCATTAAAATCATCAGATCAGATCTACCTCATAGGTTCATTGTGAACATGAAATGAGTCACTGAGTGTAAAGTTTCTGGCTCAATAAATCAAAAATGTCACTTCTGTCCCCAACTCACACACTGCCTCCCCATGAGAATGTACATTGGACAAGCATGTCCCAAGTATCTATTGGTGCAACTGAAATTTTTTAATATAAAAATGTCTGCAAAGTACCTCTAATAGATTCCAAGGGACATCTCCAAGGCCTTATAGCTATAGAGTAGATCCTAAACCATTTGCCCGTGGGGACAAAAACTAACCTGACCTTGATCTTCTTCCATTACCAAAATTACATTAGTGCCTGGACCAGAACTGCCTGCTTGCTTGGCGTTATTTATCTTTTTCACTAATTGATCATTTGAGTACAATTGAGTTATTAACTGCAATCTTTATGACTATGATCTCATAGAAAATAATGACTGTCCTTAGAGCACCATTTACAGAGAAACCACTCAGGGTATCAGCATCATCCTGAGTCAGCCCATCAATAACCCAGCAACCCATTAGAGTCAATTCCTAGAGAGTCAGAATCACACCCTTTCTACACACAGCTGTGCATTGGTTATACAGGTTGAGTGACCCTCATTTGAAATGTTTGGGACCTGAAGTGTTCTGGATTTCTGATTTTTTCAGATTGGGGGATACCATTTGCGTATATGTAATGAAATATCTTGCAGAAGAGACCCAAGTCTGAATATGAAATCCATTTATGTTTCACGTGCCTTTCATGCGTAGCCTGAAGGTACTACTATACGGTGCTTTTAATGGGCCTGCATTTTGAGGATAACTCATCACATGAGGGCAGGTTGGAATTGTCTCTTTGTGGTGTCACGTGAGGTGTTCAGAAGCTTTCAGACTTTCCAGCAGTTCAGATTTTGTATTGTTGGCTTAGTGATGTTCCATCTGTATTCAACAGACAGTGGCCCAACCAATAATCTGAAGTAGTGTTTTGAGCTTACTGACCTAGAGACAACTGATTTATAAACTAGTAGTATCTCAGATTTGCTCAACCTTAATTTTATGTATTCTAAGTTGAACTTCAGGCTACAACTTGGAGCATAAACTTGTAAATATGTCCTTATATACATTTACAAATTTGCAGCATGATCCCCAGGCCCACCCCTGCCACATACACAGAGAAAACCACTGGAAGACCTTTTAAAATACAAAAATGCCCAATTCACTGGCTTCTTTTGTCGTGGTCTTCACTGCAGTTCTTTCTCCATTTGGGGTAAAAATGTATAAGGATGACTTCTGGAGAAAAGAAAATGTCAGTGGTTAAGTGGTTTAGCCAAACACTCCTCCCTACATCTGCCTAGAGCACAGCTGGGGTTGTTATCACCTGAGACACCCTCCTCTTGTTCTGAATAAGTCTGAGAATGCCAGGGTAGTTGAAGACTGTCCTGCCCTGCTCCAGAGACCTCCCAAGGAGTGCACATCTGGACCCCAAAGTGAGAATCAAGCCAGGTTCCCCAGGCACACACTGGCCTACCTACACACTCAAGCACATGTATGTGCACATGAGCACACTCGCCCCACACCTCACCTAGGGTCTCAGCTTATCATCTGAAATCACTAGGCATTAGATGTCTGGGAATTTCCAGGGATTACTCCAGGCAGAATTGGTAAACCGGTACCACGTGTGACTCGCTTACCTGCAGATGTGCTGTTTGGTTCTCAGAATGCTTCTGATAAAGTTCATTTAGAAGCCATCATTCAAATACAGCAAGGTTTTGCATACAAACCTGAATTTCCAATTTGGGAAGGTTATAAGACACAATTCTGGGCCTGGTTCCCCCATGGTGACACTTGACTCGACCCCAGTTGTAACAGACCTCATGCACTCTGCAGTTCTCCACAACTTTGCAACCTCAGATTTTATGGATAGTTTCAGGGTAGTGTTTTGAGTTTTCCTAATAGGTCTCACAGAAATATTTTAAAAACTAAAGAACCTGTTGGTAAAATCATACAGTAAAATAGTGTGTGCCTATTAACTCACAGCAGACACTCAGCTCTGTCGCTGGCAACTCATGTTCACAGCAGGGAGGAACAATTAGTAGATTTATGGACTAAAGTTCCATCAAAATTTTTTTATCAAACCCATCATTCATTTCTATACGTAAAGACTTATGCTTTAATCAGACCCGTATTGGCTGTACTTAAACTCCCACTGTGCAACAAGAATGCTGGAGTGAGATTTTTAAGAAAAAGTAATACTATAATAATACTGCCACTGCTGTTTAAATAAGGAGTTAATTAGAAAATTGGATTTCTGGGCTGGGGTTGTGGCTCAGTGGTTGAGCGCTTGCCTCGCATGTGTGGGGCACTGGGTTCGATCCTCAGCACCACATAAAATAAATATAGGTATTGCATTCATCTACAACTAAAAAAATATTTTAAAAAAAAAGAAAAGAAAATTGGATTTGGAAATCAAACTATGCAGGGACACAGTGGATTAAAAAGCATGTTATAAAGTTGAGATAAAATGTATGTGTTAGAATACAGTAATATGCACACACATAGCACATGTATGCATGCATGTGTGGAAATGTGTGCACACCTATCTATGCACAAAACATCCATGCATGTATACATGTGCTTGCATATGCATATCATGTATGGCGTGCTCATCTTCCTAAGCAGTACTTACATAGACATAGGGATTTGTGTGTGTGACATGCACATATGCTGCACATACACACATACATATTACTTACTACCATCAACTATATGTCATGGTGGTTAGCAGGGACAATTGGAATTTCTGGTCATGACTTTGGAAATAAAACTAGTTCCAACTTATCTTACTAGAGAAAGAACAGCCCCCAAAACAAATTTGAGTATCATTTCTTTCTTTAGTAGGCCTAATATCTGCAAAAACCAAATGTTCCCCTAAAGGTAAGACATCCCTAATTTTAGGTACAATGTATTTCTAGCATCCAGGTCTTAGGATAGAGCAGCACTTTTGCAGCCTAATAAAATTATAGGTGACCGTCCATACTGAGCCAGAGTATTTTATTGGTGAGGCATCAGAGAACATGAAACGGTAAAGGGACTGGGAGGTGAAGTGTGGGTCTTTATTTGACAAGAGACAGAATTATTGACATTTCCTGCCCCTAATCTATAGCTCTGAAAATAAAATATGAGTTTTTGGTGGTAAAGCTAAGTCAAGGCTTTGCCACCTGCCACCTGTGTGACTGGGCAAATGGCTCAACCTCTTTGTACCTCTGCTTCCTCAACTGGAAAATGGAGACAAAAAAGATACTTATGGGATTAAACATAATGCAAACCCCTTAGACATATGTCTGGTTCACAATAAGCATTCAAAAAAAATGTTTGCCATTGTTATTATTGTATAGTGGAAAAGGTAGAGGGGATTCACACATTATTAAGTAGATCCACAGGCCAAGAATCTTGCAAAGAGTTTTATATGTTTTATTTATATTTTTATTTTATATGTTTTATTTAATTTATAATTATGAACATTCTTTTACAAATAAGAAACTGAGTTAGAGAGCAGCCTGGGAACCACATGAAATATCACACATGGAATAAGTGAGGATTCTTTTGTCACTCTACACAAAGCCCCAGTTCTTTCTAGTACCCCAGAGTTTCTCAAGTGTGGTCTGAGCACCCACCTGGGCTGTAATTAGAATCCATCTCACTGGGCCTCCCTGATCTACTAAATAACAATTTCCAGGAGTGGACTGAGAATTGGCATTTTTATCAGGTTTCCTATGTTAGTCATTTTCTTACTACTATAATGAAACACCTGAGGAAGGCTCACAAAGAAAAGGGGTTTATTTTGCTCATAGGTAGGATGCTGAAAGTTCAAACAGCATAGCTTAGCTCTGGCAGGGACCCTGTTGGGAGCCTCACCTCATGGCAGATGGCAGGAGCATGTCTTAGAGGAAGAGATCACAATGCCAAACGGGAAGCCAGAGAGTGACTGGGGTTTCACAATTCCACCCAAGGACACCCCTCCCTCAACTGACCTAAGGGCTTCCCACTAGACCCCATCTCTGAAAGGCTTCACACCACCTCCCAATACTACCACCCTGGGGGACGAAATTTCCAATACATGAACCTTTGGGCAACAATCAATCTCATGCCCTAACACTTCCTAAGAAGCACTGAATCACTGAGCCACACCCCCAGCCCTTTTTGTATTTCATTTAGAGACAAGGTCTTGCAGAGTTGCCTAGGGGCTCACTAAGTTGCTGAGGCTGATTTTGAACTTGCTATCCTCCTGCCTCAGCCTCTGAAGCCTCTGGGATTCCTAAGCAGTTCTTTTTAAAACTAGAGTCTGAAAACTTACGCCCCTACCCCAGAAGGATAGTGTTCTGCACAAGGAGAAAAGAACCCAGGACAGCTGGCAAATTCTAAGTGTTCTCTTGTCCCCACAGTTCATTCAAATTTTTTATGTATTTACCCCAATATTTAGTTTAGTCAGGGGCATCAGAGTTAGAACATTCTGTTCAAGAAAACCAGCTTCTACTATTTCTTGTTGACTTGGCTTTGAGAACTTCCCAAACAGACACTTTAGACCAACATTGTGTTCTTTGTCTGTGGTTGGATTCCTCATAGTGGATCCATGATATCTACCCAGGTATGCAATAAAGGTGGCCAATGATCCCCTGAAACACGAATCCAAATCCCAAAAGACCAAGGGTAGAAAATAAAAATAGGTATTTGTTTTTTCATGTTTGGTTTATGATATTGACAGAAGTTTAATCCCAGGAGCCAAAATCGCATATGGGACAGAATGGTACTGCCTCATTAAGATCATATGGAACCAGCCAGGTGCGGTGGCGCAAGCCTGTAATCCCAGCACTTCGGGAGGCTGAGACAGGAGAATCGCGAGTTCAAAGCCAGCCTCAGCAATGGTGAGGTGCTAAGCAACTCAGTGAGACCCTTTCTCTACATAAAACACAAAATAGGGCTGGGGATATGGCTTAGTGGTCGAGTGCCCCTGAGTTCAGTCTTCAGTACCAAAAAAAATATTTTTGTCTCCCAAAGCATATGTTGGGATTTGGACTCTATGTCAGCATACTCATGCTTAGGATGTGCTCACCCTCTACTGATCTCAGTGGCCTAAAATGTCTCCTCCACTTGAACAACTCTTTTCTCTAAAACTGGAGCTGTAAAATGAAAAGCCACATTCTCCCTCTGAAACTGGAATTACATTGGAAATTTTGAGGGGAAAATGCTCAGTCTCATGCTGGCTGGGCCCCTGAACCTCTATAGGACATTTTGTCTTAGGGGGAATGGAAGAAAACCAGCCAACCTGGGCCTTCATCTCCAGTGGGTTAATGAACAGGATTACAAAGCTGAGAATCTCAAAGGCCCTGGATTCTTTCTGCCAGGCTTGTAGATTCCCAGGGCGTAAGGGAGTCTAGTTTCCACAGCAGTCCCCTGAATTGAGGATGCTCCCTTTGTATCCATGGAGACTCAGGCAGCTCAGCACCACTTGGGCAAATTATATGTGATTTGAGGATCTAAGGCTTTTTAACCACTCTGCACCATATTTATCATCACTGACAAAGCATCCACATCTCAGGAAATGTTAGCAATGGTCTAAGATAGCTAGTCTTCCGTGACTAAGTAATGTGAAATATTTGAAAGCAATAAAAAAAAAAAAAAACCTGAAGACCCCATGGTAAGATCTATTCACAGTTAAGTACCTGATCCTTAGGACATGGCCCATAGTTATGGCTGCTGATTTTTCAAAAAGAACAAGCTGCAAATGTTTGAGCGCTGCTGGAAAACACTGACAAGACTACAAGCAAACTTAGCATGCAACCATCAAGGAGCGAGGCAGAGCTTTATCCTGGACAAATATTTAGAATTATCTGTCCTAAATATTTCTGGGGTTAAAAAAGGAAGGAGATAATCATTATAAACATCAGTAATCATTCCAAAGAGCAGCAGCATGATACCTTTTGAAAAAATCAGAATCAGGACCAACATGGGTCACTTCTTGAAATGACTTTGTTATGGAAAGGTCATAAGACAGGTTAATGTGGAAGAAAAGAAGAAATTATAAAACACTCGACAAATATCTAGAACGCTGTGCTGGAAGTTAATCTGGAAGTCTCTTTCACAATAGGTAAAAGCTATTTTGCCAAAGATGTCAATGATTTAGTATATTTATTAGTGCCTATTTTGAGATAGGATGAAATTTCCTTCCTCTGAAGGAATTCAGATTCTAACAGATGTAAAACAGATGGGAACAAAATGAAAGTTTCTTAGCCAAATTCTATTTCTTAAAAATTGGTCTCCTTTGCCAGATCTGCCAAAGGCTTTGTCAGCCTTTGTGTAGCCCTGGTTTAAAAAGAAGAAATAGAGGATTGGCTATTCTCCTGCTGGTGGAGGAAATGATAAGACCTTAGCCCCCACATTAAATTCCAGGAGCTCCCGACGGGCTCATGCAGGGGATTTGCCCTTTTGAACACGTACTGAAAAATATTAGGATGAAATGTCTCTTTCTCAGTTTTCCAGATACTGGAAAACTAGTTTTTGAGTCCTTTTCTCAATTCTGTGCTTGTCACATGCTTATCATGACAGTCCAGCTATAAATGGCACCTTGCAAATTCTCACCTCTTCATTTTTAAGCTTAATGAGCTGAACAGCCAGTACACTCAACCCCCACTGCTGCCAGTGGCAAAGACAGGATTCCACACCTGTGGCGGCTTTTCTCAGGCTGGTGCTGAGCATGATTCTGAAATGATTAAGATGAAACCAAATATAAAAAATCACAAAAGCAAAGCCAGAAAATGGTCTCAGAAGGTTTTTTGCAAGGTGGAAGAGTTAGAAAGAGCACGAATCAGCTTCCTGGCCCATACACATTCATGAAACCCTGTGCTTTCTGCATGGTTTGGCTCTGATCTCTCTTAGCCTGTTCTACAAACTGGCCTTAATGCCTTGGAGTGATGTGTTCTGTATAGTAGAAATCAAGTCCCCCTCCCCAGCGTTTTAGCCTATTTTTCAAATTTTCCCATTGTTATTTAATATGTTCAAGTATTATTATGGTTACATTTCTTTTTTGTAAGCATTGGGAATGGAGTCTTGGGACTATCTACACAAAATAATTTCCTGCCTTCTGCTCTAATTGGGAAGAAACAAAATCCAGTGTTGGAATATTTACATAATGAAAATAAAGCGGTGCAGTTAATCAGGTGTCCAGAATATTGTGGATTCCATGTATTCTTAGAGAAAGGAAGGACCATAGGGCAGCACTGCCCCTAGACCTTGAACCTTAGGGTGCACTTCTCCAGCTGCATGAATCCCCAGTGGGAAGGAACCTGCAGGGTAAGGAGTCCAGCCCCTACCCCACCTGGGGCCCCGGCCCTCTTAGCAGACACAGCTAGCATGATACAAATTGCCATCCTGTGGAAGGCATGAGTAGGCTATAACCCTTCCTTCATCTGAGTTTTTTATGGCAAAAGCCTTTCAGATTCAATCCCATCATCATCCCTCATCTCCATGGCTTCCACCAACTGTGATGGAAAATACTTGACAAAGAAAAGTGCATCTCAATAGGCACCCATTTCTTCTTGTTATTATTTCCTAAACAGAGCAGGATAGTAAATTTATAGCATTTACATTATATTAAACATATAAGTAATTGAGAGACGATTCAAAGTGTATGAGAAGGTGTGTGCATTTTATAAGCAAATACTACACTATTTTGGATGAGGGACTTGAAGACCTGAGGATCTTGGTATCCATGGAGAGTCAAAGAACCCCAATTAATAAGAAATGACTCTATTGGTTTTTTTCTTTTTGTTTTTGGTTTTTTGGAGTTTTTTTTTGGTACCAAGTATTGAACTCAGGGGTATTCGACCACTGGGTCACATCTTCAGCCCTATTTTGGTATTTCATTTAGAGACATCATAGCCCTAGCTTCATGTATGACTGCATGTATGATGTGATTCTATATCACATACAACCAGAGAAATGAAAAGTTGTGCTCCATCTGTGTACAATGAATCAAAATGCACTCTGCTATCGTGTATACCTACGTAGAATAAATAAATTAGGGGCTGGGATTGTAGCTCAGTGGTAGAGCGCTTGCCTCGCATGCATGAGGCACTAGGTTCGATCCTCAGCACCACATAAAATAAATAAATAAAGATATTGTGTCCATCTACAACTAAAAAAAATATTTAAAAAAAGAATAAATTAATTAAATAAAAAATATGTATATATAAAAAAAGAATATCCACAAAAAAGAAGAAATGACTCTATTTGTATACAATTGCAAGGTAATAAAGAGGTAAGTTTAGGTTCTCTTTTTTTTAAAGCTAATAAATATGTGGCAAGTGCTCAGCACAGAGTCTAGTGAGGTGCTGGTCCTTCTCCTTTCCTGTTGAATCACCTCAAGAAGAGGCATTTGGCCCAGTTAATTTTAGCCACCAGATTCTCGTTTTGTTTTGTTTTGGCTTTCCAGGAAGTAAAAATCAGCTTAGCAAAGGAAATGAAGATCAGATTAGTGAAGTAAATGAAGTGGTCTAACAAACGGTCTCAACAAAGACTCATTACGCTATTAATTAATCATCTGCCTCTGGAGGTTGCTATCCTGCAGGCTGAGGGACCAGAGAACTAATGGGTTTGGGAAGGATCATCTTAGTGGCCCTTGTTCCAGTTACTGTCATTGGCAGCCCTGGGGACCTCTGCAGACCCCTAGGACTTCATGGAGGGACCCCAAAGCCCACAAAGCAAGGGCAGAAGAGCTGGGTTCACTTCCTAGTTCTGCCACTTAGTTCCCCCAGAGACTTTGCAAGTCACAGCCTTTCCAAGAGTCAGGCAGCCTGCTGTCAAGCAGTGCTCAAACATATGAAAGAACACCAGAACTAAAGTAAAAATAACAGATGATGATGATAAAACAAAAGTAGTTGTGGTTGTGTAAAGGCACATTATAACAGTTCTGGGCCAAATCTGAGCCATTTTCTACTGATAACTCACCTGCTGCTCCTCCCACCTTCATTGTGGCCTGCCATAAGAGTGGAGTGCAGTGATAGATGCAGCCATCTGAGCAGCTGTTATTATAATTAATCTTGAGGGACCAGTGATTTTAAATGGTACTTTTCACCTCTTCATTTCTTTTATTAATTTGACATTTATTTTCTGGAAAGCCAAAACAAACAATAGCATCTGGGAGCTGCTTTATTAAACTCTTCGAAATGTCCCTTCCCAGGAGAAGCAAGTGATTTTGTATTCTTAGCTCTGAAAATAAGGAAAGGAAAAGGAAACTAATGTTCACAGAGAACCTGTCAAAAGACACAATGTGTTGGTCTACTTGGACTGCTATGAAAAATAATACCGTAGACTGGGTGACTTCAGCTACAGCTGTTAATTTCTCATCATCTGGAAGCTGTGGACTCTCAAGGTCAGAGCGGCAGTGTGGTCCGAGTCCTGGCTTGCAGCTGGCCTCCTTGCTGTGTCTAGAAATAATGAAGAGTGATCATACACAAGCATCCGTCTTTTATACTTTGCTGAAGGACACTGATCTCATCATGGAGACCCCACTCTCAGCACCTCATCAAAACCCAACCACCTTCCAGTGACCCCACCCACCAATACCATCACATTGAGGAGTAGGGTTTCAGCATATGAGTTTAGGAAGACATGCACATAATACACAATAATAACAGACATGCCAGGAGAAATGGTTACAACAATTTAAAAATGTGAATAACTTAAGTATCTGGAAAAAGACAAATAAAATAGGGCCTATTCTTAGATGGACACATTGGTTAATAGCAGTTAGCAGGGATTAAATGTCTGATTAAATCTGAAAAATAAGATTAAAAGAAAAGCATGCTTCATGATAGCGTAAGCAAGCTTTCATTAATATAAAAAGTCAATATACAAAACAGGCCCAACTTATTCGTGGATTTATTATCTGCACAAATAGAAACACATGCATTTGTACACATGCATTTGTATAAAATGTACTATGGGGATTCCTATCAAATCGGAGCAGTGATTGCTTTGCTGGGGAGGTTTAAATCTAGAAATAAGGTACAAAAAGAACTAATATGGGGTTTTTAGTTGTTTTTCATTTTGCTTTACTAAAAAAGACAGACATAAATATAATGGGATTCAGCCAGTAAGTATGCAGAGCCTTGTATAATTCAGGTGACAGGGACGTTTAGGTGAGACAACCAAGAAGGACCTGCCCAAGGCAGTGACATTGAGCAATGGCCTGAATGCCACTAAACAGCCGCATTTGTTGAGGTAGACATGGTGTCCTCACTCACTCTACTCTCTGTCCACTGCACTTTTGGAGTATTTGTAATATCTGGCTCCTGCCTTAAAAAAAAAACCAAAAATCTGCTTCAAAGTAGCATGAGATTTTTAAAGATGTACCAAATTCAGATAAAGTAATTAAAAGATTGCTCTTTTGAACCAGTTATTGTAGTGAGAGGAGAATGTGTCTGGGAAAACATCCCATAAAGCACTGATGTAGTTTTATATCTGGAAGACAACCGAAAGTAAGTCATTTTTTAAATGCCAGTGCTTAAGTTGAATAGACTCTTCCTGATGGGGTGGGGATTCAGGAAAAGTAGCAGTGATTTCCAAGGATAAGAGAGGCAAGAATACAGGTATGGAACATTCACACAGAGAAGGATAAGATTTTTATGCTCATCAAAAGGCAATTTGAAAGAGTTTGAAAATGTGCATCAGAAGGGAAAATATGCAGTTAAAAAGAATGGTTTAAGGATTTAGAAGGCTTCATCTTGACACTGACATGGTAAAGCTGGGCCTTGGGTGCCCACGTGATGGTAGGTCCCTTGTCTGCCTCCTCACTCTTGGTGGGCAGGCCAGCCATAACCAAAAACATAGCCTGCAGCTGGGCTCAGTGACCTATGTGCATCATCTTATTTGACTGAGTAAATGGTTAAGTAACTCATAAGGCTCCTCCAGCTTTATCAGCCTGGTGATGAAACAAAAAATCAGAAGACACAAGATACCAGATGAGCAGAAGTCTCTGTCTCCAAGGGGCCAAATGGAGGGAGAATGCCTGGCTCACCTCAATGCCATTTCTTCCTCCCCCCACCTTTCCAAGTACCTTCATCTTCTGAACTGCTCACCTCATTTGTATTTTCTTTATTCTCATCCTAAGCCCATAGCAAGGAACACCCAGCCCAAGGACAAATGTTGATTATAAATTCCATTTTGGGTTCTAAACAAAGAACTAGAAGTTACAGTCTAAGAGCTGGAAGAATAGGTCAGGTTATGTTATGTCGTGCATGACTGGACCATTGCTCCGCTATTGTATGGTTTAGTTTTAATCCATTAGGTTTTCCAGGAAGGCATGTAAACACATCCATCTCAGTGAATTTCAGTAATTTGTTGTTGGAACATCAACCTATGCACTAGGTCAAAACCTCAGGCTTCATTTCTATAATGAAGACTGAGTCTATCAGTTTTTGAGGACTTTTTCATGCTCCCTCTTCAAGACCTCTGTCTCACTGCTTCCCCCAGTACACTAGCTGTGACCTGCTTTCAGACCAATCAAAGGAGAATCACACAGTATTTTTGGAGAAGGTGGAGGCAACCAGAGGTTCTTCAACATAAATGACCTGCATCCTTAAAACTTTTCAAACAGGCTTCTCAACATGCTTTCTGGGGGAAGCAGATGGTCAAAATGGTGAGAAATGACAGCTATATTTAAAACCCTAAATAGACTTTGGTAGTCAAACAGGTTGATGTAAAATGATGCCTGTATATGAGCCAAATGGGCTCAGGTCGATCTCCAGTTTAGCATTGAGCTATATACCCTTATCATTTGTTTATGTACTTCCTGGAGACTGTATATTTCACAGATTTCTCTATGGAAACATTTCTTTCTCTTTGAAGATGCTTGTCTAAAAGAGTATGTTTTCACCTCTGTCCTCTCCTCCCAGCCCCTCCCAGAGCAATGCAAAGGATTCCCTTCTTTGCTATGTTCTGCAACTTGACCTTTAAACTAGACCTTGTGTTTCCATCAGAGCTCTGTTCTCTAGTTTCTTCTGGCTGTCCTGCTATACTATCTTGTGACAGGGTGACACTTGTAAAAGTGATAGGGATAAGGCTGTCACATGGTGAATGATCTCTTTATGAGATGTTGATGCATTGACCTACATCCAACAACACCAAAGAAAATAGAACATTACAGAAACAGCGGGGTAGTGGCCAGAGAAAGGAAGGGTATCCCTTGTCCACCGGCACACCAACAGGAAAAGAAGGAGGCCAGAAATCTGAACAGGGAAAACATAAAGCAGGTTCTCAGTACATATCAGATGCAATAATAGATACATATATGCAGAGCAAATGTCAGACATAATGGGCAGTATTCTGCTCATTACAGACCACAAAAAAAAAAAAAAAAAAAAAAACATTATCACTAATACTTCCCTGATAAAGAAATTGAGATTGTTCATTTTTCAGCACTTTATACAAATAAACACTTCTTAAGAACCAACATAATGTCATCTATATAAGTTAAATAAAATTCTAAAAGCACAGCCTGGCACTCAAATCCCTCCACAGTCTGAGTAGAGCTTATCTTTTTAATTCCATTGCCTGTATCAAGTGAGACCAATCAAGACAGTGGAAATCACTCTACATATTTCAAAATAGGAGACTTTAATAGAAGACAATAAATGTTGGTAAAAAATAAAATTAAATAAAAAGGAAATCAGCCCCTACCTTGTACTATACCTAAAAATTAACTTGAAGTGGGCCATTGATTTAAAAATAAAAACTAAAACTGTAAAACTTTTAGTAGAAAAGCAAAGCAGGGCACCATTGGAGAAAACTCTTAAATCAAAACCTTCTGAGAAAAAGAAACAAGGTTCAATTTTTTGACTCTTGGGGAACTGTCTGTGGAACTGGTTTCTGTCTTTCCTGAATCTAAGGGTAGACAGGAACAGGGAAAAGTTGGGAGCCACTGAGGAGAGGTGATTAACCAGACTTAGTTGAACACCAAAGTCTCAAAGATGAACACAAGGGGGAGCTCTATTAGTACAGTTTCTACAGCACCCTGAAAAGCCATAATGATGCAGACACCAGGGGGAGCTTCTGAGCAAAACTGGCAGACCTCTCCAATTAGATTACATGCACAAGCCCAGAAAGGACACACCTCAGGAAAAAGGTTGAGAAATCACCAGAATTGCTAGCCAAACAGATTGGTAAACTACCTGTACCTATATGAGACCAGTCTGCAAATTAGCACAGACCGCTCACATTTCAAAGGCTTAAGTTTCAATAGTACCTAACAGGCATTCAAAGAAATAGGGTAATGTGGTCTAGTTATAGAGACAAATGAAATGTCCAGAAACCAACCCTAAAGAAATGAAGGTATATGAATTTTCAAACAATTCAAAATAACAGTCCTAAAGATGTTCAGTGAAGCAAAGGAGAGAACATACAGACACCTAAACAAAATTAGGAAAATGATGCCTGAGTAACATAAGAATATCAACAAAGAGAAGATATGAAGAAGAACTAAACAAACTCTGTAGTTGAAGAATATAATAATTGAATTCAAAATTTTACTAGAGCAGGCATGAGTAAGCAGAAGGAAAAAAAATCAGTGAAGTTAGGGACATGTAACTTGAAATTATTGAGTCAAAGACAAAAGATAAAAGAAAGAAAGAAGGAAAAGTAAAGAAAACCCAAAGAACTTATGGGACACCATCAAGTGGGAGTTCTGGAGGGAGGAGAAACAGTCAGAGAACTTGTTTGAAGTTGAAAGCTTCTGAAATCTAAAGAAAGAAATGTATGTTAAAATCCGAGAAACTCAATGGACTCTAAATGTGATGAATCTAAAGAGGCCTACAAGACACATTATGAAAAAAATTGTTAGAAGTCAAAGACAAAGAGAAATATTGAAAGCAGCAAGAGAAATGACCCATCATGTACAAGGGAGTTCTCAGAAGATTATCAGCTGACTCTCAGCAGAAACTTAAAGGGCACAAGGAAGTGGAATGATACCCTCAAAGTACTAAAAAAAAAGAAGAAAAAAACTAACGAAGAATACTATATCCTGCAAAACTATCCTACAAAATTGAAGAAGAAAGACTTCTCAAATGATTTAAAATAAGAAAACAAAAAAGCTGAAGGAGGTCATCACTATTATAGGTCTGCCTTACAGGAAATGCTAAGGGAGTCATTTAAGTTGAAACAAAAGAATATTAGATAGCAACATAAGCATATAACACATAAAGCTCTCTGGCTAAAATAAATATATAGACAAATAGAGACTTCTATAATACTATAAAGATAGTGCATAAATAAGTCTAATTCTGATGTAGAATCTAAAAGACAAAAGATTAAAATGTTAATGAATGCAAAATATAAAAGAATATAATTTGTGCCAGGCACCATGGCACATGCCTATAATCTTAGCAACTCAGAAGGCTGAGGCAGGAGGATCACAATTTCTGGGCCAGCCTTAGCAACTTAGCAAGGCCCTAAGCAACTTAGACCCTGTCTCAAAATAAATAAAAAATTTAAAAAGGACTGGGAATGTGTCTCAGTGGTAAAGCACCTCTGGGAATAATCTTCAGTACCTGCCCCCACAAAAAAGATACGATTAATAACACCAATAACTTAAAGTGTGCAATATGTATAAAAGATTAGAGTTCTTATATTGTTTGAAGTTATCAGCTTAAAGTAGATTGTTGTAGCTATAACATTTTTTATATAAACCCTAGAGTAAGCACAAAGACAATACCTATAGAGCTAACACAGAAGAACACAGAAAAGATTCAAAGTAAGTCACTACAAATAAAATGTAAAAATCAAGAGAAGAAGAGAGGGATAAAATAGCTATGATGGAAAATAGAGTTTCCCTAGGAGTAATCACTTTAAATGAAAATGGATTAAACTCTCCAATCAAAAGACTGAATGAATAAAAAACAAAATCCAACTACATGCAGGCTACAAAAGATTCAGTTTAGATTCAAGGACACATTTGGGTTAAAGGGAAAGGATGGAAAAAGATACTCCATGCCAATAATTACTAAACAGACAACAAGAGTGTCCAAACATATCAACTTTGAGTCAAAAAGTGTCACAAGACAAAAAAATGGTCACCATATAATGACAAAAGATTCAATTCTCCAGGAAGTTACAATAATTGTATATTCACTAATAGGAGAGTATACATGTGTGCAAAGCAAACGTGTACAGAATTGAAGGGAAGCCAGGCACAGTGGTGCAAGCTTGTAATCTTAGCAGCTCAGGAGGCTGAGGCAGGATTACAAGTTCAAAGCCAGTCTCAGCAAAAGCAAGGCACTAAGCAACTCAGTAAGACTCTGTCTCTAATCAAATATAAAATAGAACTAGGGATGTGGTTCGGTGGTTGAGTGCCCCTGAGTTTAATCCCCAGTCCCATCACACACAAAATCCACAGCCCCACCACACACACAAAAAAGAATTGAAGGGAGATAAAGGAGTAGTGCAGTATTTGTATGAATTCAGTAATTTACTTTTAAAAACAGAAAGACCAGATAGAGGCAGTACATCCTGTCAGCAGCATGTTGTAAAACAAAACTATTCACCTCATGGTGTCCAGGAAAGAGAGAAGGAAGGAAGAGGGGCTGTGTCTCACTGTCCCTTTGGAAGACACACCCCAGATGATCAGAAGACCTCCTACTCAGCCCCACCTCTTAAAGGTCCCACCACCTCTCAATAGCACCAAGCTAGGGATGAAGCCTTTCATACGTGGGCTCTTGGGGACCTTCCAGAACAATCCCAACAGCCAACAGGTCAATGAAGAAATCACATTACATGGAATTAGATAATATCTTTGACAAATGAAAACACAGAAAGAGCATACTGAGACTTATATGACACAGAAAAAGCAGTACTAAGAGGTAAGTTAATCCCAGTAAATTCCTACATTAAAAAAAAAAATCTTAACTCTCCATGAATGTGAAAACCTAGATAAAGGAGAACACACTAAATTCAAAATCAAAAGAAGGAATGAAATAATTGTTTCAGTTAACTTTTTCTAAAAACAACTTAGAAGAGGAAATTTTATTTGGGGTTCACTATTTCACTGGTCTCAGTGCATAGATGGCCAACTCCATTACTCTGGCCCAAGATGGCACATGATGGAGAAGGAGACCCATGGAGGAAAGCAGCTCAGCTCGTGGTGGGGCCAGAAAGCAGAGACAGTTGGAGATAGGGGGACCACAGAGAAGGTGCATCCTTTTAGGGCATGCCCGCAGGGGCCCACTTCCTCCAGCCACACCCCACCTACCACCTATCGCCCAGTCAGTCTGCAAACTAGGATGGACCAATTTGGTTACAGTTCTCATAATCTAATCATTTCACTTCTGAATATTCCTATATTAACAGGAGCTTCTGGGAAACACCTCATATTTCAAACCATAAAAAACAATGAAGATTGAGGCAGAAATAAGTGCAATAAATAGAAATAAATAAATTAAGTGCAATAAATAGATAAATAAAATAAGTACAATAAATAGAATAGAAAACAAAAGAAAGAAATCTACAAAAATTTTGAGTATTTTTATAGATCCACAAAGTTGACAAAGCATTAGCCAGACTGACTAAAATAAAAAAAGACTCAAATAACTAAAGTTATAAATTCAACAAGAAATATAATAACTAGTGTTGCAGAAATAAAAAGATTAGAAGAGACTACACCGATGAATTTGATAACCTAGAAAAAATGGATATCTCATACACCCATGCAACCTATAAAGATCAAATCATGAAGAATTAGGAAAGCTCAACAGACCTATTGATAGTCAGAATATAGAATCAGTAATCAAAAGTCTCCCAACAAAGAAAAACTCAGGACCAGATGGCTTTGCTAGGGAATTCTACCAAACATTTTAAGATTAATGCCTGTTCTTTTCAAACTCTTCCAAACAATGTAAGAGGAAAGTACACTTCCAAACCCATTTTATGATCCCAGCATTATCCCACTACCAAAGCCAGACAAAAGTTATGGCCAGAAAGGAACACTACAGATCAATCCTCTTGGTAAATATTCAGTCAAAAACCCCCAAACAAATCCTATTAAATCAAATTTAACCATACATTAAAATATTACACATCATGACCCTGTGGAATAGACAGTAGATATGCAAATGGTCAACATGCATATGAAAACATGCCCAAGACTGAACATTATGCAGATCAGAACCGCAATGAGATATCTCCTTGTATTTATTAGGATGGCCATTGTTGTTTTTTAAAAAAAAAACAAAACAAAGTAATTAATATTGGTTAGGATGTAGAGAAATTGGAATCCTTGTGCACTATTGGTGGAAATATAAACTGGTACAGCTGCTATGGAAAAAAATATGGAGATTGCTCAAAAAATTAATTGGAAAATTAAAATTAGAACCAGCATTCCATATAATAATCCCACTTCTGGGTGTATGTCCAAAAAAATTTGAAATCATGGTCTCAAAGAAATCCCATGTGTTCACGCATGTTCACTGAAGCATTATTCATATTAGCCAAGAGGTAGAAGAAACTGAAATGTCTGTTGATGGATGAAAGGATAGAGAAAATATGGTATATACATATATATACATGTATATACCAAAATATGGTATATACATATACATATATGGTATGTACATATATCATTTAGGCCTAAAAAAGAAACGAATTCTCTCATGTACTGTAGCATATAAAGTTCTAGGAAATACTTTAATCTAGAGCCATAGTTCTCCACTGGGTGAGGGAGGGGTGAGTTTGCTTCCTAGGCAAATGTATGAAAATGTTTTGAATTGTCACCACTGAGGAGACACCCTACAATTCACAGGACAGGCCCTACAACAAAGAATTATCCAGCCCCAAATATCTATCATACTGCTGAAAAATCCTGATACAGATTTACAAAAAAAAATAAAATAGAAAAATAATACCAAATGTTAACTGAGGTGTAGGAGAAAGAGTGGCATGAAAAAACTCTTGGAGAAAATAGAAATGTTCAAAATTTTTTCAAAAAGAAATCAGGACAGGACTAGGGCTGTGGCTCAGTGGTAGAGCACTTGCCCAGCATGTTTAAAGCACTGGGTTCGATCCTCGGCATCACATAAAAATAAATAAATAAAACAAAGGTATTGTATCCATCTATAACTAAAAAATAAAAAAAGAAATAAAGAAATCAGGACATTAATGTGGGTTGTACAAGTGCATACATTTGCAGCTTCCATCAAAGTTCATCAAATCATGCACCTAAATAGATGCAATTTATTGCAGTTAAATTGTGTTTCACTGTAGTTGATTTACACAATTATAGAGATTTAAGATTTTGAACTTAGAAAAAATAAACACCTTTGGAAGAATGGAGGAGGAAAGGCTGTTGTCCAGAGCTCTATGTCCTGTAGCCACCATTCTGATGTTGCTGGAGCTGCTGTTGCTTCTGCCCAGGAGATCACCAGCACTGACACAGAATCGGAACCCAGAATCCTCCTCCCTCTGATTCTGGAGTCACAGTGACTGCCTGAACCAGAAGTAAAATAGCCTCCCTGTTCCTTCTGCCTTCCAATCTCAGTTCTTCAATCAGTTCTTCAGTCAGTTCGGAACCTAAGAGAAAGCTGGGAGTCTGGGAAATGGAGCCTTCTAGTCCTGTGAAAACAGAAGAGAATACAGGACAGAAAGCGGGCAAAGCACCTGGACCTCTGAGCTACATCTGGCACATAGCTTATCTGTTTTCATAATGCTAAGCTACAGCCAATTGAAATCATCCATATGCCTTGAAAATTGGCCCTGACGCCTCCTATGTGCTGGTTCTCCTGAAAGGGATGCCATCTTGCCCTATCACCATACTTCCCAGGACTAGTCAAGTCCTCACCAATGGTCTACATGTAACCCACTTCACGAATCCACTTGATACCCAGTTGGCGGTGAAACTTGCCCTACCCCTTTGTTTCCTTCACATTTTATTTATACCTCTTTTACCATCTGTCACCACGTATTAAATTTATGTAGATATACATCTGCTCATCAACAGTGGGGTGTACCTAGTAGTGTTCAATAAGTACCAGTTGAATAAATGGGGAATTAAAGAAATGGATGGTTGAACAAATGAGATCTACAGATAATTTTATATAGTTACTAAAATGGATAAATTTGCATGATCCCTGCCTATGTGTCTAAATCTCTTTCCCTTTGTGTTCCAGTCTTAAGCACAAGAGACTCCCATCTATCAGATATTATGCTTAATGTTTAAGAAAGTTGTCTTACAGGTGGTACGAACAGGGGATTTGAAGTAGCTACTGACAACATAAATGTTCACTATATTTTGCTCTAAAATTGAATGTAAAACTAATGCAGAAATCACATTACCCTTTCTTTTGGCATGGAGTAAGGAATGAATCAATGAATGAACTGCCAAGAAAATCAGTTAAAAGTGTGAGCAATTGCAGAAACTCTTTCTCCTGCTGGGTGAAGTGTCTCACAAAAAGAAAACCAATGGGGAAAAGACCAAAGCAAAGTGAAATCTTTACTATATGATCTGAATTAATATATGGCTTCGAGGGAATGTTCCTTCACCAAACCCAAACAAAAACAATGCTTTAAACCTCCCCATATGAAAGGTAAGAAAGAATATTCCTGATTTGGGCTCATTGTGTGTGTATATATTTGCAATTATGGAGCAGGAATTTTAAAGGCAAAATGGCCGGTTATGTCTGAACAATTCTAGGAATCCTTTGGCCAAATGAATGAATTTGTACCATAAGCCTGGAATTCATGGCTCCCAAAGGCAACAGAGCACTGTTTGTGAGAACAGTTTGGCCAAAGAGAAATCTGGTAGTTGTGCTGTTCCAGATCAGCACAGATGTCAACAGCTCTGGCTTGGATTGAGATCCTGTTCCTGCCACTTTCTACATGTCCCATTTTGGACAAGTTGACTTCACAGGTAACATGCGAAGCATCCATGGGGTAATTGTGCGCCTCCTTCAGAGAGTTGTTGCAAGACCTAGTCTCTGTCATTACAAACCACAGGGGCTGGCACCCAGGAAGGAGCCAGTGCATTCCAGCCATGACTGTTCATATCACAGCATAACCTCAGGGGAAAGTGGCCCTCAGGCTTCTGTTCTCCCAGTAGAGGTTACTCATCAATGGGAAAAGTTGAACCAATTTGAAAGTAGTTTATCATCTCAGAAATTCTCATTAAGCCAAAGGATGCCAGGAACACATTTCCTTATTGAAAATATGCTGTATTTAACGTCTAATTAACTTTCCTAGTAAGATTAACACAGAATGTACAGGCACTGCTCCAGCCTGAAGTCAGCTCCACATCCTGAGACGAGATGGAAAGATTGCAAGGTTACAATTCAACCAGCCTGGCTGAAAGTATCTCCCCTCAAGTGCTCTTGTACAATACGGCGTTGATTGGAAATGACGTAATATTTTCAAGAAGATCAGCATCAGTTGTAGTGGACAGAAAGATGCTCTTTTTGTCTTTAAAACCTTATTTTCCAAGTACATGAGGGACAATAAGCTTTGATGAGATGTTGGGCAGCTTCCAGGATGTACACACCAAACCTTCTGGAGCATCAAGACACCTGGGGAATTGTAGTCACCACTGCATTATTTTTCTGTCAAAACAGAAAACACTCATTTATTCCCAGGGCAGCATTTGTTAATTCCTAACAGAGGAGAACTTATTCCAATCTGCAACTGCTCTATGCTTCTTTCATAAGCCAGGCAGCAGAGTAAATATTAAACCTCATTCTGGGAAGGATAATGCTCTGCTACAGCTTTGAACAGCCACCATGAAAAAACAAGTACAAAGAGTGACTTTATGTGACAATGTGACACTAACACATCAAGTTCATGGTTCACCTAGCCAGTGAAATGTAAACCAAAATATGCATTTTAAAAAATAAATGAACCCAGCCAGGCGCGGTGGCGCACACCTGTAATCCAGCACTTTGGGAGGCTGAGACAGGAGAATCGCAAGTTCAAAGCCAGCCTCAGCAACAGCGAGGCACTAAGCAACTCAGTGAGATCCTGTCTCTACATAAAACACAAAATAGGGCTGGGGATGTGGCTCAGTGGTCGAGTGCCCCTGAGTTCAATCCCCAGTACCAATAAATGAATGAATAAAT